>JAKEPQ010001000.1:35082500-35259277 GCA_024500445.1 Entomyzon cyanotis
GGTGTACCACATTCCTTGTCATGCACCTGCTGCTGGCAAAGTGGAGCAATGCAATAGTCTGTTAAAAACCACCTTGAAGGCTCTAGGCGGGGGGACTTTCAAAAGGTTGGGAACAACATTTAGCAAAGGCCACCTGGCTAGTTAAAACCCGAAGTTCCACCAACCCAGCTAGCCCTGCCCAATCTGAAGCCCTGTGAACAGCGGACAGGGATAAGGTTCCAGCTGTACACATGAGAGGCATGCTGAGAAAAACTGTCTGGATTAATTCTGCCTCAAGCAAAGACAAACCCACCTATGGGGTTGTCTTTGCTCAGGACCAAGGTGCACCTGGTAAGTGATGCAAGAGGATGGAGAGACACAATGCATACCTCAGGGGGACCTTAGCTGGGGCTGAATTGCCCATAACACTGTGCCTGTATCCATGTATGTATGTATATAATCAGGGTAATGCATGTATGTATATAGTTTAAAAGTTTAAGTTCAATGTAACATGTTGGAATGGAAAAAATTCGAGGTGGATAATGTTGAAGGTTAGGGGGTGGTGGCATTTTCTCCATTTCTGTTACTAGGAAACCACAACGATCAGGTATTCAAGGACCATTTCCTCTTTTGTAAGAGACAAAGGATCTGGCCAGGTGTGGTGAGGGGAGGAGGCATCTGGAACTTCACTTGCTCACTGGGCACTGGAAGGGGAAGAGTGAAGCCGCTGCTTTTCTTTTTTGCTGTGACTGCAGAAAGTCCAGCTCTGCACTGCCTTCTCTTCCTTGCTGGGTGAGCTTCTGTGTGGGAAAGGGTACATGATTCCGACCCTTTTCCCCGCCCAAAGCATGCACCTCCCTGGCTGCATTCGCAGCTGCTGTGGAGGAACCTGGTTGTCGCTGCCCCCACCCCGCCCATCAGAATGCACTTCAGATTCTTCCGTAACTGCGGAGTTCCTGCCACCTTTGCTGGCTAGCCCGGGTGAGCCGGCCCTGCCGCTCCAGCTCGCTGCTCTGAGCTCCCTGCTGCGCGCCTTCCTGCCACCCAGCCACCCGCCATTATCCGCGTGAGACAGGGAGCTGACCTCGCACCACAGCGCCCCCTGCAGCTGCTCGGGAGTCATCGCACCTGCCCTGCCCGGCTGGGAGCTCAACAGCGCCCCTGCTGGCGGTGAACGTAGCTGCACCAAACAGTAACATTCTTGGCAACCAAGAGACATCTGTCACCGGGTTTTTCTGGTTTTTGTTTGTCATTGCTACTGCTATTCTTGCTTGTTTGCCTCCTTGTAGATACTAGTGCAGAACCGTTACTCCTTTTCCCATATCTTTGCCTGAAAGCCCTTGATTCCAAAGTTATAACAATTCGGAGGGAAGGAGGGTCACATTATTCTAAGGGAGGTTTCCACCTTCCTTAGAAGACACCTGTCTTTTAAACCAAGACAAAGTCCCAACATTTATATTTTCTGTCCCAATTGTTTCAAATGCTGCAAGAAAGGACAATATATTCTCATTTTTCTAAGAGGCTTGTTGGCCTGAGTACACTCCAGTGTCCTTTTACATCTTGAATTTGCACAGTTCTTCAAGAAGAGGTGGAGTGAGACACAGGGAGAAGGCAGCTGGGAGACACCACGGGAAGGAAGGGCATGGGGGAGTAAGAACAAGAAAGAACCAATTAAAAGAAAAAAAAGAAATTGAAGGACTTGTTTAAAGTCAGACGCCGTCTACCGAACATCACTGCAGTGCTATTCATGGCACAACTGAATTATGCGTTACTTAAGATTTACAGACCTTTTCTGCATGAACAGCAATGGTTTTGAAGCATTTTTGAGTTGCCTTGAGAATTTATGACGCACTCAGTAGTTTGAATCCGCAAGATGAAAGGTAGGGGACCAAAAGGGGATTTAACTCAATGTTGCAAGGCAGATATGCTTTTCTGGGGTATAAATAGTTTCTAGTTTACAGTGCCATGTCATACCATGTTCAAACTTGCAGATAAGTCCTTTCAGAAACAAAGAATGTGGGCTGCCACATTTTTCACAGCTGCAGCAATGCCAAGAGCGATTCTTTTTCTCGCTGTTGTGAGCACCTTGGAATAAAGAAGCTTGCATAGAAATGTGCAAACAAATTTCACAAAAATTTATAACACCTAACTAATTTTAACATAAAAATTAGTTAGGTGTTATACCTACCTAAGAATAGAAAGAGATTTAAGTGTTCTTTACCACTGTTGTTTCATTGCTAGAGTCCCATTAGTCGGTATGACTGGAAACCATTTAGGTCAGGTACACAAGTCTGCAGCACAGTATCTAGACTTCTGTGCTAGAGAATGCACCAAATGAATGAATGCACCCCACCATCCATACATGTCTCCCCTAAGCAAAGTTCTGAGCTCCTGTCTAACTTAAAAAATACACGTCTTGGCTGAGACACCTGTCCAGGTAAGCTACCCAGTCTAATACCTTCAAGTTATGAAGCTGAAAGGAAACAGCATGGTATTTCCATCTCATATGCTGCACATGGCATTTTCGAGAGTTAAATCCTGTTTGCCTTAAAATAACATCTTGCAGAAAAACAGGCCAATTAGTTTCTAAAATAACCAATGTAAAAAAATCCTGTATAGTGAAGAGTAAATTGTCCCAAATCTCAATTATTCATCCAGAAGGAAAAAAGCCAAATCTTACCTGCTGAACTAATAAATACCTGTTCTCTTAGATAAAGATACAGACTATCACCAAATCACTCTTCAAATTCTCCTTCAACCCTGAGCTGCTTGAGCCTTTTGAGGCAACCCTTGCCAGTTCTCCAGTGAACCCTCCTGACGCTGCTCAGCTCTGTCTGGTTTCCAGCTTCCTCCTGAACCAGATGGGCACAGGGCAGGCTCAAGGGCACTGGGGTGGGTGACTCACAGGGCAGCAAAGCCTTCCCGTGCCTGTCCTGGATGTTGTGCATGCAGCCATGAACCACACTGGCTCATCTTTCCCTCATTTCACATTTAGTCCTACTACAAGGGATGTTATATGTAATTTACCAAGCAGCTGGGATTAGACTGAACCAACGATCCCATTTGCCCATTATTTTATCACTCCAACTTCCCTCCCCCAGGTTAGAAGTTAAAAGTGGCTATTTGTGTCATCTGAAAATTTCTATTGCTAGTATCTACTAGGATGCCATTTCTTCCTCAAACTACTGATTTGACATCAAAACAGCATGAAGAACAAAGCACAAGTTTTGTGAAATATGCATGGAAAACTGCTCTAAACGTACAGGTGAATGATGATTGAATTTAATCGTGACCTCTGCAGTCCCACTGCTTAGCTGGCTTTTATTGCATTTGGTATTGGATGGTTAAATTCTTAACTCATGACAACCAAGGCTGCATCCCACAGGAAAGTGTACCATATAGACATTATTAGATTTGTCATCTGTGATCTCATCAGTTTTACAAGATATAATTTCTGCACCTATACAAGATCAATTATTTTCTGATCTTGTATTCATCATTCAAAACCTGTATCAGTATTTCACGCTATAACCAAGATCAGGATAAATCAAGTCAACAGCCACTTAAGGCTTGTTCTCTCTGTTCAGCTGTATTCAAAAGAAGAACATTTAGCCTTCTGCATTTCCCACATTTCAACATACACTAAACAAATAAAATTGAAGTCAATTCAAGACAAAAGTACCCTCTCCCCCTCTCATATAATGCAAACCACCAGTTTACAAATGACTATGTTACCCAGTATCCTCGTACATGGTCATACTATGAATGACAGAGGTAGGCACTGTGTGAAATTCAGGTGAGCAGCTCATATGCATTAGTAGCTCCAATACCTCAGCCCCTCGTGATGTATGTGAGGTGATTTACCCAGAATCAAAACACTACTCAAAGGCAGAAAATTAGCTCTGAGGGGCTCATAGCAGGTCTTCCATGGGCCCACAATACTGGTATAGCCACACTGGAAAGGAATTAATCACCACCTTCATGAGACATGACCACATCACCTGGCTGTTTCCCAGATACAGCTCAGCATTAACTAAGCACATGTTTCTACACACGACTCCCAAACCCCATCATTGCTATCAATAATACAACAAGTAGTTTTCTTGGTGGCGCTTTTCTCTAAACTTAAAAAATTCTTTATTTTATTCAATGTTGATAATGTATAGTTACTTCTTGTGTCCTGTTTCTTTCTTCACCAGTTTCTGCTCCTAATAAAACATCTAATAAGCACCCTTACTATCCATTTTCCCTTGCTGTTTTGGATATTTGTGTGCTTTACATTAGATGTAACAATGTATTTATTTTCCACACAGATTTATTCTTGACTGTGAGCTTGAGGATATATGGCAAGATACTCCTGGCAGTTTCAAAATGCAAATTTTTTTTCCATTTAGATATCATCTTCCTACCTGCTTGGCTAATAATCTTGTCAGGTTTTCGAATGGGCCTTCAAAGCAAATGCAACATAATTGGTTGCATTTTATTCTATGCACATTACACACACAATCAAGTTATGATCATTGTATTTACTTAGCCTCAATTTTCAATTTCATACTTCATTTTTAACCTGCCAGGGCAAAATGTAATGTAGGTTTTGCCCTTGTAAGGCATAGGAAAAAAAGTTGCAGCTCAAAACATGCTGTACTTTTTTTTTTTATTTTAAGAAATCTCCTGCCTTGCACAAGGAAAATCATCACTGGGACTTTGAGGAAGCTAGGCAAGGCAGCCCCTGCCTCCCACACAAGGATCAGTCCTCCAAAGCAGCCAGTTCCACAAGGAACAGTTTCCTGGCTTCTTGGGGGTCCTGCCACAAGGGGAAAGAAAATAGCCTCAAGTATGCTACTGAAAGAGTAATTGTGTCTCTGGAGTGAGTCAAGCCAATGATTTATTTCTGATCAGAGCCTCTGAAGTGGTGATGCCTTTCCTGACAATGGCACTCACACTGCTCTCTCACAAACTCTGAAGAAAAGGTCAGACACAGGGGTTTTAATATTCCAGCCATGCCAATTTTGCCACCAGGTTTCAGTAATGCAGCTGTGCTCAGAAATGAGCTAGTCTAGGCCCTCCTGCCTATTTTTCCAGGTTCTAAGCACTGACATGGAGATAATTGCAAATTTTCTTCTTCCAGATCTTTTTGTCTTAACTAATTTTGTTCATAATATCTTAATTTTGCATTAAATGAACAGTGCTTTGTTCCCTGTTTCACCCTTTCTTCCTGTGCAAACTTAACACTCTCCAGTTTATTCCTTTCCTAAGCCAAAATTTTTTGCTTTCTGATAAGAGTCAGAGGCCAAAGTCACCATCCTCTTCCCTACAGTAACATGTGACCACAGCATAAAATTGCCTCTGAAGACTAACATGCTCTTTTGTAATAAGCAATTGCCAGATGTTTCTTACCTAAATTGCTGAAACATCTCAAACATTTAGAGATCTTCCTCAAAATCAAGAGCAGCTCCACAGTATCAGTCCTCAAGAACAAAAGAGAAATCACTAGCCTCATGAGTTTACGTAGCTTTGAGCTGCATAAAGGGCTTTTCAAATTTTTACACCCACAAGAGCTCAGACACAAATTTGCCAGGACTAGATTCAACATCCCTGAAAACATTCAAGGGCAGGTTGGACTGGGATCTGAGCAACCTGGTCTGGTTGAAGATGTTTCTGCTCATCTCAGGGGATTGAATTAGATGGTCTTTGAAGGTGCAGTCCAACCCAAACTATGCTATGATTCTATTATTTCAATTTATTCTAGATTAACTAAGGAAAAATGGAGTGTTTGCCCTTCCCTTAGCAGGACACTTTCCAGTCTCTGTGAAAGTAACTCCTATATTGGGCACCCTGAATCATTATCTGAGACCAGATGATTTCTTCTGAAGTTACGTCTGATCTTCCATAAAAGTAAGATTTCTGTTAAATGTCAATCCAAGTTTCAAAACAGATCTGACCTTTTTCAAATATAGAAAATATTCAAGTCTAGAAAACTGAAAACTGTTCCATAACTAATTTACCACAAAGAAATCTAACACAGGTGTGCTGGGTGATGTGGCCTCCTCATTAGCATTTGCCTTCAGATCTCCACCATGAACCCACCCTACAGCTGGGCAAAGGTCACTGAAGTGGGTCTGCAAAGGACACTTTCAAAGCACCTTTATGTAAATGAGTCTTGTTCTTGACCAGCAAAAAAAGCAACAGCAAAAATGTAGCTCTGATAATGAATGTTGAAGTAGAAGACAAAAAGGGCATAGGGTGGCCAGCATTTTGCCATGGGATCTGCCCCAGTCGGAGACACAGAGTGGCCCACATTCTTATTTCAGCACTGTGTTGAGATCAAAGCGGAGAACCTTAATGAGCATATTGGGGAGCTTCAATTTCCCGTCTCACCAGATCTGTGATTCCATGGAATTTGGCAAGAAAATTGCAGAATTTGATATAAACAAGTGACAGACAAATGTCTCAAGGTGCTATGGTGAAACCTGGCAGGTTTCACCAATGCCAGAGAGAGAATAAGGACCCCCAAGATATCTCTCTCTCCTCATATCAGACAAATGGCTTAGGTCCTCAAAGCTGCTACAAGCCTTCTACCCCTGTTTAAAGAGATTTATTGTCCAATAGAGCCTTATGCAAACTGAAAAACTGGAAAATGCTGGCTTCTTCCTTAAAGTCTAATTTACCTCATTTGCAAGAAGAGACCAGAGTATTGTCCAAGGCAATCACATCTTAACACAGAAATAAAAGGTAGTTCCAGTATTACATTGACAAGGAAAAAATTACGGCTAATAGGCTGGCTATGTGTATACAGTACACTGACAGTGACCCTTCAATGTCTAAATCTGCCCACATTCACATTCTGAATTTATAAATAAAACTTACTAGTGTATTCAGGTGACCTTGTTTCTCTTCAACACACAGATTTCAGAGAGTGAAAGCTAATGAAGCCTAGAAAGAGAGAGGAGCTACAAGCAATAGCAATGTGGAAATACAACGGCATCTTCTCTCAGAAGTGAGCAAATATAGGCTGAAAATATGGTAAAGAGCTGCCATAAAAGTGGCATTCTATAGATGAGAAAGGAAAACCAAGATGAGAAGAGAGAAAAAAGGATATACAGCATATAAAGAGCTATATTGTCATTTGTCTGCTGCAATATACCAGAGGACCAAAGGAAGAAGATGAACTACATATGAAGGGATGAAGGCACATTTCTGATGTCACTGAGACTACTTAAAATCCAATTATTTCAGCAAAGAGGACAGAGCCAGAAAACAACAACAACAACAACAAGTCAAAACTGGTAATGTGCAGGGTGTTGCCTTTTGGGGGATTTTTAAGGGAAAAAAACTGTCCTTTGGCACTGATAGTAGATTCCACTGAATAAAGCATATAGGGACATGCAAATGAAAAAATTAACCCAAGCGCTCAAGTTCAGATCCCCTCCTTCCACACTCTGATATGCCCTGAGCCACTACAGACTGGCGGCCTCCCCCATCTCTGGGAATTCAAGGCAGATTTGATGAAAAGCATGAGCATTGTTAGTAGCTGCCACAGAGACATTAATTCTTGGGTTGCTGAACTGCAAACAGGAGCAGCTGGAGATGCTGGGCCTGCTGAGCTGCCTGGCACAAGCTGCTGTGCTGTAAGAGAGCAGGGGACACCGCCAGGCTGGCTCACCGAGGCATCCCACTATGCTAATTAGAAAGCACAATAAAAATTAAATTGCTTGTACATTACACTGCTATGTCAGTCTGGGGAGGAAGATGTCTTTCATTTAAGAAAAGCAGGAGGGAAGTGGGAAAATTAAGTTACTTTTTTCTTTACCTTATTTGTGTTAAAACGTTCTACCAGTATGAATTAATAATGCATATGTTAATCAGTCCTCATGATTTCTTATTGCATTAAGCTGCCAGTATGTTGCAGTAATAGATTCAGAGCATTCATTTATTTTAAACCAAACTTCAGTATTGGCCCTGCAAGGGGATATCCATTTTTACCAGGAAGAAAACTAGCAGATTGTTCAGCAAGAAGAGTAAAATTTATTTTAGTCTTTCTGCATAAGCCATATTGGAAGAGTCTGAACTTGTATCCTCAGAGCATATAAAAATCCCATATGGATTTCATATCCTGACTACAGTGGTACCGACTTAGGGCCTGATTTTCACAAAGATTTCCTCCACATGGGCTCTTCTTAATTCCAACTACAAAATGAAGACACTGTAACACTCAAACACTTACAGAACAAAAGTCTTCCTTTGGGAAGGGAAAAAAATTTAAAAGAAGATTTTAAAAAATGATATAGAGGTAGTATTTCGGGTGACTGTTAACCCCTACACCACTTTTATTATCTAGAACAACACTCTGCAAACTTCTTAAGCCTAAGAGCCATCTAATGTTTCTGACACAGGCATTAAAGTACTTTACAAAAGTTTCATGCTTTGCCCTCTGCTGTTGATGGTGTATCACTCATCAAGCTGAAAAACAATTTTGACCACTGCATAAAGCAGTGAAAAAAATTTTGACCACTGCATCCTTCACCATTTCAATTAATTAGGATTTACCAAGCTGACCTCACTTTTGCTGAGCACAGCCTTCAGAAATTCACATTACCTAGAGATGGCAGAATGAAACTTAAAACCTTTTTCCATCCTCAACTCAACTCAAAGTTTTGGGTTCTTAAAAAAAACCAAAAAGCAATCTGCAAGACAGAAAAAAACCAAGGTAGACAGAAACTTCTCAAGACACTCCTGGTCCCAGGGAAAGCCAGGCAGGCAAAGGCCAAATAACCAGAGACATCCCAAAATCCTATGAAAGGGCCGTTCAGAACAATTCCCTACTCACAGAGGCTAAATGAAGTGCAGCTCACATTACCATTTGTATGATTTCTGAAGAGGCAGCAGTTCAAATAAGGCCCCAAAGTGCCACAAACCTATAGATGTGCTTAACTTTACTGTCATTGGTAAAATGTGAAATTAATAGAATAATATTTAGAAATAAAGTTAAGTACTCACTTCAAAATCAACAGTCTTTACTGAACTCAGCCCAAAATTAGGATGCCAGTAGTTCCTAAACATAGGTAAGGACTGCTGATTTCCTTAGGCTCCCTTGATGTATGAGTGAATGCACTACACACATTTCTGCAGCCTTCTTTAGACACTCATTATTTTGCTACCATGACATGCAATTCTTTAAGTACATAATTTCATATACTTGGCTTTTTTTCTTAGAATAAAGGAAACTTTTTAGTAAATAAATTATTTTTGAAGTCTTATTTGCATTCTTAAGCTGGCTACTGGATAGTAATTCCTGCAGGATACCAGCTTCCTTCACAGCTGGCAGGAGTTGATGTTCTTGCTCCACTCCCTACCCACTGTGCCTCTGTGCACTAGAGAAGGGCATGGGCTGACATCAGCTGAACCATCTCTCAGGAACAGGAGAAACCCATCTCTATCCGCCTTACTTGGAGAGCAAATGGATCTGACTTTAAAAACTCAATTTATGGAAAACTTTTTTACAGTTTCACAGGAATTAAAACCAATAATTGGACTAAGCTCTTCTTTTACACTTCATTTAATACATCACTGCCTCAAGTGTACCCCAGTCAATACTTGTGAAAGTCTGAAAGGCCATCACAACAAACCTCTTCTTTACACTCTTTAAGTCTTTTTTTTTTTTTTTTTTTTTTTTTTTTTTGTGAACTACTGTTCTTCTTTCCACCTTGCTTGGAAATAAACCTTAGGCTGAAGAAGCGGAGGAGGCAGTAGGGCAGCACCAGAAGAGAATTAAAGAGGCAGGCTCTTGATGACAAAGGAATAAGATACTCTGACAGGTTGTTTTTTTTGGTTGATTGCTGGCTTGATTGCAGTTTTTAAGTTACCGGGGTGTCTTTTCAGGATCCAAGCATTAGGAAAAGGCAGAGGCTTTTTTGCTGACCACACGGCAGAAGCTTTGCTTTTAATCACAGGCAGATGACAGACAACTACCAAGCCTTATCACAAGCCCAGCCTCAGCTAAAAGCTTTAAAAGTCTGAGGAGCTAACCAAGAAACATAACAAGATGGGGAGACTATGCTGGACCCTTTAAAAGATTGTTTTAGGGATTAACTTTTGTGACAGAACAGGAGATGGACTTTAAAGACACAATGTAGGTGGCCTATAGAAGGATAAAGATAAGAAACATCAACTCATGTTTTCCAGCAGAAGTCATAAGGTTGTATTACTTCTCAATGAATACTTCATGTTAATACTTGAAGAGAAGAGAACAAGAGAAGCAAAACAGAGAGAGGGTGCCCTGTCAAGCCTGGAAAGTCAGGAGAGTGATGTAATTCCTAAAGTTATTAAATATACAGGGAGAGCAAGGGCTGCTGTCCTCATTACAGCTTCTCTACAACCTCCATGGTGTGATACAAATTTGTTATAGGTGCCCAGCAAAAGACAGCTGGGCAAACAGCAGCACTCAGCTGGCTGCGTGCCAACAGGCACCTTCCCAACCCCTACAGAGAACAAAGGTTCCAGAGAATAAGGGTGTAAACATGTGGAGTCTACCTGATGCCTTAATAACAGGGTATGCTGCAAAGCTTCAAGAGACAAAGCAGCAGCTTTACAGCATGAAGAAAACAGAGCTGATCCTGTTCAAAGCCTTTTGAAAAGAGCTGGTGAATGACACAGTGCAGTGCTGAGAGCTAGCGTGGACCACCAGCACTGAGCCAAAGAAGGACAGAGACTGCAGGGGGGTGGCAGGAGCATGCATCTTAGAGACAGCCAACGAAACAAAACACAATTTCCTGGCCTGGCTATTTCCAAAGAAAAACGGAGTGTTGAATCAGAGTGAAGCAGTGTTTTCTCAGAAGGTCCCTAAATCCATGTCTAAATCTACCACTCCACAACAAAGCTGACGATTTGGTCCTTCACAGGAGTGGTCAAAATCTATTACCCTAAATATTCGTCCAAAGCCGTCCTCTTAACAAGCCCCATACAAAGCAAAAGATTAAGGATTTGTAACAGAGGTACAGCTGAATAGTAGAATGCAAAGAAAAAAATACACCAACGTAACAGTTTGAACTTTGTACTGCTAAGATACCATTTAACAATGAAACTATGTGGGTTAAAGTTGTCATTAGAATGCACAAGAAACATTTTTCTAAATCAAATAAAAGGGCCTTGTCCCTACTATGTATCTTTTGTGTATAATTAAGCCAGTCTTCTGATGACACAATATAGAAATCAGTTTTTTCAAGACTGCATGTGGGGAGGGAAAAAATCCAAAACACCCAGAGTCCTACACCCTTTACAGACATTTTCATGCACTTGCCAAGCCTCCACTGACAATTTAGATATATGCAGGTTTCCCTATCACTTTTGTCATGTACGAGCATCAGCTATAATAGCTATAATGCGATTATGGGGTAAATGCTTGCAAAACTATAAAAAACAAGTTAATGAAGGTACCTATTTTTACTATTATAAGCTAGCCAGAATAATACAATTTAGGAAACCAATGATCTTACCAAAATCCAATTTTGGTGCTGGGATACATCAGAATCCGCTCTCAATCTTGCAAGAAGTTATCACAGAGCTGCATCCAGACTCTGGGGAGAAGTCTTCCCCTCACGCTCCAGTATCCATGTAGAAAAGCTTCTACCTTTTCTGAAAATCTGTGAATTTTTTATAAGATAAAAGTGTGACTTGTGTGGTCACCAAAAATTTATTGTTGTTTATTTTCTACATTGTCTCTTCATTCCACAATATGAGTTAGGGTAGTGGTTTTAGACTTTCAGGCACCAAAAGATAACCCTGGCCAGGCTATCAACCTAACTGGAGCCATCCATCTTCTGCGACTGAGCAGAGAGAGAGAGAGAGGAGTGGGGCGGGGCAAACGTCCTGCCACAGGCTCCTCTGGAGGCTGAGCAGCCCCAGCTCCCTCAGCCTTTGCTGGGCACCAAGATGCTCCAGGCCTTCCTCACCTGTGCAGCCTCCGCTGGCCCTGCTGCAGGAGCTCCTGTGCTGCTGGGCTGAGGATCCAGAGCTGCACACAGCACTAAAGTGGTGCTCCAGGGCTGGGCACAGGGCAGCATCCCTGCCTGCCCTGCTGGCAATGCTCTTCCTGCTGCCCCCAGGATCCCATTGGCCTCCTTGGCCCCAGGACACTCTGCTGGCTCAGGGACAGCTCAATGTTCCCCAGCTCCTTCCCCTCAGAGCTGCTCCAGCAGGTTCCCCCCGACTTGTGCTGGTGCCTGGGGCTGTTCCTGCCCAGGAGAAAGACCTGCATTTCCCTTGTTGAGTTTCAGACAGTTCTTCAGTGCCCATCTCTCCAAGCTGTCAAGGCCCTTCTGAAGGGCTGCACAGGGGGATCAGTCACTCCTCCCAGCTCTCTGTCAGCAGTGAACCTGATGAGGCGGCACCAACCCCTTCATCCAGCCAGGAATGAACGTATTAAATACTGGGCCCAGTATTGAACCTCAGGGACACCACCAGTGACAGGCCTCCAACCACACCCTGTGCCACTGATTCCAAGCCCCTGGGATCAGCCAGTTCTCAATCACCTCACTGCCCTCTCATCCAGCCCACACTGCCCGAGTTGGCCTAGGAGGATGTTGTGAAAGACAGTGTCAAAAGCCTTGCTGAAGTGGGTAATATCCACTGCTCTCCCCTTATTCATTCAAGAAATATGCAGAGTTTCTGTGCCCTGGGTCAAATTACTTCCTGCACCTTTCATTGCAACTTGGACACCATCATTAAAACATGCAATTAAAACATAAAAGTTTTTCACCTAGTTTAAATTCAGGTTAAAATTTCCAGCCACTGCTGATACGAGGAAGCTGTGTCTCTTCCATGCAATGTTTGGGCACATTACCAGGCCACTTTACTTTGGACATACAGAGCTCGAAACTGATTTCCATTAACTTCTGAGAAAGCTTCACAAACCCAAAGATTATGCCAGATTTTCCCAAGGATAATAAGGATCACAAGGATAATCACATTGTTGTAGACAGCAAGTGTTTATATACTCAGGTATTTATTGAGAATATGCATGCCCTCTCAGATCTATGGGAACATCCCTCTAACCCAGGAATACTACTTTTTTGCAAACAGCAATGACCATGGCCTACCATCATGTGAGGTTGCAGTTTTTGTGAGGACTAGGGTAACAGGGTTTTTCTAGTTGCACACCAGGAGAGGGTTGAGAAGTGATGGTCTTTCACCACTGGTTTAGCCCTTCTCCAACAGTTCATTGTGCCCTTGCTCATAGCTCAGAATCATGAGCTATAACAAACCAGAGCAAGAAAAACAACAAATTCACTGCAGTCTCTTTCCATCCCTCCCACATTTTATTTGGAAAAATAAATTATTATGGAAAGACTATTTGATATAATAATTTCTTAAACAGAACCATTGTGAGGCATTATTAAAAAGACAGATATTTTCCACAGGACTCCTACAGACCTTACAGAAATGCTAAATTAATTCAGAAAGAAAAGATATAGCAGCACTCAAACAGAACTATCAGGAAAACAGATTTTAAAGAGTTAAGATTTCTTTTTCATTTATAATTTCTTATACTTTCTGGCAGCTGTTCATGAATATTATGAGTTCAGGGTTGGGGTTTTGGGGGGTTTTGTTGGGTTTTTTTTAAGAATTATTTGTTATCCAGTTACCTTTTTCATTTTAACACTTACAGACTGCAGTCAGATAACTGCAGAAATATTTCCCATCTCAGAAGGGACAGCCATGAGTATAACACATTCCAAGTTCTGGGAAACACAGAAGATTTAAAAGCACCTGCTATAGTCCATAGAATCACAAACCCTGGTTAAGAATGTATCACTAGCATGAAGGTGACATAGACAGCTCAAGGTAACACATCTTTTCTAGAAAGCAGGGATAGGATAGAGGGGACCACAGAAATCCTGTCACGGCTCTTTTCACAGAGTGCAGTAACATATAACAGATTAAGACTTAAGTGTAGCTGAAGAAAAGAGAGGACTATTTTGAACTTATTTTTGTACTACATTCAGAAACTTGCTCGTTTTTTGTTTGCTGATAAACTTGTCAAGTAAGAAATACTAGGACCCAGCTCAAATATTTGACCTAAACCTGTAAATCAGCCATTTAGGCTTCAGTGGATTTCAAGGAAACTGCATTGTATACCTCTATATCTACATATTGCCACAAGGAGCAATTAGTAACTTCTCTTAACATTGGCTCTCCATAATGCAGTGCAGACTTCTTTTACAGAGAACATTAAAATCCACTTTAATGCAGGAAATTTCATAAGCAAGTAGCCAAAGACTGGTACATATTTCTTAACATGGTACTTAGTGGTACCCAGACTGCTTACTACCACTCTCCAGATAGCTGTTACCTTATATAAGATTTTCCTTCATTTATCCTTGCTATCATAATTAAAGACACCGAAAATGGCCTAATATTCTGAAATTCCTTTCCAATGTACTATAGATGTTGCAGAAACATTATCACAAATATAGAAAGAAAATTGCTGTCAGGACAGAACTCAAATTTTAAGAAATACCTATAAAAAGTAGTACAGAAACTGAATGCAGTTTAATAAATCACATACTAACACCTGCTTATAACTGACTGCTTGGCCAGACTGTACTCCTGATAGGCTCCAGGCACAAGTCAATACAAAGCTGACTGCAACCAAGTATTTTGTATTTATTAAAAAAAAAAAAAACAGCATTCTCATCTCAATGAGCACTGCAGACTACATTAACTCCCCAAGGGACCCCTAAACCACATCAACCAGCGACACATCTTGGACACCTCCAGGAGTGGTGACTCCACCACTTCCCTGGGCAGTCCCTTCCAATGCCTGACAACCCAAAGAGTGAAAATTGGGTTTTTTAATATCTAACCTGAATCACCCCTGTCTCAGCTTAAGACCATTTCCTCTGCTCCTCTCACTGCAGGCACAGCAAAAGAGACAGGCCCCACCTCACTCCACCCTTCTGTCAGGGAGTTTGAAGAGTGATGAGGTCTCCCTTAGCCTCCTCTTCTCCAGATGAAACACCTCTCTCAGCCACTCATCAAACTTGTTTTCCACACCCTTCATGAGCCTCGTTGCCATTCACTGGACACGCTCCAGAACCTCAGTGTGCTTTTTAAAGTGAGGGGCCCAGAACTGAATGCAGCATTTGAGGTGTGGCCTCACCAGTGCCCAGTACAGAGGGACTGCCCTGGTCCTGCTGGCCACACTATTCCTGATACAGCTCAATATGCTCTTGGCCTTTTTGGCCCACTGGGCACACTGTTGGCTCATGTCCAGCCACTGTCAACCAGCACCCCCAAGGCCCTTTCTGCCCAACAGTTCCTGAGCCACTCCTCCCCCAACATGGAGTTGTAGGACCCAGCACTTGGCCTTGTCGACCCTCACACCATTGTCTTCAGCCCATCAGTTGACTCTGCCCTGGTCTCTCTGCAGAGCCCTCCTGCCCTTGAGCAGATCCACAGCCTCACCCAGCTTCGTGTTGTCTGTAAATGTGCTGAGAATGCACTCGATCCCCATGCCCAGATCATCAATAAAGGTGTCAAACAGGATCCACACCAAAATTGAGCCCTGGAGAACCCCACTAATGACTGGGTCTATCTCCACTTTGTTACTGCTGTGATGCATGGGAGTATAACAGCACAATATTTCCTCTACCTAGGAAAATACCAGGATGAACTCGGACTAAAGTACAGAATATTAGTAATTTGGCCCTAATGAATAGATATTACTTCTGTTAATCAAAAATTACAACATAAATATCTAGAAATGCTTGTTTTCTCATTAGTTCTTCATCTAACAAGGTAATCAGCTAACAGAAAAAGACTTCGAAGCAACTGGTTTCCCAAACTGCAAGGACCTGTTCTATATAAAAAAACCCACTAAATCTAGTTTGACTTACCTTAGCATCTTTAACCTTGAACTATGAAGGCCCTCAAAACATTCTAAAGAATGTTTTATTGCAGCAGGAGCCATATTATTACTACATAATCTCCTGGTCAAGCTATAAATGAAGAAAATCTCATTATTTCTGAACATTAGCCTTTCCAAACACATTTATAATCAGCATTGGAATAGTCTGAGAATTAAGACATTGATAATAAAAGTTTTGAGAAATGAGGTAGAAAAACCCCACAATTTCTGGGCTTCCACTTAATGTAAGTTATTTGAATAAAGCTGTATAATGGAACTGCAAGAGACAATTCCATTCAGGAAGGCAAAATTAAGTATTTCATTATTTAAAAAAATCAAATCAGGCATTACCTAATTAGGGATTACTTATGGAAGCAGCACTGGCAAAGATCAGACGTGTGGCCCGAGTGACAACAGCAGGAGGGGTGGGAGTCCCACTTTGACACACAGATGGAGGACCAAAGGCAGTGGAGGCTAACAGCTATAAGAGAATTGATTCAACATTTTCCCTGCATGTATTTGAGTTATTCATCTAAGACTAATTAAATATTTTTTCCCCTTCTCCAAACCCTTAATCCGAATTGCTCTAAACTTCATGGCAAGTTCCTACTCCTGAAGCACAACAAGGCAATAATATTTTAGGAAGATCACTACCCCTGCAACAGTTAGAAGTTTTATGGGTTGTTTTAATATGCCAGCTTTTAAAAAAGTAATTTGAAATGCAGGATAAAGCAAGCACTGCAGAAGTGGCTGATGACTGTCCCAGTTCTTTGGACTACCTGGTAGGTAAGTGGATTTAATGATGCCACCTGAGTTCTAAGTTTCCATAATGGATTTTCAAAGTGTATCCTGCCCATGAAGCTTCAAATCATTTTCCAATTTGATGCTAAATAAAAAATACATATGAAAATACTGCAGATAAATCTTCACTGGAAGTATAATTGACAAAATGCCTATATGTGAGAAAGATTCTCTGAGCTTTTGCCCCCCTTCCACCAGCACAGGCGCCTGTCTGTGGCTTCCAGGGCTGAAGGCTGAACTCTTAATTAAAATTCAAATTGTAGGTAACAGCTCTGACCTGATGGCTTATCAGCTAAGCATGCATTTGAAACCAGCACAGAAACTGCTGAATCATCCCATGAAGGACCGTCACCTTGGAGAGGGCTTTGGGGGTCTCCAAAGACCACCAGGATATACGGAGCATGCGTGGTGCCCATGCTAATGATATTAATGACTTCTGAGAAATGATTTGTATAACCACTCCTATCCTGAAGAATGTAATTAATATTCATGATTTTACCTATAACACTGTGTCTTTGGGGTACTGAGGTATGTGTGTTTGGTGGAAACAATTCCCCACACATCCGGTGCACCGAATAAAGCAAATACCCACTTCTCTGACTTAGTCTCCGAAGTGTCTCTGGGCTCGATTGAGGCAAATCATATGGAAGGATAAGTTTATATAGAACTTTTTTTAAAATAAGGTACACATGAAATATTATTTGAAATATTTCAACCAAAATGTACTTTTTCCCTTTGGAGGTATTTAAAAGATCACATAGGAGTAGAGATTGAATAATATGGCATTGCTTAGCCCCAAGAAAAGGAGATGAAAGATGAACAAAAGGACAGACTACAAAAAAGGTTGCTGCACAAAGGCAAGGAATAATCTGTTCAGTGTCCTGGTGGATAGGGACAGAGATAACCCACTTCAACTGGTGCAAAGAAAATCTAAGTCAGGTAAGAAGCAAAACTTGTAAAAATTAAGGCCAGGGCAGTACTGGGGAGTTAGGCTTCCTGAGCAAGCCTTGAAATCCCTGCCATGGGAGACACTGAAGAAGCAGGGCAGGGTGTGAGAAACATCCTCTCACTACTTAAATTTTGACAGGATTCACTCCTTTTCATAGTACAAACAACAATAAGAGGCTTAGAATGGCTGTCTGCCATTACACAAAGCAAAGTGAAGTGCTGGGCGCTTAGCCACCGATGGAGGGGCAGCCAGAGGCACACCTTCTGGCTAGGGAATACAGTTTTTATAACCCCCTAACCCAGCCTCCTTCAGGTGCTTCAATGGGCTTATGGTCTTCAGTCCTCATTGGCTCGTCCTTTCTAGGGTCTTCTAGTAGGTTAGCTGCTTGCCCAGCTCTCCCCTTTCTTAACCATAACATTTAACAATTAGCCACAACAAAATAACAATTAGACATAACAAACCTATAGAGCTAGTCATAACATTTATAAGTTAGCCCAAACAAATCTATAGAGGTAGCCATAACATACACACAACCATTAACAAATAACCATAACAAAAACCTCATAACCCTTTACAAAAGCCAATTCCATGACTTCATTTGTAACACAGGGCAAACATTTATCACAGAGGGACTCAGGAGCAGCTGATTCTGGAAAGGAGACAAAAAATGGCTTCTATTTTTGCCACTATGGATTTCTACAGTTGTCTCCAAAGCAAGTCACACTAGTTATCAGTAAGCAGCAGTGCCCTAAGAAAATTCCAGCGCACAATACAAATGAAAACATGGTTGGGAGAAAGCTAGCCATTTAAATCTCTCTTGAAAAGTAGCAGCTACTGAAGGGGCTTATGGCAAGGGTTTTACGCCTTATCCAGTCTGCAGGAGGGGTTTGACACTGCAGTTCAGATGTGTGATTAACAGCATCAGCAGATCTACAGTTTTGCTTGAGTCTGAGGCAGAGAAACACGAATTTCAGCACACACTGTTGTAGTTTGACCCTCACTCCTGCTGCAGCTGTGCAGGAGAAGAGGAAAAAACTGTTAAATACACACAAGATTCATGAGTTGAGATAAGGCAGTGGTGGAAGAGACACACTGAAGGCAGAACAGGCTGACAACTTAAAAGTTGCAAAGTGATTTATTAACCTAACAGAGTCGGAGGATAAAGGAGATGTAAAAATAAGCTCTTCAGACACCATTCCTTCACTCACCCCCTCCCTCTTAAGACACCATTTCTCTGCTCACCCCCCTCCCTCTTTCCAACCAACAGCTCAGATAGGGGGCAGGGTATGGGGTTTTCTCTTAGTCAATTCATCACCACAATTCTTCTGCTACAAACACTATTTCTCTGCTCACCCCTCTCCCTCTTAAGTCACTGTTTCTCTGCTCACCCCCCTCCCTCCTTCCAACCAACAACACGGGCAGGAGGCAGGGTAATGGGGTTTTTCTTTGGTCAGTCCATCAGGGAGAGGGGTCCTCTACTTAGCCATGGGGTTCCTACCATGAGAGACAGTCCTCTGCGAACTTTTTTGGCATCGGTCCAATCTCACAAGCAGCATCCTGCCCAAATTCTGCTGGACTGTGGGGTTTTTGTCCATAGGGTGCAGACTCCCGAGCCGAGGCCACGTTGCTTCCATCCCAGGAGCAAGGATTTTCTCTCCCTTGCAATGCCTTTGCAGCTTTAACTCTTTATATGAGACTGCGACTGGATTACACACCTTCCTCCAGGCATCCACACACTCTACTGGCATGGGCATCTCCCCATGGGCCGTGGGTGGATCTCTGCGCCCCTGGGGACTCCATGATCTGCAGGGGGACCACCTGCTCCCCCCATGGTCTTCACCACAGCTAGCAGAGGGTTTTCAGCTCTGGCACCTGGAGCACCTCCTCCCCCACCTTCTCCACTGACCTTGGCACCTCCATGTTGTTCTCCCTTCACATATTTTTACCTCCTCCTCCTCCTCTAGCTAAAAAGAAGTGTGTAACTACTTTGTTTTGATGTCTTGTTAAATATGTTTTCACAGAGGTATAACATCTCTAATTGGCCCAGACTTGGCCAGCAGCATGTCTATCACTTTCAGAGACACCAGAGATTGGCTCTACTGGACTTGGTGAAAAAAATTGCAGAACCTTCACACAGGACACACAGTAGCCATTTTTGTGCCCCTCCCCACCCTTTAGACACTTCTTCAGGCCTACCACAACAGCTTTTGAAGGGTTTAAATTTCTCTTAGATGCTAAAGATACCTTGCTGATATTCTGGGCTAAGCAAAACCACCACACATACACAGGCTGAAAACCAAAGTGTTCCCTGGTATGACAGCAGAAGCCCCACTAGAAAGGTTTGCCAGGCTGGACAGGGGAGCATCAGGGCAGCACTCTTCCTTTTAACAACTGTAACACACCCAGCACTCAC
The DNA here is from genome assembly GCA_024500445.1 of Entomyzon cyanotis. NCBI lineage: Eukaryota > Metazoa > Chordata > Aves > Passeriformes > Meliphagidae > Entomyzon > Entomyzon cyanotis. Next base: position 35,102,547 of record JAKEPQ010001000.1, read on the forward strand.
AGAATATTCTGAGTTGGAAGAGACCCACAAGGATCATCAAGTCCAACTCCTGGCCCTGCACAGCACCATCCCCAAGAGTCACCCCATGTGACTGAGAGCATTGTCCAAATGCTTCTTGATTTCTGTCAGGCTTGGTGCCATGACCACTTCCCTGGGGACCCTGTTCCAGTGCCCAGCTACCCTCTGGGAGAAGAATCTTTTTCTAATATCCAACCTAAACCTCCCCTGACACAACTTCAGGCCATTCCCTCAAGTCCTGTCAGTGGCTACCACAGAGCAGAGATCAGTGTCTGTCTCTCCTCTTTCCCTCATGAGGAAGTTGTAACTGTGATGAGTCTCCTCTCAGTCTCCTCCAGCTGAACAGTTCAAGTGGAGCCTTCAGCCACTCCTCCCACGGCTTCCCCTCAAGGCCTTTCACCATCTTTGTTGCCCTTCTTGGGCTCCTTAGTGCTCTCTAATAGTTTAATGTCTTTCTTATATTGCAGTGACCAAAAGTGCCTCCAGTACTCGAGGTGGGGCTGCACCAGTGCAGAGCAGAGTGGGACAGTGCCCTCCCTGGCCTGGCCAGCAATGCTGGGCCTGATGGCCCACTGGACAGAGATGGCCCACCTGGCTCCATGGCACTGCTGTTCAACTTTCTGTGAACCAAGACCCCCAAGTCCCTTTCCATGGCACTGCTCTCCAGCACCTCGTGCCCCAGTCAGCCTGTACATCCAGGACTGCCCCATCCCAGGTGCAGAATCCAGCACTGTCCTTTCTTCATGATAGGAACAGGCATCAGATGTAACCAACCACAAGCCCCATGATGTGAACACTTATTGGTTCTAATAATTGTTTTACAATTATGTAACTTGTTTTTCACCTCTAGTTTAGCTGAGTCATTCCCAGAATGCTTTTCTAGGTAGCCAAAGTAACAGAAGTAAGCAAGGATTTTACAAGGGCAGCAAGGCCCTCACTTTGCAAGGCCTTTCTGCTCCACAACAAACTCGGAGTTGATCATTCTCTCAGCCATGGTCCTCTGGCTCAGGGCACTGGGACCCCCTTGGTCCATTGTCTGTGTTGAAGACAGAGGCAAAGAATGCATTAAACAGCTCTGCCTTGTCCATGTCTCTGCAATGTGACCATCCTCATCCTGAAACAGGCCAGTGTTACTTTTACGCTGCCTTTAATGTATTTGAAAAAACTCTTTTTATTGTACCCCACAATTCTGGCAGCTTCAACTCCAGCTGAGCTTTAGCTGCATGAATTTTCTCGCTACAGTGAGGAGCAGCATCTCTGTGTTCTTCCCATGTCATCTGACCTTGCTTCCACTGGGCACATGCCTTCCTTTTTTTCCTTATATCCAAGAGGAGATCCCTGTTCAACCAAACTGGTCTTCTGCCTCATCTGCCTCATCTGCATTCTGATATTTGGGAATTGCTGCTCCTGTGCCCTTAGGAGATGTTTGATAAGTGACTAGCACTGATGGAGCCCAACACTTGCACAAACATTTTCCCAAGGGAACTTACTCACTAATTCCCTGAGCAGCCTGAGGTCTGCTCTCCTCATGGCCGGAGTTGAGGTTTTGCTGGCACTTTTCCTCCTGTCATGGCTCTGTAGTTGCTGCAGCCAAGATGGCCCAAATCGCCTCTTCACTCACAAGATCCTCTCTGTTGACAAGCAGATCAAGAAGGGCATCTTTCCAAGTCAGCTCCCTTAGGACCTGTTCCATAAAGTTGTCATCCAGGTGTTTTAGGAATCTTCTGACCCAGGTTTTACCAGCTGTATGATGTTCCCAGTTGATTCCTGGCAAGTTGAATTCCCCCATAAGTGCAAGCGCAGTTGACTTGGAAGTGTCCCTTAGCTCCTCAAAGAATAATTCATCATTCTGGCAGAAGTCAACCAGAAGTTTTCATGCTGGGACTCACTGGGGGTGACAATCCAGCAGGCAGGTCAGGGTGCTCCTTAGCAAGAAGAACAGAAACATTGTACTTAAATGCATACATCAGAGCTCTTTTAGTGGGACTTAAAATTTCAAATCACAAGATCCTCCCTCCCATGTGCTCTTCAAAATCTCAAAGTACATTTTCAGGAGGTAAAAGACAGGTGTCTGCCAAGTGTTGTTTGAAATCGTGGTGAGAGTGAGCAAGCAGCAGTCTTAATGTGAGATATAAGCAAGTTCTATTTATTTCACCGCGTGACCAGGTTATATACTATTACAATGTTTCTAATTATAGCTATACAGATTACAATCTACATTGCATTCTATTCTCACACTTTTAGTGTTCTTCTTTCATTCTTTCTTAATCATGAATTCCCTCCAGGTACATTCTTTACAGTACTCCCTTATTTCTCAGAGGCCCAGCTGCACTTTCGTGGTACCTTTCTCACAACACTTTGCTAGGATTTTTAGTGAGGCCTTGTTTAGCTTGTTCAACTAACATACGTTTTGCTGGTACAAACTCTATTTTCCAACAGCCAAGGAAGGTGGAAACCTTCCTTTGGAATGGTGAATATGACCCCCCTTCCCTCCAAATTATTATAACTTTGAGATTAAGGGGCTTTCAGACAAAGGTATGGGGAAAGAAATAACAGATTTTTACTACTATTTATAACAAGGCAAACAAACAGCAACGGTAGCAACAAGAAACCAAACCAGAAACCCAGGAACAGCCTTCTCTCGATTGTCAAAGCACCTTCCCCTTTGGTGTACTTATGGTCACAGCCGGCAGGGGTGCTGTTGGCTCTCGTCTGGGCCGGGCAGGTGCAATGAGTCCCCCGTGGCTCCAGGGGGCGCTGTGGTGCGACTTCAGCTGTCTCTCTCACTGGTTAATGGTGGGCGCTCTGGCGGAAAAAGATGGAAAAGGGGATTCCTTTTGCAGCCTCACAGGGGCAGCTGATCCTGGTGCCCTACCAGATGGCAAGAGGGGCTGTAGCAGGGACTGTGGAGCAGCAGCAAGCTGGAGCAGCATGAGGAGCTCACCCAGGGTAGCGAGCAAAAGGTAACAGAAACTCCAAAGTTGCAGCAGGAGCCGTGTGGTGCCCTGGCAGGCACGGGGTGTTGGGTTACAGTGTAGTGAAAAGCCCAGAGCACTATCTGAAAGAGGCAGGGGTTGAGCGGGGAATCCCTCCCCAGCGTAGCTCACCAGCTGCTCCCTGGGTCAGGCTGTGCAGAGGTGGGGCAGCACCCCAGCAGGGGACGGGGTACTCTCGGTCCAGGTCCCGGCGCGGCACGAACTGGCTCTGGGCTCCCAAACAGGAGAGAGGCAAAGAGATGAGCCAGTAAGCCCAGACACAGTGCCGAAGGAAAAGAAACAAAAAAACCCCAGGTAAAGCCCACATTGCAACAGTATCTCTGCTAGAGAGATGGTGCTGTAGCGGCCAGCTGAATCCCCCCTCCACAGCAGGATAGGGAGGGGCTGCCCCTTGTCCCCGCCCCAACTCTCACAGGAAATCTCGGGCTGGCTGTCAACTATCACAATATTCCCAGAGCTGGGGAGGAAGGCAGAGGGGGAGGGGGCGGAGCAGCGACCATCCTGGACACAAAACAAAAAGACAAAAAGACAGACGTGCAATGGGATAAATGAACATCCCAAAGACACTATGCAAGAAGAGCTATTAGAGGTCTTAAATCTGTTAAATAAAGGCACCATGCTAGGTTAACAGTTGGACTAGTTCTTAAAGGTCTTTTCCAGCCTAAATGATTCTATGCTTCATCGTGTACCATCTCCTTCCTTTCTGGTATAGGAGGGACTTTTTTTGCATGGCCTGACCCTACTACCATGGATGTGAGCCAAAAGTGAATGCGGATGTGAAACACACTTTGTTTCCAGATTCATCACCACATACACTGAAGAATGCCTACTTGACACTGAATTTGCTTTAAAAAAATCACCTTAATAATCTTATTGAGCTAGTTATACATTAAAAAAAAGGCCCTTAAAAAACATGCAAACTGGATAATGTCATTATAAGTGTTGGCAGAAAATACACCTGTTAAATAAGAGAAATAAGCCAAAATTAGGGTCGAATCAGACACTTCTCTCCCTCTCACTCCCTCTGTCCCTCCTCCCCAGCCTGGCCCACATACCTACCCCCGCTTTCTCCCTCTTTCCCAGACCTGTTTCCTGCAAATGCTTTCCCAGGGCATATTTACATCTCACATCTCTTTTGACACCTTGAGCTGCAGGCCTAAGATTTTAACACTTTTTATTTTGGCTACACATGCTTAGTTTTGGAGCCAAACTCCCCCAGATCTAGGGGGACTATATCCCTTCTACTGACATGCATTTTATTTCCTCATATACAGAAGAGCACACAGCTTTTGCTAGAGTCATAATGTGTCATCATTAAACCACATGCTACCACCTGTCTCCACCTCAAGCCAAAGCCTCTTTGCTATAATGGCATGTTCTGTGTCAGCTTGTGCATTAGCAAACACCTGTGCATTAGCAAACACCTCACACATGGGTAGCTGCACAGGACTGATGTGTTTGGCACATTACTGACTTCAGCATAAGTCAGACACAGTGGTACTTAACCACTTTGTGGTGGCAATGCTTTTAGAGGCAATTGAGCTCCTTTTCTTTCTCACTTCTAAATACAGAGTAATAAAATTCTAACTGTAAGCCACTGGAGTGCTTCAAATGATCTAAAGTTTGCTATGTATAACACAAACACCTCCTATGATTTGAAGAAAAACAAGGCTCAGGCTCCAACTTTAGTCCTTTTTTTATTTTCACATTAGTATTCAAAAAGCAGGTCAAGTTTAGTAGGCGCAAAGAAGATTATATTTGACCACATTTCATAGCCCTGCCTAAAGATACTGTAAGGATAGTATTTTTTATTCTATTTCAATACATTATGCAAGACAAAGAAGCAGCGCCTGGCATGTTACCACAAGTTAGAGACTTGTGTCTTATAGATTGATACTCTTCTGTGGTAGGATATTGTAGTTTCACATTCTCACACAATGTATCTATATGCATGGATCAAGAGGCCAAACTGCTTCCAAATAAGATACTCCTCCTAACCACAACAGGTGAGACACTGAGACACTTTATCAGCTGTTCACCATGTAAAAGAGATGCAAAGGCTAAGTAGCTCGTTGAATTGAAACTCTAGGGATGATCTAGTTTACTTGCTCATTAATGAGAATTTAAACCCGTAGTTCATACTTTCTCCCCCTCAATTAAATAAAAGGCTTTGGTGACAGCAAGGATTAAATAAATATCAAATTTGTTTCCTTATGAAGAACTGGACATGCCATATCACGTACTGCTCACCTGTAAATTTTCTGTTATGGATCTACATCATTAGGTTGCACATTACAGATTAACATAGTAGGAAGAAGCTTCACAGTTAAGTAGTTCCTGTGCTTGTTCAGCAGTTTCTTTCTAAATTGTATATGTACAATTTAATCTGAAGACCACAGCAAGCACCAAAAAGCTGGGTACATCTATTACATCATTCATCAGATTTAAACAGCTTATTGCTTCTCGAGTTCTCAGCAAGCAAACTGTGCTTCTATAACCTCTAGAGCTGAGCAGCAGCATACAAAACCCAAAGTGAACTACTTGCTCCGCAAAGTTTTACTGATCCTGATAAAGACCCCAAAAGAACCTTATCTTTTCATTAGCAAAGCCAGAAGTGCAGTGATCATTTCACTGATCATATCATACTTGCAATGCATACTTGCATCATCTGAAGTGATAAGGCATTTTTAGCAAGGCAGTTTCAATCTAATATTGATTTAATTAAAATGTTAGTTCAAAGACAAAAGCTAAATGCAACAGCTTTGCATAACACTTTTAGTCTAAAGGCTGTATTCAGTCACCTGTTGCATTTGTACCACATGTTTTCTAGTAAGTTTGTTCCAGTCATTAAAACATCGCTATAAGAACAATTTACACCATTAATTCTTGTATTAAATGTAGAATTCATTTTACAACAAGCCAATTGGAGCAAGTATCCCTGATACTGCTATTTAAGCTGTTAATGATTCATTATCATACTCACTTCAGAAACTATTTTCCAGCAATTTCTTCTCTTTTTTTCCCCACCTATGTGAAAATAACAAAGACTTTGTACTGTCCAGTGGTGGTAGAACTAATCATCACTGGTGCACTAATTAATCCACTCAATCAGGAGAACTTCTTCCCTGGGGTTGGGAGAAGCTGAGTCACACACCTTATCAACACAATGAACATATACAGGATTTCATCAATAACTGCGTGGAAAACTCCCATCCTAAGTCCGTATTTAGGCACAGTAAGATATTTGACTTGATCTGATTCACTGAGACAGATGAGCAAAACATTCCAATAAAATCCTTACTGAAGGAATCAGGGCAACTGAAATTATTCACAGAACAATTGTATTCTTCTGTATTTCACTGAATTGAGAAAAGATCCCATTGCAGGTTTTAAAATTTGATAATTAAAAATAAAATTTTCATTCCTAAAAATTATTAGTAACTATGTTTGCCTAAATGAAACATTTTCTTTTTCATTTCAAGTTGCATGTCACCTCAAAATTGAAAATACCAACACTTTGAAAGTAGAAATATTTTTACTCCTTTTCATTTGTCTATGAATTGCTTCCTCCTGTTTTGCCAAATGCAATATACCAGTTTATTCACAGCATCCTGCTTATACTTAGCACTTGTAACCCTGCCTGTAGGGATTTCCCTCTTTGCCCTACAGTCACTTCTGCTCTTCCCTGGAACCCTGATGGAGGTACCAACCTCCATCAGCCATCTTCAGAGGGTGTGATCTTATCCCAGCTCATTTCACAAAATTACCACCTCAGCATTAAGATATTTGGTATTCTGCCTCCCCTCTTACCTTTTTGATTTTATGCATTAACCATGTTGGCACTTCCCTGACCTTCCCCTTGGCATGTCTTAGTTTTCTTCAGCTACCAAAACACTTTTTTTTTTTTTTTTTTCACTTGCCCCAAGACAGGCATCAGAGGCAGCTAGTGCATGAAACAGACTGAGGGAAACTCTGAAGTTTCAAACAAGAAACTAGATTATTCATTGAGCATTAAATTAGAAATTTGATCTCTGCTCTGAAGATATGGCATCAAAGTCTCCAATGAGAATAGTTTCTTATTAGCCTCCAAGTAAAGTTTTTATCCTGTATTATCACAGCAAGTGGCTGAAACCAAAGGAATTGAATAAGCACCTCCAAGCTGCCGGTCAGGTTCCTCACTGAGCCTTTAATTGGAATACAGTAGATCCTTCAGGTGAACAGGGTCTCTACCGAGGATGAACCTTTTGCCACTTTATCAGAGGTGAAACATGTCAAACTACTTTCTTTAGGTTTCATGTGTATTTGTTCTTGAGTATCTGGAAGACCTTTTCAGAAAACCACCATCTCATCTCTGTCCCAAATAATTTAAACCATCTCTCCACTTTTTTAGGCAAGCCTAATACATCTTACACAAGTGAAAGCAAATACACAACAATGCAGTGATGACTTATTTTGGAATTTCTACTGTGAATTGTTACCTATTGTCATCTGCAAATTGCAGCATAATTTGCTTTCTGAAATAAAACTTGAGACCAGCCCAGGTCTGAAACCAGCTTTCTGAGGAGGGGTCAGTGATGGATCAGGCAAAGTCCAATTTTCTACCATCAGTGTGTTCCCTTTCAGCAGAGGAAAGAGCTTTTCTGTCTCCTGCAACCCAGGAAAAGGCTCTAGATACATCCTTTCCTGACACAGCCCAAGGAGGAAAAAACTTCTGAGACTGCAGAGAGTTTTTCCCTTCTCTGAGTTATCCCTTAGGGCCTTAACCAGATTTTTAATAAAATGAGATTGTAAAAGAAAAAAAAAAAAGAAGCATTTCTGTTATCCCACATGAGAAACAACGTTTAGTAAAACTTTTAAGTCTTGGGGAAGTAAAATGCATTTCTGACAAAACAACTCAACTCTGGCAATCAACCACCCAACCCAAAATTCTGTTAAAGAAAACAAACAAACCACACCAAAAAAAGAAAGCCCCACAACAACAAAACCCAAACAAATGAACAAAAAATCCAAGAAAACAGCAAAATATTACAGTCTCCTCCTTTCAAAAAATTCATAGGTAAAACATAGGCAAACCTATGATCTCAGAAATAGATTCTCCTTTAGGGAAATTTTACAGGAACATGAGGCAAGGTTCTGTGCAGTTTCTGTGTACAGCTTAAAAAAAAATTTACAACATTCAGTCTTTAGCAAACAATCTCTCGTGAAGAAGCAGGACCATAAAACCTCCCTAGTCATAGAAGTAATCAGTCATGTTTTTCTTCTCACTATCTTACTTTTAAAAGAAGTGTAGATTATTATTATTATTATCATCATCATCATCATCATCATTATTGTGTCCAGTTATACTTGTTTAACTTCTCAAAACATTGTTTTCCTGAAAAACAAAGCAGAAATAGTTTTCTTCATAGATAATAACTGTAAGGTATAGTAGTATATTTGTCAGATACAAGTCCATCAAAGCCCATGAACTTCTCCTCTACCATATTCCCCATTATAACAGAAATATTGTGAGAAGTCAATCAACTAATACACAGCTCTGAGAAGAAAGGCAGAGGAGTTCAGAGGATGCACTGACTGACCACAGGACTGCTCATGATGGGGTCTTGTGGCACCACAGTTACAGGGGAAAACATGATATCCCTGCAGGGATAGAAGCAAAGCCATCCCAGCTCCAAGCCAGGGACTCAAACCCAGCCTGCAGCAGCAATATCCAAATCCACGTTTCCCTCTCTGGCCTCTTGCAATCCCACCGGTTACTTGAACACCTTGCAAGTAAGCACCAGGAGGGTCCCACCACACCCCATCTGGCATAGAAGATAATCTGTACACCAAGAGAATACATGGCACTTTTGGAGACTAAACTTAAAGCATCCTTTAACACCCCTAAGGAGACCATATGGCGTCCTCTTTGCTAATGTTCCCTCAATACTTCTCTGGGAAAAGTGCCTATAGCTCAGGATAGAAAAGAAAACATTGAAAAAGTGTCTTGTGTGGCAGGACGTCCCCCCTCTCCCTCTAACCACATAGCTGGTACATAAGTTAACTCAAGCTGGGTCTAACGCCCAGCAAGGGGTTATCTCTTGGTGCCCAAAGGTCAGGGGCCTCCAACCAGAAAACCACATCTTGATATGGAGAGCATATGTGGAAAGAGATGAAAAATAAGTAATGTGACTGAAATCACACTTTTACACTATAAAAGACACAAGAATTACCATAGAGGTAGAAGCTTTTCTACACATACACTGGAGTGTGCAAAAGCCTCTCTCCGGAGCTGGACGCAACTCTGTGGTAACTTCCTAAGGACTGAGAGAGGATTCTGACGTGTATTCCATCACCAAATTGGAGTTGGTAAGATACATTGGTTCCTAAATTGTATTATTTCTTCACTAGCTGTAATAATAGGTACTTTCACGCGCACTGCAGTTTTATCTACTAGTAGTTTTCTTTTTGCTTATTTTCTTTTTGCTTATTTCGTTTTTGTGTAGTATAAAATTTGCTTAGCTCCTTAATCTGTTATTTCTTGTGTCTAATAAACAATAATCCATTTTATATTAGACTTAATCAGCCACTGTTAAAGAACTTGCAAACAAGACTGGGTCTAGGTGTGCTGGCTGCCCCAATAAGCTAACTGTCAGTTGTCAAGGCCTACGCAAAGGGCAGAAACTTATCAACCCCCTGTCTCCATTCATAACATCTTGTCTGCACAGAATTAATACCGGGGGGAAAAATCAGATTTCACAGCCTGCAGTTTTGAAGACTAGGTGTGGATAATCACGCATCTTCTTTAATCAAGCCTGCACAGTCCTGAAGGAACAAGACATACTGCTATCCTCATTTCCCCCTGCACAACAAACTCAGAGTTGCATGAGGTTGGATTGTTCCTGGCAGTGGTGGAGCCTGCAGCCATCCTCTTAACCCACAGCCTCCTCCCCACCTCCGACACCATTGCCAAAACTGCTTCGAGCCTGAGTTGACATTTGGAGATGCCCTTTTTCTACTCTGGCACCTCGCAACAATGACACCTTTCTGATGTCTTTTAAAGCACATCCATCTCTAATTTGCCTTTTCAGGATCATTAGCAGCAAAATTGCCAATATAGTGCATTTTGTCTAGGTTGCCTTGCCAAGGGGACACTCATTCATGTTGACTCCATTCCTGCATTATCCAGGCTTCACACATCTGACAATGTATCACCTCATTTGGAGCACATGCAGACATTCCTTATTCTGGGCTCTGGCTTGTTAAAATACTTTCAATGCAAGAGTTTATTTGCCTGCTTAAGTCTGACAGCAGGCCATGGTTGTTATTCACTCTTTGCTCATGCGGCTGATTCACCTTTCACATGGTGTCATACACTAAATTTTTGATCGTCATTTTTAATACCACAATAGGTTATCACTAGGTATCATAAAAGCTAGTGTGAAGCTAACATGGGTACAAACCTGTCCACTGCATATAGCTGGTGAGCCAAGCACTTCTTTACGAACTTAGCAACTCTCTTCTGTTTACATCAGGCAACAGCTTCAAGGCTTTAATTTTCAGACCTGTATTCATTAACACAGCAAAGTCCAAGTCATTCAGCACAAAAATGTTCTTTTTATCTTATGTGTCAAACTGAGAAGAAATCGTTTCCCACATTTTGAAGTCTCTTCAAAAACAGCAGCACTGAATAACTGTTAAATCACAGCTAAGAGGTTTTACAGGAAATTTTTGTACATGAACACAATGCTGAAGGATAATGGACCTCCACAGAGCCAGCAAATTCCGCAGAGGTAAGAAATGTTTGACCAAGACAAACAAGAGCTGCCAGAACATCATTTTGAAAGAGAAAACAACAGAAAAAACCCTCAAAAATACACCACAGAGACTACAACATTGCAGGGATCCTTTATGTGACACAGAATGAAAAGGCAGGTCAGCTGTGCAGTGCTGCACCATTGCAACACAATACCATGTACCTGCATCACAACACAGAGGACACTCAGTCCCTGATGGGACCAAAGAGCCACATCACCAAATACCAATGTGGCCCAATTGATTGCCACCTCCTCATGAAAGACTGCACTCCCCTCCAGACAAGCATTCTGAAGAGCCACTGGACAAATCACTTCAACATTTTTCTGTAAGTGAAGGAAACCAACATTTTTTCCCTCATACTCTTATCCAGTCTGAGCTCTGACAGCCATAATGCTGCCAGGAGAGACAACTCTTCCTAGTGAATAGCTAGGAAGAAGAGGAAACTCCAACAATCAAGCTGTTGTTAATATCTGAAGTTAATTAGAGAGAGAGATTTTATAATGCAGTGTTTAACAGCATGAAACAAGAGCCAGTGCAAAATGGTTTTAAGGAGTAAGGACTCCAGAAAATACTACTTTCCTGTATTCATCCTGGTACAATTCAGTAAGATGCTAGTTTAGAGTGCTGTTTCTCATTTTTACTACTCTGAATTTAAATGTGCTAAGTAAACCCCATAATCTAACCATTTTCTATTTAATTTATTTAGAGAAAAACACAAAATGAAGGCGACACATGAACTGACTTCACAAACCAATATTCTAGACTGACCAATAATAACCTTTTTCTCTTAAAAAAAATTAACGACATGCTTCTTTTTTCTTCTATGCTCCCTCAAAGAAAAATCACTTCTGAGAGTCACAATTCAGCATTTCCTCAAGAAAATCAAAGTTAAGATCTTAAGTTTTCCTTCCTATGCCTGCCTTGCCTTATTAGGTCACCTCTCTTACCTGTCAGTGAAAAGGAGGCTTAACTTACCAATTTTCCTCTGAGAACTCTTACTATCACTTGATGGTTTATTCACTTCCTAAAAAGCATAATCTTAAAGAGTATATTTTATATATTTTATAGTTTACAATGTTTTAGTACTTTTGCAGCATTTTTTCCCTTGTGTGATGCATCCTTCTCCTCAACATCTCTCTCAACTGTGACAGAGATCTAAAGCTGGAGGGAAAGAAGCATTTTGCAAAGAGTCTAGAGTGACTGGGGATGCCTGGGAGGAAATTAAATGAGTTTCTGCAGCGATCAAAAATACCACACTAGTTATAGTTGCCCAGTGCAAAGCAATTGGATTTTCCCTGCTGAACAGCTGCTATTGCGTTTGCTTTGCTGCAGCCTTTTTTGCATAGTACCTCAGTGTGAGGAGCTGAACAGGGACCCATCCCTGGCAGCAGAAAGACAGAGCACATGCTTAGAGAGAGCTACAGACCATTGGTTTTCACTGGGCTTCTGCAGTACTGCACAGAGCATTATGCAATCTGCTTAGATGAATCCAGAAACTGGAACTTGGCAGAAAGGTGCTGAAATTCCCCACAAGAAACAAGGTGTTCACTGTAAGATTGAAGATGGTATCAAACTTAAAAACCTATAAGGATTGGCCCCCAGGTAAAAACATGAGCTATTTTCTCTATTATACGGTTCTTCTGTCCATTTGCTTTCCCAAATCTCCCATGAAGACTGGGTCACACTGTGCTAATTGCTGTACAGAAACCTCAGCACAGAAATACAGTCCCTCTTCCAAACAAGTCATTCTCCTGATTGCCTCAATACCACAGGCAAATATGAGCAGAGTTGGCAGCAGAAAGATCAACATAGAGTGAAACTTAGTGGTTACCCACACCACCTGCACAGGGTTAGGTGATTCCATAATATCATTTGGAAAAGTGTTAGCACTAAAATATATTAACTGACACCTTAATTTTAATGAAAGAGATGGCCTCTGTATGTCAGAAATCTTAGAGTGACCCTGCCATCATCTGAGTTTAAGTTATTACCTAATGTTTTACATTTTCAAGGATAAGAATTCCATGACTGCTATATTCTACTGTAGGCAGAAACCTAGGGGAAGGTGCAGGGGGAATGAAGAACCATACAAAAACGTAAAGGCTAAAAAAACCAAGAAAAGTGAGCAAACATCCTATGCAAACATTCTTTTTACTTAGCAGTAGAAGATGTTGTTTTGCAGATATCTCTCTTCTTTTATGGAACAGGCAACAGACCCACTCGATAATCTTCAAGACCGTGAAAGACAGCAGCAGCTGTCTTATTTTTTGAAGCATGGCAAAAATGCAGTTGGGATGGAATGAATCTTCTGTTATGACAGTCCCTGCCTGCTTCTGGAAAGAAAGACACTTCAAATGAGAAATGAAAAAGCAAAAACCAAAGGGAAGTAGAGTTTCTGCTTGAGGCAAGCTGCTTTCTTATATGCAGCCTGCTATCCTGAGGCTAGAAGGTACAATGCCTAGGCTTAAACCCCCTCCAAAAGCTGGACAGTGTTTAGCCGCTTTGTGGGCATAGCAGTGGGCATAGCACTGTTAAAAGAAGTCACCTGAAGGCTTTTGAAAGAAATCAAAGAAGTCCAAAGAGAAAAAGAAACAAAGTGGAGAAGCATGAGGAGGTAGGCAGGAGTCAGAGGATAAAGGGCAGTAGGTCTCAAGCAAGGTCTCTGTGGCCAATTAACTTTACCAAAACACAATCCTTCCAGAAACATGGAGGGAGAAAATGGGCAGATTGCAGAACATTTAGAGGAAGAAGAAGAGATTTAAGAAACAGCTTAAATATTTACAGAGGACAACAGGGTTGACAACACAAGTAACCATGTCTTGCCAGCCTGATAACAGGTAAGATAGCACTGATGTCACCAGTGCCAGAGAGCAGAAGGAAGATTTGGGTGGTTAGCCTTATCTGTGTTAAATTTAATCTGACAGAAATATCCAAGGAGAAGTGTCAGAGGCAGAAATGGATGAACTGGTGGAGGAAGACACACAAGAAACAGAGGGAAGTCCAAATAAATCTTCCCTGGAGGTCAGCCAAAGCTGCACCACATCTGTTCCACTGTCCTCACCCTCAAGAATCTTTTTCTAACTACCCTTAGCACTCTGCAGCTCAAAGCCACTACTTCTTTCCTCTCTTAAAGCCGGTTCAATGCCTCCTACCCATGCTCCTGCCTTCTCACACTGGGGATGGCTGGCCAGCTCTGCCACTGAGCACAGGCACTCCCACTGTTTTATAACACCAGTGAGGCACAGGATTGAGTAGAAAACCTGAACTTCAGGTGCAGCTTTGCACTAATATAAATATAAATAAAAGTTTTATTTCAAAACTCCATGAAGAGCTTACAGCTGCTACACACAAGACTGACACAGTCCTACAAATACCAACAGCAACTCCTCAGCTTCACTCTGGCACTGTACAAATTTGTGCCCTAATCCCAAAGTCATATTAAAATAATTTTCTCAGCAAGATGTTTATTTTAAATTATGTCATAGCCTGTCAAGTGATATGAAATCATATTTAATACACATATTTGAACTGAAACCGTTATACTACAACAGTGATATCTGCATTGTAATATATTCAGCAGCACAGCCTCCACTCAAATAATTTAATGCAATTTCAAATTGTAACAGATAGTGGAATAGGCTGTCCATACATTTGTACTGAAATAGGACTGATACGATAATCATCATTCATCAAGACATTTACACTAAGCATCTACAGACTTACATTTTGCCACTAAACTCCAGCACTAAGTAGCTTTCTAGCACTATTTTTCATTCTGGATACCTTTTCAAACCTGTATCTACTCCCTCACCATAATCCAAATGGCAATACAGGTAAGACTGTTGAACACAGAAGCTATGTTTCCAGTTCCAGTGCCAAGGAAATATATATTGTAGTCATAGCACAGCCACTATGTTTCTCACCTGCTCATCATAATTTCAGCCTTTATGTCATTTAGCACCATTAAGTTCCTTCTTCACCCTGCTCTCTTCAAGAAATTGTCAGTATTATTTGGATGAGTTTTATCAAGGAGCTAGAGAAAAAGACTAGATCTATGGAAATGTTATGATATAGTTAGTTTAGTAACCTGCGCTGTGCACTTAGCTAAAAAAACTACATAACCAAAGAAATTCTAAGCCATAGCAGCTGCAAATACTGACCACTGTAATACAAATATTCAACCTGCAGCTTTTCATACTAATGATGAGTACATCAGGGTAAATGCACTAGTGTCCAAAATGTCACTAGCAAATGGAATGAGTCTTAAGGGCTGCAATTTAAGCAAAATGACCCAACGAATCTTTGCTCCAAACTGCCAGAAATTAAGTTCTGAAAAAGCTAAGCTCATTGGCCGGAGGATTTTCCAGTTGTCAGAGTTTGGGGAAGGCCTTGGAATTTTTCTCCATCACTGTTACTAAGCAACAAATCTCTGGGTGTTTAGAGCCATCAAGTCTTTTGTAAAAGACAAAAGGTGTGCTTGGGCAGGGCAGGGTAAGGGAAGAGCCGGCCCTTGGAATGCTCTCTCTCGTGGTTCGGACGCTGAGAGGAGAGGCTGCTCTTTGCTTTTTGGCTGCGACCAGAGGAAATCCAACTGTGCCCTGTTTTTTTCTTCTCCTGGCTGGGTGAGCTTTGATTCAACCTTTTTTCCCACTGGGAAGTGCACGTTTCCCCGGGCTGCGTTTTCTCGCAGCAGCTGCCGGGAGAGTCCGGCTGCCTCTGCCGCCTGCCCCCGCCCTCTGCCGCACGAGACCGCGACGTCTGCTGTGACTGCAGAAATCCTTGCTACCTCACTAGCTAGCCGGGGAGACAGCCAGCTCCTACCCCTGCCGCCCTGCTTTCTCGCTGCTCCGAGCTGCCCTGCCTGCTTTTCAGCCTGTCCACCATTACCAGCTGCCTGAGGCTGACCTGACCCTGCGCCACAGCGCCACCTGCAGCCGCTCGGGAGTCATCGCACCTGCCCTGTCCGACCGGGAGCTCAACAGCGCCCCTGCTGCTTGCAACTGTGATTACACCACACGGGAAAAAGGCTCAGCAGCTCACAAGTCATCTGCTATTGGTTTCTGGTTCTAGTTGTGGTTGCTATTATTGTTATTGCTTGTTTATAGATACTAGTAAAGAACTGATATTCCTTTTCCCATACCTTTGCCTGAAAGCCCTTGATTTTCAAAATTAAATAATTCGGAGGGAGGGGAAAATCACATTCTCTGTCCTAAGGGAGGGTTCAACCTCTCTTGGCAGACACCCGTCTTTCAAACCAAGACACCAGTTATCTAGCTACAAGTGGGGCTTGGTTGGTCCCAGACAGTCACAGGGCTTAGATGGCTGCAAGACAGTGGGCCTGACCAAAGCCATATTTCAGAGGGGCTGGCAAAAAGAGCCACCTTGAGACATCACTTCAGAGTAGTAGTGATATTTGTTCATTTCCGAATGGCTTCAGTCAGTCGCATCAATGAGATTCTTTAAATGCACCATTAGCCCTGAACTAGAGAATATAACTTGGTTAGCATCACACATTCACGAGCACACAGCTAAAGTTCCAAATAGGTAGTTTATGCAAAATACATAAACTATTAGGCAGTTTATGCCTAATTCATAAACTGCTAACTCAGTTTTCACTTTAGGGAATGACGTGTGAGTGCACATCATTCATACATCAGTGATGCACAACTGTACAAGTGTGCGCCTTGTGCCACTGCAATGAGGACACAGAGTCCAAGAGCAAAGCCAGATCAAATTTCCCCACACAGAGGTCCATAGTAACTGGCTTCTGCCCACAGCTGGACTTGCTAATCAACTGCTGAAGTTTATCCCACAAACAACAAACCACAAATACCTGGGGAGATCAATTGCATCAAACCAGCCTTTCCCATGTGGTTCCTAAACTATCTGCCACTTTTCCAATGGGATTAATTTGCTACCTACCACCAGCCACTTGTCTAGAGATACAGCAACCTCATTCTTCTGGCAAACCGCATCTGGAAATGCCTTCACAGCACAGGAGCAAGCTCCAGCATCTTCAGAGACCACGTAAGGTGGCACAGCCATCAAACACCAAGGGAACCAGAGAGGACCAAGAAATCTTCCTTTGCCTCTCACAACTTGCCCCACATCAACAGGGGTGGGTAAGAGTCTCCAGTATTTAATTTAGCATTATCACTAGGTGAGCCAAGTATCACCCACATGCCTGGGAAAAGGGTTGTGACTGCAGGTCCTCTGTGGCAGGAGTCAGGGCCAAACCCCAGAATGAAAGAGAAGATCAAGGAAAGTAACTCTAGCAAATAACTTGAGCTTTGTTCCATCTCAATCAGACAAAGAAAAATAAAACAATAGGAAGAGATATTTGGGGTTTCATTCTGGATGCCTTTTTAAACTTGTATCTATTCCCTCACCATAATCCAAATGGAAATACGGATAAGACTGTTGAAGACAGAAGCTATGTTTCCAATTTGTCTGACAAATTATTGAAGGTTGAAGGCAAAGAAATTTAGGGCTTTCCCATCTGCAGGTGCTGCCAGTTACAAGGAGACTGAGCAGGACTCTATGGACCACACTGATTTAATTTGGGACTATACAGATATATCCAGCCTTTTATACTAAGAAATACGAAATTCACGTATACATACCTACGCTAATATTTAGAATAAAAATAAGCTAATTTCCCTTAAAATTCATTTTTAGACTCCTGGTTCCAATTTTATTTACAAAAGCTGTGGCCAAATTCTCTAACAGACAGAAGATGGAATTGCAATCCAGCACTCCTGGATTTTACTCACAGCCCCATCACTGCCTTACTACATGACTTCCAGCAGTCAATAATCTAAGTGTGCTTTCTTTTAATAAAGTGGGTGTATTGTTAACTTAGTTTCACTGTCACCCAGTGAAATGGGTTAATATTCAAAAAAGTACTCTAAGATTCACAGACAATGGGATATACTTCAAGTAGTCTCAACTGAATATTTAAACTGGAGTTCTACCAATTATGCTTTCCAGAGTAACAAACTCTGTCCAACCTGATCATGATTAAACGTGATATAGGTTAAAAAGCGTTAAACACTGCCACAGGAATTATGGAGGGTGGCCTGAGCAGCCAGTGACACCTGCATAGATATGAAGCACCATCTAGTGTCACACAGAGCCCTCTATCTCCCATCCCTGTGCCCCTCTGTGGCAATATTATTGTTTGCCTTCATTTGTAGCACAGTAACAGTCAGAGCTAGATAAGAACCTGATCATTTTCAGTACTTCACCAACATACAGCAAATCGCTTTCTTGGCTCTATGTCAGTGAGTGGAAATATTTTCAAGGGGAGAGTTGCTAGGGTACACATTTAGTTTATTTTACAGGGAGGTGCACTGAAATCTGGGTTGATCAACTCCAATCAGAAAATAGTTGCAGATTTCCAAGGAGTCTTCTGATTCCTATCTGCACATACATGCACAAATACTCCCACCAAAAACACCAAAGAGGGGACACATGATAAAAAGGAGGGAAAAATAACATTAGACCCCTCCTCATTAAAGCTTCTGCTACAACAATGTACCAGGGTGGCACATTGGAAGTGAGGTACATCTCCAATGGCAGCAGCTGAAGGATGTGCAGAAGAGCCAACACACCATATCCTGACATGGCAGTTCTGCTCCAAAGCTCTTAGAGCTTCTTCCCGAGGCAGGAGAGCTGAGTACCCTGCCTAGCCACCCCAGGCACAAAGCCTGGAACACACTGCTATTTACACTTATCACTCTTATCATTCTACAATAGGGTCAGGTGCCTATCTCAACTCAATGCATGCAAGCTAACAGGAACAAAGGAAGGTTCCCTCCATCTTCTTCCAAGTCCCCAAAAGGATAACAGAGCAACAGAAAAAGGTGAAGAACCATGAAGAAGCTGAAGCCAAATTGTAAGTTAGGCAAAATCCTTAAAAACAACTATTGCAGTTAGCCAGCAGGAGGGAAAAATAAAACCAAATCACACCACTGTCCAAGGAACTTATATGTTCTCCACCTCCTTGTGTTTTCAAATCAAATCAAATCAAATCAAATCAAATCAAATCAAATTATTTATAATGGTCTTTCATGAAATGCCCATCTCTGAACTCAGTACAGAGTACACAAGTTAAATACAGTGACTTGTGTTCGCACTACAGAACAAATAGCATGAACTAGGAGCTCCCACAAGGGAAATACTGATCACTCCCTGAAAACTAGGCAATTAAGTGCCATATTGCTTGTCTCCCAGTAACATGCTTTGTAACTTTGCAGCCCAGAAACACTCCTGCTGCAGCACATCCTGGCAGCTCAGCCATCTCATCTTTCTGGGTCTCACCTACAGTACTTCAGCTCTGATGGCCCTTCTGCTGAGCTAACTTCTAAATGTTGAAGAAAAGCTGAAACCATCAGGCTTTAAGTCTTGAGATTTTTTAAAAAAATCATATATTGATCAGTTGAAACACAGTGCTAAGCTAAGCATGTTGAACTGTGCAAGGATTTTCAACTGACATTTTGCATTAATATTGAGACTCTTCTTTCACACATCATGAAAGCATAAGGCCTTTCCATTCCTCAGCAGGAAGCAGGACTTAGAGGGAGATCTTTCAGCTGTTTTAAACAGCTCTCAATGGAAGCTCATTAAATGAGAATAGGCATTACTAAAGGTCTGTCAACATCACACCTCTGTGCAGACTTCTTCTGCATGGGGCCCATTTGATGCAAGTCACACCTTTTGAAAAATGGCCTCTTAATTTATCACATTTGCAATGTCACAATGGCTTTCCCCATCACTACTACCACTTTACAGACTATTTATATTTTCTGCCAGTCATCATGTTGAAAAATATACCAGTTTAAAAAATTTTTATATAACTTTAGTCAGGGGTTGTGTTTGCCTTTGCCCCAGTGGAAAGGCATTTTAAGTTTCTCTCCAGGGCATTGTTCCACCAGGTGAGGTCTAATGAACTTAACATCTCAACAGACTGGGAGTAGCACCAAAAAAAGCACAAAGTGACCATCAACTCCAAACCTCACCCCTGGTGTGGTCAGAGACACCTGGTCTAGGCAAAGAGAGATAAGAAGGAGGACCTAATTAGCATCAGAGCTAAAGAAATCCAGATCCAATAGGAAACCAAATACTAAGAACTTCAAAACTTGGAACCAATGAACATTGAACCAATACATTTCTATGGGTTTTGACTGTATAAAGTTTGGAAAAAAACCTAATAAAACGCATGAGTCATGGAATGATTTTCTCTGCACACCCAAGCTATGTGTGGATGAAATTATTTCTGTTGCACATCCTGGCCAGAACAACATCTTGGCCAGAAATAAAGTAATGCCTTGACTCTCTAACACTAAAATGTTGTTGGAGGGTTTTTGGTTTTCCCGCAGTTTCAGTGATAATCATGTTAGTCAGGAGATATGACTGCATGCTTCTCAGTTCACAGAGCTCCCCACTGTACAGGGCAGAGCCTACAAGAGGTACAACCACAGTGAGCCAGAGCTCCAGCAGCATGTCTAACTTGACCACAAGCAACAAGATGAAATGCCAAACAGAAAAGTGAATCCATCTCTGTTGGTCAGAGATTTGGGTCCATGAACACTTCTTGTTCAGCAGAGTCTTGCATGCATGCAGGAATACATACGCATATTATCCACATGCCGTGGGATGCATGCTCCACGTGCAAAGGCATCAGCATAGTAAGGATTGCCTGTTAGAGCTTGGGCACCCAAGGACTGTCGGGGCAGTGAAAAGTCTGCAAATGGGCATTTTCCCTAAGGAATGGAAAGGCCTTCGGCTACTGTAACCAAGGCAACTTAATTCCAGCACAACAGCCATTTTCCACCCAACATTGTTTGGTTAATTCAGCCACAATATGTGACTACCAGGGTAAGCACAGTGGATAGAAGTATTTAATTTGCTACAGGTGTAAGTGGCATTTTGGATTGCTGCATGCTTATTGTGGAAAGATGGCTGGGGGTAAAATTAGAGAAAACTGGTGTGGTTTAGGAATTTAAGTCTCCCACCAATACTCCAAACCACACCATTCCTTGCTCACTCCCTCTTTCCCTTTCCACTTTCCCCTCCGGTGATGGAGTTGAAGACTGGAAGCACAAAAGGCAAAGATCATAGGTTAAGAACAATTTTCGGGAAATGGCCATGAGATAAGAAAACAAAAAGTAACGGCAACCATATTAGTAACAAAAGTACACAAAAAGAGAGGGTAATTCACACATAAAAATGCTCACTGAGGACCCTGAGACAATGAACAAGAATGGACAATACCATCACATTTTCTGACCAGAAGCCCCATGCAATGGTGCAGAAATTACAGGGTGAAATGCATTTGGTACTCCCTGGATGGAATGCAGATGGCATGCCCAAAACCTATTCCATGATGATTCCCCACATACCAACCATAGTACCTGCTAAGGCAATGGAAGGGAGGGTGGAGAGGACTGGAGACATCATGGCCAGGCTCTGTGAGAATCCTTGCAGGTAGAGGAGCTCAATACTTTGAAGCTGATCAACCACAGAAAACCCTTCAACCAGGGGAGATAGGGGAAGGTGTTCTGTTGCTGAGCCACCAACTGGAGCAAAATCGCTCTCCTCTGATGAACCTCGTTTATTAAAACCTAATTGTAATATTAATGCATATCTCCATCCTAAAGTAATCTGCCCCTAAGCACCACCCCTCACTGGGCATCTGTTCTATATTTTATTGGCGATATCTTTAATAGCAAAGCAAGAGAATTTTACATCAATCAGTAATAAAGGTATGTATGACTAGAGTCACTCAAGATCCACTTAAATATAAAGATATAGTTAAGAATGGGGAGAAATCAGGGAAGATTCCATCATAACTTCTGGGACCAGTTGAGGGGTTGAACCGGCCTTCTCACTAATAGGAGGCCGTTGAGTAAGAACTGCACTCCGTATGCACTGAATTATTATCTCAAACTCACTTTTACTAGTGATTAGAACTTGTATGTATATCACTTTGAATACATTTTTGCAGTCAGATACTGTCACCGGCAATCCTTGAACCTTAACCTGTCACAATTTTCTATTATCAGTCTGTATCACAAAGAGTGTTACTCTGTAAACGGTCAGTGTGAGTCCTTCAGGAGTGCTGGCAGTTACCAACAGCACGTAACAGACTCAAATAAAAGCATGGAGATTTAGGAAGGATCTCTCTTATGCTGTTGGTGTGTGTCCCTGAGCATGTCAATCAAACACCCCCTGATCTAGCAGGACTGCCCAGTGGGGAGTCTCCCTAATCTGTCAGTCTGCCTACTGACAGACTGGTTGGGCACAAGGGTCTTGGATTTCCTGAGCACTGACAAGACCGAGCATGCACAAAGGGTTTGCAGAGATGTCCCCTTATCACGTGACACGTATGAAGGGCTATGCAAGTGGAAACATGGAGGAGCAGGGAAAAGAAGCTGAAACTCCTTGCACACATACATAAGTAGTCAGGAAAGCCCAGAAGAGGGGAATCCACAAGACTTTGCAAGTGAGACCCCATCTCCTACAGGTATCACAGGAAGGAAGTAGGGGTGGGACTTTCTGCTGTTATATCCTACAAATATCTTTTTAACTAACCTCCATAAAAATAGTCACAGAAGATAACAATCCAGCAAGCTGTGGTACATTACACTGCTTCAGCCCCAAAGCTTACCTTTTGGAACTCCAGCAAGTGAAAAAATTTCTAACACCATGTCTGCTTTAAGAGCAAGATCCTAAATTTATGAGATGATCAGGTGTCTGCAGAGCCTACAATATATTATCCTACTAATGAAAACTCTCAGTCTTAATACCTCATCATGGCATAGATATTTAGTCTCCAATGCTAGATTATACATCTAGAAGTGAGATAAAATAATCAATGGTTTGTGTTCCTCCATAACACATTTGGCTCTTGAATCCTTTTGGTTTTTTACCCCATCAAATGAATTATTGATTTTATGAGTTTGGTGAAGCAAAAGCTAGCCATCAATGAAATCAAGTGCAACTGGGAGTAGACATTACACTGCAGAGAAGTCTAGCAAAAGGCAGCATTGATCAAAGATTACAAAAATCTGCTGTGATAACATGGCCAAATGACATTCACATGGATGCATGAAGTGCATGGGTTCAGGCTATTTTAGGAAATGAGTGAGATTTCTCTGAGCCAAGTAACACACAGGAAAAAAATGATGGGTTTGTCAGGCAGTCTAGGGCCTTTCTTTAAAGATTCATCCAGAGTGTCATCTTGTTGGAGCTTAGGATTTTTCTTTATTTTTTTCTTTCTCTCAGGGAATTTTTTTCCCGTTTGCTGCCTAAGAGATGATAATGACGATGCTTTAGAGACAAAATGTGTCTGGGAGGGGGAGAAGGGAGAAGGGTACAGTTTTCTACTGTCTCTTGGCTGGGGGACTTCCTCTAGGGAAGTGCAGAGATACTGCGAGAATTGGCTGGGGGGCAGGGGCTGGGCTCAGCTCTCACTCTCTCTCTCAGGACGGGAGTGGAGACTCTAGTGGTTTCGGTGTAGTATTGCGGCTGCCTGGGGGATTCACTGCCACTGCAGAGTTTTTGTCCTATGTTGCTTCTCCTTACCACAGGTGAACCTCTGCTCACAAGAGCAGCTGTTGAACCGGGACCTTTCCAACAACCGCGACCTCCCTGGGAAGAGGGCCCCAACCCCCCTCCCTCTCCCTGGAGGAAGTGGCTGCTTGCAGAAGCTCGTCTGCCAGTCCCCAGCCCCGCTGTTTTTTTCAGGCTTTTCGCTACACTTTAACTTAATACCCAGTGTCTGCCCTGACCCCCAGGGCTCCTGCCACAGCCTCGGAGTTTCTGCTACATTTTCTTTGCCACCCCAGGTGTGCTTGCCTCTGCTGTTCTAGCCTGCTGCTCCGACGTTCCTGCTGCAGTCCATTTCGCCATCTGAAGCAGCACCAGGACCAACTGCCCCACCGTGAGTTTGCAAAGGAAGCCCCTTCCCTCTCTCCTGAGCCGCCATTGCCCAGGTGAGAGAGGTGCCTGAGCTCGCACCACAGCGCCCCCTGCAGCCATGGGGGAATCATCGCACCTGCCCTGCTCGGCCGGGGGCCAATAGCACCCCTGCCGGCTGTGACCGTAGCTACACCAAAGGGGAAGGTGCTTGACAGC
This sequence comes from Entomyzon cyanotis, assembly GCA_024500445.1. Lineage (NCBI taxonomy): Eukaryota > Metazoa > Chordata > Aves > Passeriformes > Meliphagidae > Entomyzon > Entomyzon cyanotis. Next base: position 35,126,498 of record JAKEPQ010001000.1, read on the forward strand.
AGAGAGGCTTTACTGGGTTTCTGGTTTTGTTTGTTGTTGCTGCCATTTTTGATGTTTGTTTGTCTTGATATATATTTTCATAAAGAACTGTTATTCTTTTTCCTATATCTTTGCCTCAAAGTCCCATAATTTCAAAGTTATAATAATTTGGAGGGAAGGGCTTCATATTTTCCACCCCAAGAAGGTTTCTGTCTTCCTTGGCAGGCACCTGTCCTTTAAATCAGGACATATCTCTGCTTTGAAGACCTAATCTCAGAGCCACTTTATGGCATTTTATGTTGTCACAATAAATATTGCCAAGTGTGATAAATGAGTGAATGATAAAATGTTGGCTTTCACATATATTTATTATTTAACATTTACAAGTGATAATGTACTATGTAAAAATAGTGTTAAGGTAAAATATAGTTAAGTAGAAACAAGGTTGGGATGAATTGTAACTTCAAAATTGTTTTAATATGTTGGGAAATGTAGTAATAAATACATGGTAATAAAATGTCTTTTAAGTTGATAAACCACAGAGCCGGAGACCAAGACATCTTAAAGAAACAAAGAAGATAAACCACAGGCATCCCAGGAAGTCTGTAATCTCAACTCACACCTCCCAAAGAAACTGTCAACTGCAAATTAGGATGGAACTGAAGAGACATGCGGAGGTGGATTTCTGCCTTCAATTCTGAGACTATACAGAGGATCTGAGAGGGCATCGTGCTCACAGAAGGGGGAAGGGATCGGAGAGGGGGAGTTGAGTGAAGTGTAAATTATCTTCTGTGCTTAATGAATATGTAACAGTAGGAGAAAGTACTTAAGTTCACAGTAAAATGAATGGAATTGCGCCTCTGCCAATATTGCTAAGTGCCCAGTGCTGTGTTTGCCTTTGCTCTACTAATAAATGTCCAATACTATGCTGCTGAAATTTCAGCTAGTGAATTTATTTATTACACCACGTATTGCCCTCTGTTTCAGCTCACATTACTGTTTCATATTACAGTTTCCCATTATTTACATACATACACTGTAGGAATACAAAACCTGAATTTGGCTAATTCAATACTGACTGGCATTTACAGACTCCCTTTTGCTTTGAAGAGCATTTTTGTTAGCCTGCCCTGTGGGATAGGAGGTGTGGTTTTGTTCGCATGTTTTAAGGCAGGAGCTAGTGTTTTAAGAGATTCTAGAACCAGGCTGTGTGTCATTCAGTCTAGGTATAATGAGGATATAATTGTGCACAGCACACACAACTGAGGCTTCTGAGCAACATGAAGCCAACACAAACTGGCAGCTCAGTAAGAGCCTTCCTGGGTGTTTTCCAAACTTACAAACATGTAGAATGCTCACTGCATTCTCGCAGAAGCACATAGCTCTCTTCTTGCAAAAGCCATGCATGCAGTATGATTCTTACACTCTCTTAATATAGGAAATTGTTCAATATGTGCCAAGGCTTCAGTCCAAGGGCCACACCTTTCTGACAGCAACTCTGGTGTAGCTCACAGAATGGTTTATTTGCTACTCACCCAGGTGGCTTCTCCTCTTGCATGAGCTCTTACAAATCCTTCCAATCTAATTTTGGCTTTGGCCAATTTTAAAGCAGGTCCAAATCTTCAGAGGGACATGCAGTTGTATAGGGCCCACACTTCCTATTTTCAAGAGGGGAAACAAGCCTACATACCTACACAAAAATAAATAACAGAACATGAACTTGAGAAAGCAAGAAGAAAAAGCCCACAGTTACAAGTCTTGCAATCTTTGAAAATCAGATGTTTTTTGTTGCAGTCTGGAATGGATGAGAAGTGTTGAAGATTTTCAGCTCTGGAAACACAAAGTTTAGGTAGCAATACAACTGAAATATAACAAGGAAATTAGGGCCCCCTGACATCATGCCTGTAACAATGTGGTAAATCTTCCAACGCATGCACAAAAGTTAACCTGTATCAGTTTTCCACTTTTACTTATTATGTGAAGCACTTAGATCTCCTCACATTAAATGGAATTCTGGAATATAGCAGTACACCTGACATAGTGTACAAGCACAGTAAGAGGGTAAAATCTTGCATCACAGGACAACATTCTTTTTAAATTAGTCTTTGACAGAAACACCAAGTGCCAAACACAATCCCACCAGAATATCTGAAAATGCAGTCGTTGCTAAAAACAGCAGAAGTCTGCACAGCCAGCAGGTTCATACTGGATACCCCTTGCAGTGTTAACAATAGATTCACAATAACTGTTTCAAAACGTACTTTATCATCAGCATTTGTTATGCTGTGAGAATACGAAGCATTTGGATTCTAGAGTTTCCTGTGATTTTTTGAGTGCAGACATAACAAAGCAGAAATAACCAATGCTCTATCCTGAAAGCACATGTAAGCAAAGAGTAAGCAAAGGACACAGAAAAATGCATGAGGACACCCAAGAATTCAAGTTATTTGAGGAACAATAATATTGCACCTCCTGCTATGAAATAGTTTTCAGTCATTCCTGGCTTAGAGATTTCTAATCTCTAAGACCTTTCCTGAAACATGGTGTGAAAAGTGTTTCCTTTGAGGTTTCTTCCATAGGCAGATGTTTCAAGTAAATTCCTCACAACTTTGGCTCTAAGCTGCTCCTCTTTGTGCTTGCCCAGCTGCAAAGCACAGCTGTGAACACAAGCCTGCCCCTCACAGGGAAGCTCCTGCAGCTTCCTTTGGGAGAGTGGAAAGTCAGGTCCCAGCAGGTGATGTGGTAGGAGCACATGGGATCATTCCGCCTTAGTCCCCAGCTGAAAAGACACAGAGCTGGCACATGGCTTTGAGTGTGGACTGCACTGTGCAGTCCAAGTGATGCCTTAAAGATCCTAGAAATGAAACAACACACTTTCAATATATTATTAATGTGGGTGGTAATATAAAGGCTGGTCTTTATTGGAGGCCTCCAAAGGGCAGTTATGGAAAATGTCCAAAATATGCCCACCCCACCCCCCCCCATGGGGTGAATACAGTTTTATAAGTGTAGCAAATTAGCATATTTGACCAAAATCACCAATTAGATACATAAGAGGTGATGTAATTCCCCCCCCAGTTTCAATCCCTTCTAAGTCTTCCCCCCTCAGATGAGAACTAAACTTTGTTTATGAAAAGAGCTGGTTTCAGCCTTGGTTCCCAGGAAGAACCAAGATAGGATAGGGGCCTTGCAATGTGTTTTGTCTTTCTGCCTAGGGAAAAGGTAGGGAAAAGTACTGGGACTAGCTACTAATACAATAATAGGCTACAGAGCTACAAATATATGTGGATAGAGAATACATAAAAGATAAAAAGGCAAAACTCAATCTGGCATCACAAGGACAGGTTCATGAAGACCATTTAGCTTTCCCTGGGATCTCCACAGGGAGGTAAGGCTCAGCTGAAATACAAGCAATTAAGACAGATATATCTTTATGTTATATCAGTGTGAATACCAGTGTCTCCAGGTAACTAACCTGGACTTGTACCTTTCTAAGTGGTTTGGGCTTGTTTGTTGTGTTTTGTAGGTGGTCTTTTTTCTGCTTTGCATAAAAAGTAAAAGCATTAAACTCTCTCCACTTCGTCTGTATAGCAGGATAAACAATGCCTGTGCATTATTACAGGGCAGGGGAGAAAACAGGAAATACCTTGTTTTGTCTGCAAAGTCCTACCATTGACACTGAATTGATTTCTAGAAAAAAATGCTTGTTGGTCAGTCTGGAGGGATAGCCATTTACAGCAGTGCATTTCCACATGGCACTGCCCTGGCATGGACTAGCTTCTAAGTAATAAAATTACTTTAAATACTCACAGTGATTCAAAGGAATCTACTCCACAGCAGGTATTGTAAAGTAAAGCGCACCTTTATTGACACCAGAGAACATGTAAGGGTTAATACCTCCATGAACATGTCTGGCTGTTGTTCATTTTACACAGGCTTTTACACTTTTATAATTTTGGTGTCTGCCCTTGTTGGTTTACTTATTTAAAAGTGACAGTTTTAAGGGTTGGAGTCTTACGTAACTTGTGGTTTCTTTATCTCAGGGTTACAAACACAGCACATAGTACGCACACTTGACTGTTACAAAACTTATATTCTTTTTATAGCTGTGCTTTATTGATTATGTTTAATAATCTTCTGTTTCCTATCTACTACAAAATAACTTATTTTTTTAGCCTTTTGGGTCAATTCCCCTTCTTATCTTCTTGGCCCACCAGGGCTGGACCCTTGTTTACAGAAGTTGCAGTTAGACACAGCAGTTACACTTAAGCCTCTTCCTTCCTTATCTCCTTAACTCACCAGCAATAGACCCCTGTTTTGGAGAAGCAGCAGCAATTACATTCAAACCCTTCCCTTCTTATCTCCTTAGCCCACTCAGGGCTAGGTGCCTATTTACAAAAGCTGTCATAGTTATGCACAGAAGTCACATTTAGTTCTTTTACTAAGTTATACCTTACTTCTTTTTATTCCTTAATTCTTTTGTTAACTTATACCTGTGCTAAGGTGCTTGTGTGAGGTCTGTGTTTCGACAGCAAAGGTCTTTTTGAACATCGTGAATTTTTTTATGGTTCCTTGTAAGGCAAAGAAAATTTAAGCTGACATGGGTTATTCCGAGCCTACCTACATCTACACAGAACAAATGCAAATCTTTCTACTAGTATCAAAATTATGCCTTCTGGTACAAGCATGGGCCCTGATGCATGCAGTGACAGTTTCTTCACCTAATATCAGCTTCAACATATTGGAGGGAGACTCCCCAGCTTCCACCCAAATTCAGTCAGACTTTAGGATATGTATAAAAAAATTAAACACTGCTGCAAAGAGAAGTGCTCAGATATGCCCTAAGGTATTGGAAGTAAAACCCACTCAAGCTCTAGACCAAAGGAGACACATATGCTTGCAGAACTGCATTTACAAATCCTCATACCCAATTATTAACTTTCAGAACAATGTCATTCCTGTCCTTTTGACATTCTCATCACTTTTCAGTTTGGGCTTTGGGTGAGATCTCTACAAAGTTGTTGGAGAAGCCATACTCAATATTAACTTGTTCAAGCTATTACAGCAGTATCTTTCCTTAGAAAGTTATTTAACTTTATGTATCTATCCAAACATTGGACTCACTCCTACCTTTAAATACTGCATTATAGTTGTTCATCCTTCAGCAAGAAGTTTGAGAGAAGAACAAATGCATTCTCCAACATCATTCTTTCCATTAGCTAACATGAGACACTCTGAGACACAGACAGCAGCAGCATATACCTGGAAGGAACTATGATATGTATCGAAGTTTTAAGGAACAATGTAAGTTTGTCTGCAAGGTTCTGACTTGTAATTATTTTTCCTTGTAATTCTTTTTTCCTCTAAAGGGAATTAAAATTTCCTTGTAATTCTTTTTTCCTCTAAACACCCAGAGCCACAGCAGCCATGCCACAATCACTAATGCCCACTTCAAAGTGCAAAGGAAAACACAGGGTAACACCCACAACTTCAAACCCAACAGGTCCCCAGAAGCATGCAAAAGCTGAACACACCTGGTTGTAAACACTGCTTTTTCCTCTCCATAAGCTTGTTCCTCAAACACTCAGACTTGTTCAATGCCCCAAGAATTAATCAGATTCTTGAGTATGCTCATGCATAGTACAGAGGTGGCTGAGAAGAAATTCATTTTGTCTGTGGTATCCAGAGAAGAAAAAACATGCACTGTAATATCCTCTCTTTACATGTAAGGACATAGGGGGAATCTGCCCCCTCATAACTCTTTTAATTTGGTTAATGGTAGCAGATGAGGCAGCCATGAGGTGCTATTGCTCTCCAACACATATTCACTACCCCTACTGCATCCCAACGATGTTTTTTGCCATGGCTTTTGCTGAAGGAGTTTGCAGAACAGATATTCCCATAGTTTTTCTATCCAGCAACTACAAGTCACTAAAAATCACTAGGGTTTCTTGCAGGGTTTAGGAATTTTCCACACCTAAACAGCTTCTAGGACAATACAAACCTTGTCAAACACAAAAGTATCTGAAGTATATGTGCACCCTTGTAGAAAACACTCTCAGTGAGATATGTTTACATATTTCAAAAACTTTAAGAATAAAATCATTCTGACTTATTGCTATTGACTTCACTAATGGGCACAGATCTGGGTCAATAGGAAGACCTTTACCCTTGGAAGCAGAGAGAGATGTTTTCAGGGAATCCCATAAACTGAATATGTATCCCCAGTGTTGGGACTGGGATGCTGTCTTGGTTTGAAAGACAGGTGTCTGCCAAGAGAGGTTGAACCCTCCCTTGGGACAGAGAATGTGATTTTCCCCTCCCTCCAAATTGTTTAATTTTGAAAATCAAGGGCTTTCAGGCAAAGGTATGGGAAAAGGAATATCAGTTCTTTACTAGTATCTATGAACAAGCAATAACAATAATAGCAACCACAACTAGAACCAGAAACCAATAGCAGATGACTTGTGAGCTGCTGAGCCTTTTTCCCGTGTGGTGTAATCACAGTTGCAAGCAGCAGGGGCGCTGTTGAGCTCCCGGTCGGACAGGGCAGGTGCGATGACTCCCGAGCGGCTGCAGGTGGCGCTGTGGCGCAGGGTCAGGTCAGCCTCAGGCAGCTGGTAATGGTGGACAGGCTGAAAAGCAGGCAGGGCAGCTCGGAGCAGCGAGAAAGCAGGGCGGCAGGGGTAGGAGCTGGCTGTCTCCCCGGCTAGCTAGTGAGGTAGCAAGGATTTCTGCAGTCACAGCAGACGTCGCGGTCTCGTGCGGCAGAGGGCGGGGGCAGGCGGCAGAGGCAGCCGGACTCTCCCGGCAGCTGCTGCGAGAAAACGCAGCCCGGGGAAACGTGCACTTCCCAGTGGGAAAAAAGGTTGAATCAAAGCTCACCCAGCCAGGAGAAGAAAAAAACAGGGCACAGTTGGATTTCCTCTGGTCGCAGCCAAAAAGCAAAGAGCAGCCTCTCCTCTCAGCGTCCGAACCACGAGAGAGAGCATTCCAAGGGCCGGCTCTTCCCTTACCCTGCCCTGCCCAAGCACACCTTTTGTCTTTTACAAAAGACTTGATGGCTCTAAACACCCAGAGATTTGTTGCTTAGTAACAGTGATGGAGAAAAATTCCAAGGCCTTCCCCAAACTCCGACAGATGCGATAGAACATCTTTCTCAAGACATACAGCTAACAGAGTGCTGTTCAGGAAGTGCTTCCAGTATTTTGTTACTGATCTTGAGAGACTCAGATTTATATTAAACACTGTTTAGAGGGAACACTGCTTTTGCTTCTCTCACTAAAGAGCCACTCCATAAATTTGAAATGAATCATCTCCGTGCACTTTACATACAAACAGGATCCCACATTACTACCAAGAGTAATAGCGAATATGTGCAGTGTCTCACTTGGAAAGAGTTAAAATACCAATTCAACTGTCTTTGTTATGGAAATCAGCGTCCAGTCTACCAGCAAGGTGGGTTGGGAAAAGCTTTAATGAAATAAGGCAGGAGCTTCTGATAAATATTTTTCTCACTGTCTTAGTCTGATTAATACCTTTCAGTTTGTACTTACCTAGATCACCTTGTGAAGCTATCTGGTGAACGCATGGTGTAAGTCTATGTCTTGACTTACTTCAGCAATGAAGCAATCCCAAATTGTACAGCTGAAATCCTATTACCCTTTTCCAGCATTCTGTGTCCAATATGCACCAGTTTGAGGTTTCACTTTCTCTGAATCAAAAATCTTTGAGGGAGTCCCTCAAGACTTCAAGATATTTTTAAGCTTTTTTTTCAAAAAGACTGAATGCTTACTTGTTATCAATAAAATTATGAAAAGTATTATTTCTTGTTGGTATTATTACAATAAATGGACACCAGGTAGAGCTATAGGGGCATTGCAAGGCCACACTCTCCTGTGCCAGAGACAGGTATCTCCAGGGCTTTTGCTGTTTCTCCTTAGCCTTGCACAGGCTGTCAGTGACCACATTTGTTTAAGAGCACTTATATATGGAAACAGCCTGTGCTCAAAAAAACCCTTAACACCACATTTTGCCCATAGTTCATCCCAATCACATCTTTCTCCAGGCAAAGGGACACAAAAGACCATCAAAATAGGCTCAAGAGCAGCATTTCTGCAGCAAGTAAAGGAAAGCATATATCCTCTTGCTGCGGCAAAAGCCCTTTGCTGAATTTGGACAATCAGAAGATGGCAATGGCTCACCCAGTAACTCAACAGGAGCTGCAAAGGCATGCAGGAATTCAGTGAGGAAAAAGCAGTGTTCAGTGGCCTGGCACACAGAGCAGGCTGCAGGGACAGCAAGTTGGGCTTAGACCCAGCTCCAAGGACAGCAGGGACAGCTGTTGTTAGGCACTATGCATTTGCTTCTCTCTAAAATAGGCTCTCACTAAATATTTGTTTTGTGCTAATGTCATGATGTATTTAAGTGAACAACACATACATTCTTTAATAATAATTAACATATTGCACACATTCATCAGTGTTTGTGGTGATGCTTGTAAAGCACCCATTCAGAGAACTTTCTATGGGGCTGTAGGGCAATACCAGTAACTTTCATCCTTGTATTATGAAAAGCCAAGTACCCACCACTAAAATGAAAAGCAACCTGATGCAGACAGTGATGATATAACCCTACTGAGAAGTTCAAGTCTTAGAACAGTCTTAGAACAGTTCAATTGGTCTGGGTTATAGTTTTCTTACAGACTGCTGCCCACATTTCCATGTGGATTACAAAAGGCAGGACAAGAAAAACAAGAAAAACGAAGCTCACAAAAAGATGCTGTGCATAGCCTCTCCTTAACACACTGCCACACAAACTGACTCCAATTCAGGAGGTCAAGTCCTCTAGGGCAGACACAGAGCTGCACTTTTCTACTAATCGTAGACACAGCTCCACCACAGTCACATCACTCAGGCTATTCATGGAAAGTTGGAAATGGAAAAATTTGCCCAGGATGTAGGGAAAAAAGGTTGGTTTTCTCACTTGCTCAGAGCTCCAAACACTTGCTTTTAATCCTCCCTCTTGGGTTGGGTTATGCTTCCAAACACTGTGACCCATGCAGTCCCTCTGTCAGGAACTTCACAGAGGGATTTCCATACCACCATCCCCAGCTGCTTCACTGTCAATGCCCATTTCTCAGCTGTTCCTCACTGTCCAGCCTGACCACCAAAGCTTGGAAACAGCAGCCAGCTCCCCCACATCAGCACTACTTTTCTGCTTTTACCAGTTTTATTTTTTTTTTGCAGTCTTCACAGGTTTTCCCCACTGACCCTTTTTACTCTTCTCTGATGCAATAGCACACATTTCAAGGCACAAAATCTGCCTAATGAACATGAGCAGAGTCATGAGGCACAATCAGTAGCTTTTTTCTGGAGAGAATACAAATAGGAAAAACTCCCAGTGTACTCAGACCTTCAGGCTACATTTCCTAGTGATATTTCCTACTGTTGCTGTCAGAAAACCTGTTCTGTGCTTTATGGAGAGCCTGCCCAACAGCAAAACAGCTTTAAAATCTCAGGCTCCCACCACAGGAAAGGGATGGTCACACTTGACCACAAGCTGCTGGGTGAACATCTGTAGTTCTAGTACAAGAAGTTGTGTTAGTTTTTTCTGGGCCCATTTTTCCCAAGCTTAAGGTAAATACATGTCTTGGTACAATAAGAACTTCATAGGGGCTGGGGAATCACTGATGTACCAAGTCACATGGCCCTTACTAAAGCCACATCCTCCATGTGTGTTTGTCCCAGGTAAGGAAGCTCCACCTTGCCCACATCAGCACCAGGACGTGGATGGATATCTGACTGCAGGAGATGCCCACGCCAGGCTGGTTGTGTTCCCTTTGTTTTGCTCCAAATAAAGCTTTTTTTTCAAGTTAAAAATCTCTCCTTCAAGGAACTCAGATTTCATTTTTCTTTCATAACAGCACATATGTTTGCTTGGTTCCTTACCCTCAGATATTTTCTGCATTTTAAGTTACAACATTATAGCTTTTTTTTTTTTTCCCCAATAGCAACTTCTGATGAGGTAGCTAGTTTTCTTTTGTCTATAACACAAAAGTCTTCAAGTTTAGTTATGTCAGTATATCACTAGAGCAGTAGGCTTGAATCTAACAGAGACTCCAATCTTCTTCACTTATACCCAGCAATTAGCAGATGTAAAACTGTCAAAAACAGCATAATTTCTGAGTGCACCTTTCCACACTTACATTCACATGCAGGAATTAATTTGGAAACTTAAACTTATCACAGCCCCATACTTCATGTGGTAGGACTTCCCCCCGCCACCTGCCTTTCTGCTTGGTGGCGGAAGATAGATAACTCCAGCGGGGTCAACAGCCTGGCAGGGGTTATCTCTTAGCACCCGAAAGTGTAAGACCTCTAAGCTTAATTCATATTTTGGAATGAAGAGAAGATGTGAAAGAGAAACAAAACTATACTTGCTGACCAATCAAGGCACAGTTTTATCCTATAAAAACCTCACAAATTTTCACAAAGGTAGAAGCTTTTCTACATAGACCTTGGAGCATGAGAAAAGCCTCTCCCCAGAGTCTGGATGCAACTCTGTGGTAACTTCTTGCAGGATTGAGGGAGGATTCTGATGTATCCCAGCACAAAAATTGGATTTTGGTAAGATCATTCATTCCCTAAATTGTATTCTTCTTTGCTAGCAATAATAATAATAACAATAATAATAATCATCATCATCATAATAGGTACCTTTTGTAGGCTGCATTCTTAGCTACTCGAAGTTTCCCTATTTTGGGAAATATATAATTGTTTAGCTATTATTAGTTTTCATATATTGAGTAGTATATAAGTTGTTTGGCTCCTTGTTCCGTTATCTCTTGTGTCTAATATACAGTAATCCATTTTGTATTAGACCTAATTGGCCATCATTAAAAGAACTTGCAAATGCGACTGGGTTTCTGGGGTGCTGGTGACTCTAAATAGGTTAACTGCCAGTTGTCACAGGCCTAGGAAACTGGCAAAAATCTATCAACCCTCTGTCTCCATTCATAACATCCTCGCTGCAGGAACACTCAGGCTGGTTCACCACCATCTCCTGCTAAACACCACACCATCAAGCCTCTTCCAAATATCTATTGCTGCCTTCAATTCCCCCTCTGGCATAGAAGCATGCTTTTCAAAAAATAATTCTTAATATCCAGAATACTGCTGCCAGTTTAACAAAAATGGCACCAAAGAGTATCACCTCCATCACATCCTCTACAGCTTCCCCATGCATTTTAAAGATTATTTATTTCCATGATAGAAGTCTGCTCTTTCTAGCCAAGCCCTGAATGAACACACACCCCAGCAGGCTGGCTCAGAACCAAAGAAACACAGTCTAAATACGCAAGGCGAAGGATGAAAGGAGAAAAACACAGAGGTGTGAGGTCAACAATAAAATCAGGGACAAAGCCATCTCTCACGAGTCAGACATAAGTGCCCTTATCAGCACAGCCCTCCTTTGCCTCATGAAACAAAGGCCTCTCTGGACCACACATACTCTATTACTCAGGGAATTTACTTATTCATTTCTACATTCCATTCTGCCACAGTCTGTACATCACTAACAGTTTCCCACCCTTCACTTCAAAACAAACACTAGTTTCATGGTCTAAAACTCTCCTCCTTGCCAATCACCCCATTTCCTCCCATGAGAACAGTGACCTCTTGTCTGTCTCAATACTGTTAAATTATCCTCCTTCAGGAACTCCTGTATCTACCTTTTTCTATTCAAGCAATTTTACTTTAACATTGCAGTTTATTAAATCCTGTATCAAATACTGGAGCACTTTATGACCAAGTTAAGGAAGAGAAAATTCACAATAAAATTTGTAAACACTATCTAAATGCTAATGGATGAATTTTTATGGTTTTAAGAACCAGCATTTGCAAACTGTCCTACCTGAGACCAGTCACAGGAAAAGGTGACTGAAACTCCTAGCCCCTTCCTAACAAACTCATCCAGGTTTGGAAAGCAGACACATTATGGCACATGCTGATACTATACTTAGTCTTTAATAAACATTAAATTTGCCCAAACAACAATTTACTGCTTGGTGTAAATTCACCTCCTGCCTTTTGGGGTACAATAGAGTGCTTTGGTGTTCACTAAAGCCTTTGGGGCAAGCTGTGTGTGCTGATGGGTTACTTCTAGGACACCACTGAAAACTCATCTCTGAAACTACATGCAGGAGGCCACTGGCAAATCGCTCCACCCCCCAGCAAAAGATTCCTCCAGAGGCAAAGATCCCACAGTCTCTCCTGGAAGCAGAAGTGATGACAGAGCTATTTGTGACAGTTCTTGAAAAGAGTCCCAAGCAGAGCCAGGGGAAAGCCAAATTAGCTGAGGTCCTGGCCTTCCTTCTGGTGTAGCTCGAAGAAAGCCCACCAAAAATTACAAGGAGAGGACAAGGTCATGTATAGCAAAACCAGGAGAAACAGTGTACACGTAAGGGTGCTGTGCCCAGAAATGCCAGGGGGTCCTAGGAATGACCTTGGAAATCACTGCCTGTGTCAGAGTATACACAGTCAGGTAACACTTAACTTCAACAGCCCTGTCTTCCTCTATATATATAATCATATATTAAAAAAATCATATATAAATCTGCCGTCCCTCATTTGAGGTTCTAGCACTAACACAAGGGTTTCTCAGCAAGCTTTCTCCTGTTTCATTCTTGACCACCATGCATCACAACAACTCATCTCATGTTCCCAATATGATAAAAAAGCTTCAATTCACAGAGGTAAATAATCCACCATGGCAAGAGGTGAGATGGGACTTCAAAAGTATGGCAACATCAGGAAGATCTCAGTGGTATTGACGGCACCTGCTTAGACCACAATGGCTCCACAGTGACCAGACCTGCCCTTTAGAGAGTTTTACCATCACAAATTTTAAAAGCTCTTTTCCTTTACAGTTATTTTACAAAAGTTAAGGGAAAAAATAAACTCAAACTATTCTCAACTCATTAAGGAATTTGAAAAAAGGCCACGTAGTCCTTTAAAATTCGTGACCTTTTTTTTGCGAACAGGATGAAGCTCAGCATCCAGAAAACTATTTAAGAAATTGTAGAAGAATTCTACTCTCATTTCCTGTTCTAAAAATTCAGCTGTCCAGTTACATCAACTCTGGCTTGCTCTCTTTGATGGCAATCTGCAGATCTGGGACCCCATACCACAGTCTTGACCTCTTTGGAAAGAGAGGAGAGAAAAAAGGAAAAAGAAAGGAAAAAGATAAAAGTTCAAGTTCCCAAATTCCTCACCCACTTGGTAGGCACACATGCAAACAGTCTGGGGAGCCATCAACCACCACCCCACACTCCTGGATCTCTGCCAAAAAGGTGACACAATACCACCCCTCTGCCCCCCAGCACACACACAGCATCATCTTTTCTCTACTCTGCTGAATACACAGGACAGGAATATTTTACAAAACCTTCCTTTGCCAAGCTTCTCCAACCTGCTCAGGAACTCTCCAGGAAATAATGTTTCTTGTAGTTCTTCTGCCTCTCCCCTTTACTTTCTAAACACATCTGTATTCTTAATCCTTGCTTTACTTCTCTTGGAGCAGACTGCAAAGCAGAGGGAAGCGCCACATTTGCAAAGTCCAGTGTGACACTATCTTCTCCAAAACAACATCAGCTAAGTACATTTTTGTATTACTTGACAGAGTCTGAAGTACTAAGGCCTGAACAACAGGCCCTAAGCTAAAGTTGACCTACAGATGATCCTTCCAGCCAAATGTTATATATATATTCACTCATTAACAAAGTATTGTTATATGTGTTCATTTATTAGCAAAACATGCATTCACTTTTCCATATCTAGAAACCAGGAAAGGTTACATCTGGCCTAACTAGGAGGGTGTAGGTTCAAAGACTATTCCCTTGGCTCCCCCTTGAGCCCTGGCTAGGCTTTGCAAGAAAGCCAACAGGGGGATGAAACTAGAAATTATGTCAGTTTGTTTGTTTAACAGTATAAAACCTGAGGTACTGTGACAGCAAAGATGGGGCAGTTTCATGGCTTGCAAAGGTGGACACACCACAGGATGTGTTACTGGGCATGGTTCTCCAGTCCTTTGCTGGGAAGTCCATCAGCTTCCCCCAGCTGATGTTTCTCTGACTTGGATGATGTAACTTAGTTGGGGTAACTGGTGATGTATCTTTCTTAATCACTACAGGCATTCTTTCGTAGTAACGATTAGGTGCTTATCTTTTCGTGATTTTTTGCTGTTTTGCATTACAGTAAATTACACTGCTCCTTAACATGGTGTCTGTGTCTGTGTCTGTGTCTCTGACTCTACCTGCGGCAGCGCAGTCTCGCAATTCTCGAGCAACCACCCCACGCCGCATAAGGAGGGGGTCGCCCAGTGCCAAAACACGCCAGCGGGCACATGTGGCTGCGGCAGGCAGTGGAGCTGCTGGGGAAGCGAGCTGCTGTGGAGGCGCGGCAATAAAAGAAGTGCAGGATCGCGATCTGAGATTTCCAGGGAATTTATTAGGGTCCACAGGTGAGGGTCCGTGGACGGTGAAGAGGGATGGAGAGCAAGGGAGGATGAAGGGTGTGGAAATCCAAGATGGCGAACCCCAAGCGAGGTTCTCACAGAGCATTAAGAGGAGAGGGAAGAGGAGAGTGGTTAGCTCTTGACAGCCAACCAGGGAAAGCCAAAGGGGAGGAGCTAAGGAGGAAAAATGGTACACCAATAAGCTTACAGCATGGGAGGGTACAGGCTCTGGCTAGGGAGAAATTTCTGGAACATAAACCATATAGAGAAATCCTACTAGCACACTGCAACAAGTCCACCTTTGTTTTATACAAAAGAGAAAGAGAGAAATCCCAGTTGCTCCCAATGTGTCCCAGTTTCCTCCCATACACCCAGTTACCCTCAAAATGGTTACAAAGGCAACAAAATAGAATTAAAACTTAATAAAATTTTCTCAGCTGGACCTATTGGTTTTACCCTAAGGTTCATATAAGGATTAGGGAAATTTTAAAATAAAGAGGGGAAAGTTGTCTGAGTCTTTTTGAATTGGTAGAAATTTCTCCAGGCAGATGGTGGGTTTCTTCCCATTGTATTGCTTCTGCAGCAGGTCGGTAGAGACAGGAAATGACTCCTTTTGTTGACAACAGGCTGGAATTGGAGCTGATTTGTGCAGCAGTTCTGCTGGAGTGGGGTGTGGCCTGCTGCTAATTGGGATGTAAACTGATAACTGAGTCACTGGGAAGAATCTCTTTGCCTGTGGAGATAGCACTCAGAACACAATTATTACTTTTGGGAAGCTGACAGTGTCTGATGGTAAACACTGGTTGCTTACAATTAATAAAAACACTCCCATTCACCCCTCGCCCTTCCTGCCAGGCGGCGGGGCCAGGCCAGCCACGACATGCAGGGAGCTACCCTGGCCCCGTGCTGGAGCAGCAGGCACTCCCTCCCTCTCCCCCTCCCCCAGCACAGCGCTTCCAGGTCTGACGTGGCGTGGGAACTTAGGGGCAGGATTTCCCCATGCTTCTCTGCCCCATGACGTAAAGGGGGTGGAGCGTGATAACATGCAAGGAGAAGGGGCGGAGCTTACACAAGGCAGGAAGAGGCTGGGATTCTGGGAAGAAGAAGCTCCAATGGGCACGGGCCCGCCATTTTGAGAACAACCCCGATGTTATAGGGCTATTTAGAGAGAGAGGGGGTAGAAAAGGAGGGTGAGGGATGAGGACTTAGGGTAAGGGCCAGAATGAGGTGATCAGTCTCACTCTGGCTAGGGGAAGTGGGAGCTAGCAAAGCACCCGGGAGAACGGTAGCAACCCAGCAACTTTTGGACGGGATGCGGCTTGCATGCTACCTCTATCAGGGTTAGAGGGAGAAGGAAAGTGGGAAGGAGTAGTGTTATTAACAGGGGTAAACTAAATATACTTTAACTAAAAGGGTTTTAACTAAGGAGTACACTTCTTTTTGAGGATTGGGCAGACGGGTCTTTCTGAAACCCTTTCCCACTCTATCCTCAAAATACCACACTTGCTTAGCTGAAAAAGGCTAAACTGCGAAAAAAATTGCCTGGGGGTGAAACAGAGCCCTACTTACTGCTGCACTCTAACTAACATTCGCATTCTAACTCTTACTAACATTTGCACCCCCTTCACTGCAGGGTGCCCACAACACACACACACACACTAACAGTCACACCCCCTCCGCTGTGAACTACACATACTCTCGTCGCAGCGGAGTTCCAGGAAAAAAGCCCTGCTTAGCAGTGTAGGCACTGCCAGCTCACCACCAGGGTCTCACGTCACGCACGGTTACCTCTGGCAGACTTTTGCTGACTGACAACTGGTCTCTGCCTCGCGGTCCCTACAGCTTTTTAGCCACTGTTTCTTCCCCAGCAAAAGAACACAGTTTCAGCAAGTCCCCCAAGCGTCTCTCAGGGCCCTCTTCCAAGGACGCACCTGTGTCTCCAAGGAGTTCCACGCCTGCAGGCAGGACATGCGCTTCACAGCAGAGATGGTATCTGGCAGTGCGAGCTTCTTCAGCGCCGCGGTCGGAGCGGGGTACGGCGCGCAGCAGAGCAGCGGCACAAGGTGGCGGCACCGCGTGGTGTCCCTCACCAAGATGGTGGCGCCACTGAGGGCCACATGGCATCCCTTCTTAAGACAGCGGCGACGCTGTGCAGGCAGCGCCAGCAGACGCGCAGCGCGGGTGGGCGGCAGCAGGTGGCTCGTCCACAGTGCGGTGACAGATCAGGCACGGTGCAGCGCCAGCGGCTCCACGCGGTGTGGGCTGAAGCGGTGCACGAATGCGGCCCCTCGCCGGGCGGCGGCAGCTTTCCTCAGTGCCACGACGATCCGGCCGCGTGGCACTCTTCGCCGAAATGGCATGGGCGCGGGTGGGCTGCGCCTGCAGGCGCGCAGGCACGGGCAGGAGCGGCGCACACAGCACCGGCAGCACGCACGGCATGGGCAAGCGGTGACCGGTGGCTCGGGCTCGGAGCAGCGCACGCAGCACAGGTGGGAGCAGTGATGCGGCTCGGGCTGGGTGCACTGCTGTTCCCACAGCAGCGACTGCTCATCTGCGTGCTAGATCTGGCGTGTTCAGGCAGTTGTTCCTTCGATCCCAGTCACGGCACCATTATGCGGCAGCGCAGTCTCGCAATTCTCGAGCAACCACCCCACGCCGCATAAGGAGGGGGTCGCCCAGTGCCAAAACACGCCAGCGGGCACATGTGGCTGCGGCAGGCGGTGGAGCTGCTGGGGAAGCGAGCTGCTGTGGAGCAATAAAAGAAGTGCAGGATCGCGATCTGAGATTTCCAGGGAATTTATTAGGGTCCACAGGTGAGGGTCCGCGGACGGTGAAGAGGGATGGAGAGCAAGGGAGGATGAAGGGTGTGGAAATCCAAGATGGTGAACCCCAAGCGAGGTTCTCACAGAGCATTAAGAGGAGAGGGAAGAGGAGAGTGGTTAGCTCTTGACAGCCAACCAGGGAAAGCCAAAGGGGAGGAGCTAAGGAGGAAAAATGGTACACCAATAAGCTTACAGCATGGGAGGGTACAGGCTCTGGCTAGGGAGAAATTTCTGGAACATAAACCATATAGAGAAATCCTATTAGCACACTGGAAAAATGGAGCCACACTCATGAACCAAGAGAGTAAGTTTACTAGAAAGTAAATTTTAAAAAACCCCTTTAATTAAAAGGACTTGTAGCAACTGTAACAGCTGAATTTTGTCTCCAGAAACTGTCTCATACCCTAGTGATAAAATACTGAAAAAACATTTTATGCATTAAAGTTGCCGAAAGAGTAAGTTTATCTGTTAAGGGGTTTGTGCAGACATTTTGCATCATACTCATATGAATTATTTCCTTCAATAAATTATGTCCTGTAAGAAATATTTCCTGAGGATGCCTAAAGCTTGGTGAAGAAGAAACACCCATGCCTGGATTAATTACTCTTTCACCTGTGGCTGTAGTGGAGAGCACTACAATACCACACACATCCAAGGGGTTTTCCACAGTTCTTACTTTGTACAGAGTACACACCATAACAGATGCCAACCAAGAATAAACACAAAGACATGAGCCTACACTGTTGGAAGTCCAAAGGAAGATGAGTACACAGACATCTAAGGAACAGAGATAAATGGATCAAAAATCATATGTTGCTCACGCATATTTAAGTAGAAGAAAACTTCCTCTTTGGGCTAGCAGCTGGCTTGGAGCAACAGTTGTATCCAACCACAATAACATAGCTCCCAAAGTGAAGATAAAGAGAGGTCACAAAGGCAAATATTACAGTTCATCTTCCATCTTAAAATCAATGACAGAAGCGTAGATAAGATGTGCATACCTACACCACACAGGTAAGGAAATTACTATAACACTTCTTTAAACTGCAGTGATCCCTTATAAAGAACTGGTTATTTCCTCTTTATTATATTGGCATTAAGAATTTACTGATCCTAATGAAAAATAAGAAGTTCTTCATGCAGGACAGCTTCCCCCAGAGTTGTGTCCCAGGGTGTTTTTCTCTGTTGTCCAGTTACAAGGAGCAACTTGTTTTTCCCAACAGAAATGTGTTCCCAGATACATATTCTCTCAAAAACTTTATTGTTTCTTTACAGAAAGACAGAAAGCAAGACTAGTGCTAAGGACAGAGGGATCTGTTGCCTCACCTCCCAGGCTTGATGCCCCTCCACAAACCAGACAAGCATCTGCTTCTCCCCATGCACAGTCTCTACCAGGACATTTGCACACCATCCCCTGTTCCATAGATCAGCAATACCTGGACTTCTTGTCCCTGATCTGTCTTTATCTAATATCATTTTTTTTTCCCTTTTCCAGCACACAAACTTTTACAGTCCCCAGTAGGAATGATCTCTCCAGTTTCACAGAACTTTGTGTAAAAGACTTCTTTTTTTTTGCCCCAAACCTGCCAACTACTTCATGTTACATTTCCAGCTCTTGTATTAGGAGAATTTAAGAATGCCATTCCATCTCATTAAATCCAATGCATGCACAGATTATTGTAAATAATTCTGTTCTTGGTATATTGGGAAAACTAGATATTTTCAAAGTTTCATTCTGTGATTAAGATTCCTCTGGTGTATTTGATGAGCTTAGCCAACTCCCACTGTACACAGCTTCCTTTTTTCCCTAAGTTTACATCTCTCCTCCCCACACTGTGAAAGTGCTGCATCCAAGAGGTGCAGGTGGGATCAGAACCCCATACACTGCCCAGCATCCAGCCACCCAAGGACAACAACTGCCTTCGTTGTTGTCCTTGGAGGATACAGTGACTTTGAGGAAGAAAACAAGAGTAAACATGAAACATACTTACATTTTTTACTCCATTCTGAAGTCAAACAGCATAAGTATTTGATATGGGTTGAATTTTTACAACAGCATATCCTTGAGAAATAACCACAATCTCCAGAAGCTCTTCCAGTAACAGAAGTCTGGGCTCAGAAATTTTGTGTTAATCTATTAAATATTTCTTTGGAAGAAGAAGCAAGAATCATAGAATCCCAGAATGGTTTGGGGTGGGAGGGACATTAAAGACCATCGTGTTCCAACTCCCCTGCTATGGGCAGGAACACCATCTTCTAGACCAGGGTGCTCCAAGCCCCAACCAACCTGGACTTGAACACTTCCAGGGATTGGGAAGTGGCTGTATTTTCTGACTTCTGTCACAACATTAGCCATAGTATTTTTTAACTAAGAATTATGAACCAGGAAACAGTCTAGGATCACCAAGAAAATGTACTTCCTGCTTTATAACATTTTAAGAAGAAAAATCTGAGTCTTTCAAGCAATTATGCCACCACCTTTTTATGGTTTCTTTCCTGAAGTGTGATAAAGAACACTTCATTAAAGCACCTGGCTGGCAGTGGTCTAGTGTAAGTTTAATAAAGGCAAGCAGCTAAACCAGAGCTTAGGGTATCTTTTTACAAATAAAAAGTTATTTGGTAGTGTTTGAATAATTTTTGAAACTTTCACACCTGCATTTTAATGAGCAATTGTGACAAGAGTGATATTTTCAAAGTTACAAGCCCAGATGCAACTTTTATACAGTAAGAACTAAATAACCTATGCATGATCTAGGGAAATGTCAGAAAACATGTTATTTTTGAAAGTTGGTGACCTAAGGTAGTTATTCACCAAGGACAGCAAAGTAAGAGAAAATATAGTTTTGAAGGACAGTGTGTTGGTATGTGTTTGTTCTTGAAAATATGGAATAAGGAAATGGCATCATGTGCCAAAGCCAGCAGCAAATGAAACATGTAAGGGCTGACACAGACACTGGCAAAGCATTACTGACACCTAGTGTTACACCACAGCTTGTCAGCATTACACATGCACTGCAGAAGCACCTCCGTCTTTCTAATCCAAAAAGAGAACTCAAAACTAGATTTGAGACAACACTAAAATAAAATTTTAATATTTAAGATTTTTAAGAATAACAGGTCAGGACCTTTCCCATTTTGGCAAAGACCTGAAGCACCATTTCATAGTCATGCACTACAAAGGAGTTGCAATGCCCACCAGTATATGGAAATCTTTGCTTCTGCAAGATGTTTTCTCACCTGACATTGTTTCAGCATAAAAGCTCATGAGGACAGCAGGCAGCTCATAGTCTTGAACCCTAATTTTACCTGTGTTTGACATTGCTCTGTAGGAATACAATAGCCAGGAAGGAAGTGACAAAGTGCAGGCAAACTCTGCCAGATCAACACCAGGAACTGAGCCCTTAACTTGCCTAATTAAACCACATCATTACTGCTGGCAGCAGTGGGACAGGGTTTCACTCCAGGAATTCAAAGCAGATCCGAGCGTAGATGAAGGCAGTGTCCAACAGGACACTGATGTGATAAGGTCCAGGGTCTACCTTTATGCATTTTTGAAACAGCAAAACAAGCAACAAAAGAGTGTTTTGCCCCGCAAAACCCCATACGTGTGACCCAGACACAGCAACTCCTGTCATTCTTCAGCCCAGCCTGCAGCTCCCCTCAGCCTGGGGGAAAACAAATGCCCCATGAACCAGGCTCCAAAGGGTAAAATGAACTCCCTGTGAGCCAGGCTCCAAGGCTGTGGTGAAGGCAGAAACCTGAGCAATAGCGAGCTTCAAATTCACCTCACAGCCCACAGATATGTGCCCTGAGGAATGGAATGGCTCTGGGGCTCTGGGTCACCTCAGCACCATCATGATGGCAGCCCTGGCCATTCTCCACACGCACGCACCACTCACAGGCAGTGACAGGGCTCAGGGTACAGTCTGGCTCACCTGCAGCGTGAGCTTCACCCATCCAGGAGCTGCTGGCTCCCTCCAAACTGGGAGCCCCATCTCAGGCCCAGGATTAGGGCCTTCCTGCCCCTTGGTTTAGCACAAACCAATCCAATTTGCATTTGGTTTAGTGGTAAACAGAGCACTGAGAGCTGTGGGCAGCTGGCTCAGCTGGTCCTGCGGCCAGCAAGGGCCCAGAGTGTCCACCATGAGCATCGCTGTCCCAAGCGGGGGAAGAAACCCCAAACTTTCCTCAAACACATAGGTTTGTTTTTTCGGATATTTTTTAATTATCCCAGTTTTGACTGAAATGGCTTTTGATGAAAGTGAGTGCTACTTTACCAGAAGAAATGGCACACTTCTTACCAGGAGGTGTTTCTGCTCCAGCCCACATTCAAGCCTGACCAACAATCCAAATTATTCCTTCACTCAGGAAGAAAGAAGAATCTTCCCACATGGACAGAACATTTGGAAGAAACAGCTGCTTCAAAATCAACAAAAGACATAGCAGGCACTGCTCAGGCACTCCTCACACTACATCTAAAACATCAGTGTGCGGGAAGTCAGGCTGTGAAAAGCCAGTGTCCACAAAGACAGAGGAGTCCTGCAACTTTATTGAAATAAAGAGAGAGAGGCCACTGGGGCATATGCACGTGGGGTTTTCTCTCTCAAGGTTTTGGAGGATGCAGCCTACTTTTATCCTAAACTCCCAGCCGCATGTTGCCCTCTTCCTTTCCCCATCGGCTGAGGTACCAGGAAGGTAGAGCCTTTCTGAACCACCTACCACATACTCCCCCCACCTTGAATATGTAATTTGCCATGAAAGTTCAGAAACTCAGGCTTGTGTGGACCCATTTGTCTGTTTCAGGGGTCAAACTGTCTGGGTTCTGTACCAAACGTGCAGCTTGAAGTTTACAGTAGAGACATTAAGACGCATTTCAAAGACATTAACACCCATACCTCACCCATGGAATTGTTTGTAAAAACATTAGAACACATCTTTCCTATCGTCAGCAGAGAGAGCCAGAGGCCCCCAGGGCCGGGGACAATCCATGTGCAAAGAGAGCTCTGGAAACTCCAGGTCAGCCCCTGACAAGACTTTTTTCAGTGTTCTTTAGCCCACATTTGAAATTGGTAACTTCTCAGCAGTAATTTTTTCACAAAAAAAAAAAAAAAAAAAAGGCCTCCCAATAGTTAGTTGATAAGCATTGCAAAGCATTGCACAAGTAGCTAAATGCTAACTTTGGTCAGTTTTGGTTTTTAACAGCTCAGTTTTTAAATTTAACTATCCCCTCCCCTAATCACCATCTCAAAAACAGCAAGAATACTCAAAAGCCATGAAAATCCTTTACCAAAAAAAAAACCAAAAAAACCCCAAACTTAGAAATCCACACCTGCTGTCTTTATTTTGTGGTTTTATCAATGCCCTTGTTTCTCTATTCCAGAGGAAACTGATATTCAGCACAGAAAACAGAGGTGGTCTTATACACTGATGAAGAACACTAAAGCTTGACCAGCAAAGGCACAGGTGAATACTGCATTCAGAGAACTCAGTAACCACATTTGAAGCTTATACATGCACGGCTAAGTAAAACTATTTTATTTTTAATCACTCAAAAATATTACCACCTTCAAATGCCCAACACGCCCCCTCTTTAAAGTTCAATTTTGACTGAGAGGGGGAAAAAAAAAAGAAAAAGCTGTGCTGAAACACTGATCTTACAGCTCCCTCCAGAGTTTCTGCTGCCAGAGCCAGCTTGGAAACACAGCTGCAGGTGCTGGCAGAGCTGTAAGTAACTCCCTCGAATTTCCACCAGGAAGCAAGAACTTTTCACGGTAATTCCCAGCCACTGTAACAGTAACATTCCCACTGCCCCAGACTTTCACTGCTGAGACTAAAGCTCCTACTGATATATGTCAGTCCCACTTCACACTAAGCATGCAAAGTGGAAAAGTACTCCTGCTTATTAGTAGTAATTAATAATTAGTATTTACCACAACTCCACTGATAGAAGAGCTCTATTACTTGACCACATCTTGTAAGATAATCCCATTCATGTATAGATTGGTTTCTCTAATAGACATTCATAAACCAACAGATAAGCAGCAGTAAACCTGTCTTGGTCAGGTTTAATGCACTGTCTCCAGCATTTATTGAGGCAGAGCAGCTCTCCTTACTGCTGGGAGTAACTCAGCTGCAGCCTACAAAGAAAATAGTTGCAGATCTCCCATTAGGGGAGAGAAGTTCAGGGAGGTTTTCAGCAGTTGTTGTCTATAATATTGTTGTCTACTCAGGGAGGTTTTCAGCAGCCCACTCAGCAAACCCCCTTTGTCTTCACCTGCTTGTGCGCAAGGCACAGAGTATGTCTAGCAAAATGGGAGCTCCACCAAGTACTCTTACTATTGACAAGCCAAAATTTTGGCCTTATTTAACCAAATCTCCCCTTTAAGGAGATTTTATCTTAAATTCTCCCCTAAAGGCTGTACAAAGGAAAGATGAGTGTTGTCATTTCCTTCCCAGGTAACTGGAACGCTGACTTCGGGATGTCTCACCTTGCAACTAAAGATATCCCACAGCTGAAACACAAATACACAGCATTTTCCAAAGGCTCCTGAAGGATGCAGAGCCCAGCTCATGGATCTGAGTGAGGAAAAAAAAATCATCACTGGCATGGAATAAAAATTATGTCTGATAATTTTTAATTAAAATAAAAGCCCCATGGGGAGTAGCCATCTCTGCCATGAATTTGGCAGGTTTTCATCCAGAACCATTCCAAGGTTTCTTGTCCTGTGCTAGTGAGGTATGTACACCCTCACTAAGAATGGGGCCAGGGTCACAACACTACCAGAAAGTGCAAGAGAACCTGGGCGGCTCCTGGGCCTCACCACTGCAATGGCAAGCAGGTAAAATGCAGAAGATTCTCTCTGCCAAAAATCCCCAATCATTCTCTGTGTGTAAGAAAGCTGTATGATGTATTTCCCATGTTTCGGGGTGCACAAGCCTGAATAGCTGTTAACATGTTTGGAAAAAATGTGCAGCGGTAGAATTCAACAGTGTCTGTTGGTGGTGCCTCTAGCTCCTGCTAAAGGAAAGACAGGAAAAGAGAAAAAAACCCTGAAGCAAGTAAAGAATCACAAGAAGGTCACTGGAAATGCTGGTACTAGACAAGCGGAGGGGCACTGAGCCGAAACTGGACCAGACGCTCACCACAAACAAACAGGATACTCCTCCTCAGGCATGGAAGAAATATAACTAGAGACACCGCAAACCATTGTATCAGCCTGAAGACAGGGTAGTACTCTGTAGTCAGGGGTGCGGTGTGCAACTGGAAGTGGCACAGAATTCCATCAGAGGGGCAAAGGGTTTTTTCTAAATGCACTCCAATAGGAAACCTCCCACTCATGTGGACCCAAACAGTATTTGTACAGTAATACGGTCGGGGGTTGGGTACATTTAGAATTTCTTCCCATTCCTGTTACTAAGCAACAAATCGCTGGGTGTTTAGAGCCATCAAGTCTTTTGTAAAAAACAAAGGGGTATGCTGGGCAGGGCAGGAGAAGGAAGGAGCGGTCTGTTGGAAGGGGCTCTCATGGTTCAGACGCTGAGAGGAGAGGCTGCTTTTTTGCTTTTTTGGCTGCGACCAGAGGAAATCCAACTGCGCCCTGGTTTTTTTTCTTCTCCTGGCTGGGTGAGCTGTGATTCAACCTTTTTTCCCACTGGGAAGTGCACGTTTTCCCCGGGCTGTGTTTCCTCGCAGCTGCTGCCAGGAGAGTCCGGCTGCCTCTGCCACCTGCCCCCGCCCTCTGCCGCACGAGACCGCGGCGTCTGCTGTGACTGCAGAAATCCTTGCTACCTCACTAGCTAGCCGGAGAGACAGCCAGCTCCTACCCCTGCCGCCCTGCTTTCTCACTGCTCCGAGCTGCTTCGCTGCCCTGCCTGCTTTTCAGCCTGCCCGCCATTACCAGCTGCCTGAGGCTGACCTGACCCTGCGCCACAGCGCCACCTGCAGCCGCTCGGGAGTCATCGCACCTGCCCTGTCCGACCGGGAGCTCAACAGCGCCCCTGCTGCTTGCAACCGTGATTACACCACATGGGCAAAGGCTTGGCAGCTCACAAGTCATCTGCTATTGGTTTCTGGTTCTAGTTGTGGTTGCTATTATTGTTATTCCTTGTTTATAGACACTAGTAAAGAACTGATATTCCTTTTTTCCCATACCTTTGCCTGAAAGCCCTTGATTTTCAAAATTAAATAATTCGGAGGGAGGGGAAAATCACATTCTCTGTCCTAAGGGAGGGTTCAACCTCTCTTGGCAGACACCTGTCTTTCAAACCAAGACAAATACCAACAGCTTGAGTTTTCTGTACCAAATTATAAGGTCACTTTAGTGCAAAAATTGAATTCAGTTTTCTACTCTATTAAGAGCTGCTGGGGATATATAAATTGGTTCCCATGGAAAGAGCTAGCATTGGGATTTAAGGATAACATGGGTGAGGTTAAGGGACCCTTTCTGTAATTCCCAGACTCTACTTTAGTCTGATTAAATCCATGATTTCTGTTACAACACTGGTGTGCTATATGCTATGTACAAACTCTTCTTTTTGTTAAACTTCTTTTATTTTAATGCACTTTAAGGGAGACTGCCCAGTTCCCTGCAAATGAATTCCTCCTCTTCAGCCTGGTTCCTTCTCCCTGCCCTTTCTTTAATCGATTGTCCGTTCTGCCTTGGGTTCTATGTAGATACTTTAACTTAATCAAAGCTGACATAACAGAGGACTAAAAGTGGAACCTTCCTTTCCTGCTGGCAAAAAAGTTTTCATTATAAATACCTCCTGAGTCACTTCTCAGGCTTCCCATGCTGGCTGTCCAGCTGTTTTTGTACTGGTACCAGGTGAGGTGGAAGCCTTTTAAAGTGAAAAAAGGCTCAATAAAGAAGCCTAGATCAAGGGCATGCCCAGGACTCCTTTGTCTTTGCCATTTTCCTACAGGCATACCGGCCTTTGTGAATCAAACAATTCATCATTTTACTTCTCCGGGCAGACTTGTAATAGCAGTGTTAAAACACCAGTGCTTCTGGTTGTACCCCACGCAACCCCAAGGATGTGAAAGCTGAGCTGTGACAAAGCCTGGCTGGCTATCAGCTTCCAGCAAGGCACCACCATTCCAGGGAAGAAACTTGAAGCCTCCTTGCTCCAAATGTTGGGGTACCAATGTTAAAAATGGACCCAAAAACCTTCCAGGCAGGGTAAGGAGAAGCTGAGAGTTCCAGCTGATTAAATGTCAATGTGTGGTTCCAGCCAGTGGGCCGAATTCTATAGAAGTCCTGACTGAAGGGGAGTGCAGGGGAAGTGCTGCTCTGAAGACTCGCCTTCTCCTCCCACTGCACAATTAATCTAAAAGGGCCACTGAACAAAGTGTCTTCCTGAAAGGAGTGCATTTTACATTCCCTCTCCTCCATGAGCAAGCAAATTATAAGCTTGGGTCAAACTTAGAAACTGTCATTAGGATTAACACTATGTATGTTAGTCCCAAGATTTCAGAGGTAGTGCAAGCCGAGCTGCTTGCAAACCTTCAGGTTGTTTCAGAAGAGTCTCATAGCCTATGTGAGCTCTTGGGTCTTAATTAGACAGAAAAATCCAGTTTTGATTTTTTGTTTTTGATTTGATTTTGAGGTTTGATTAGCTTTAAGGATAACTATAATTTAATCAAAGGATCTGTATGGGCCATTGGTTTGGTTTCATTTGTCAAACACTGCAATGGAAAGAAAAGCTTGTGTGAACTTCCCAGCTTTCCAATGATAATTACAAACTCATAAAAATACAGCTCTGGACCCATACAAATGGTAACTATTGCTTTGGTGCCTGGATTGATCTTTTTCCACTTCACTGCTGCCATCTTTCCCATACAGACAACGAAACAGTCTAACTGATAAAAGCAATTATGGTATGTCTGTTAGTTCATTTCTAAACAATGGTTTTAGTACTAAAGTTTAGTAAAAGTCAGATTTAAAAGAAATAAAAACAGCCAGCCTGAGGCTGTTCTGTCTATTTACAAAAACATTATTTTTCTTTATAGAGAAGGTTGTACAATACAGTACTAAAAATTATTACTTCAACTTATGGCAACATCTGTAGTCTAATGGGTTATTCTGGACTTTTGTTACACACTAAGGAGAACAGTGTGCTGCTGGAAGAGGGCTTTGATAACCAAAGCTGCCTGCCATCCAGAGATCACATGGCGCTTCACAGGTGAAAAATGCTGCTTTGGGGGTTTTTTCCCAGGTGGGTTTTAAAAGGAAAAAAACCAACCAAAAATTAAACAGTAAAGAACTTGGAATAAAATTTGGACAGAGGATAGGGAATGCCTGAGCTCAGTGTTCCATGGCATAGGAAGAAAAGGAGGGAGGGAAATGCTCCGCCAGCCTGAGCTGGAGATGAAATGTGCCCTGGGTGACCCAAGCAGTGTCCAGGGAAATGCACCCAGACCACAGCAAAGATTTAAACAATGCAAGACCTATTGCAAGGTTGCATGATCCTGCATGAGGGTCCAGCTAGCTCTGCTTTCCGTAAGTACTTTGAAGCCACACTTGAGTATTCAAGCTGGAATTTGACTATATTCAATGCAGGACCATTGCTTTTACAGATTTAAATCGCAGCATAACAATTTTCTGCTTGGATTGAATAGAGACCCAAAACAAATTCTCAAGGGTTTTTGATTGATACTGAACATTATATATTTTGGGAATTAATCCCTCCTACCTATAAACTTACATGAACAGGTATTGGGGAAGCCCAAGGGCATATCCTAGATGAGACACCAGTATTTGACTATCAGAATATTTGAACACAAAAGGTTCATGTTGCTCAAGCCCAAGTTGTCAGCATTTTCTTTGCAGCTATTCCTGGTTTGTTTCTGACTTTTCTTCTGAGCAGTAATTTTGCAAAATTAATACTTGGGCATGGTACCTATTTGACAGCTTCCCATCCACTGGCCCAATTTATATCCACAGAAACTGCTAAAAAGATCAAGTTTTATTGCCAGCCACATTGCAAAGTTTATATAGCTGTGGAAAAATGAGCTGAATGCAGTTTCGCCATATGCTTCATCAACCAAAAAGTGTGCAATGACACCAATCCTTGACTGCCAGAGGCAAGGACATCCAGGCCAACAGGCAATTGGCCACCTTTCAGATACATTGCACAAGACGCAGGTGGATTTATTTGCTCTGTTCAAGGTCAAAGTAAGTGCTGAGACGGCCAGAGGAAAATGTGTATATGGCAGGTATTTTAGTTCTTATTCTAGATTATATTTATCCTGAAATCTTGTGCTGACCTAAACCACAAACTACACAGTTACATTTAGAGGAAGTCTACATTGGGGGATGGCAAGGAAGAAAAGTACAAGCACAAACAGCAGAGTAGCAACAGGAGATAAAGGAAATGTCTGATATTAAAGGTGAGCCTCTTTAACGGCTCTCTAGAAATCCCATTGTTAAGAAAACTTCCCTGTCCGAGCATTCAGGACCACTATGACAATCCCTCTCGCACCACCTGAGCTGGACCAAGGCCCCTTCGCAGCTGCACTCCACACTAGCACTCACACTGGGTTTCATTATGGGCTCAGACCCAGGTTTCCCATGGCAGAGTCTCAGATGTCCAAAGCCTTAAAATAATTTAATCTTGGCGCAATAACTAAATAACAACTCCAGCTGGTTACTTTGAGGAGGGATCCCGAACAAAGGAACTCCTTGGCTTTTATCCCCTCACGGACAGCGCAAAAGTCTGGGGTTCTCCGCTCCTGCCATGTCTCCAATGTCTGGTCCCCTGGCCGGGTCACAGGTCCCCAGGCCCTTTGTTATACAGAGGGTCAGCAGGTCACAGCCTCTGGCTCCAGGCACCCCCAGAGTTCAACATGCAGCTCCACTGCAGCTGCCCTCGATCTACCTGCACTGAATGGATTCTTTAACACCCATTCCCCTCCCACAGCCCCAGTCTTTCCTCCACTGCGCTCAGAAGAGGCACTTACCTCCCTCAAAATGAAGCCAAATAGAGGAAGCCAGGATAGCAGAAAATTCATTAGAAATTTATGTGTCAGATAGGTTTACAGTGAAACGCAGTTGCTGCAAAAGGCTCAGCTGAGCTTGGAGAGGTGCAGGAATGGATTGCAGAGGGGGAGTGAGACTGTAGTATTTGGCATCTGCCAAGCATCAGTCACGCTGTGCACAGAGACAGTGGAACACAAACCCAAGACCTATGCTAGCAGAGACTCACATGTAGGTCTCTGCACTGAGAATAGTAGGTTTGGTCTTCACACGGGGAGCCGTATCCTGACAGCCTGAACTCCGGGTCCATCAGGGATGGGACGTCCATGTGGGGGCTCGGTGCAGTTTCCCAGCTCCTCTCCACATCTCCCCATTTTCTTAATCTGGGGCAGTTCTCAGCTGCATCAGCTCCGTGACTTATTTCACTGCATAGCTGCTCAAACATGCACTTGTGCAAAAGGAAGGAGACAGCAGAGAGACAGTGATCCCAAGGCAGGCAATATTCCCAACAAGTGATGTGAGCAGGCAATGAAGGAATGTGATTCCTTCTTCATTTTAAACGAAGGAAATGGGGATTTCTTCACAGGATTCTTCAGCGCATAACCACTATTTATTTTTTAAATTCAAAACACAAACCTAGACCCTCACAACGCTGTGCTTTTTGCCAGTTGCAGCCTGACCCCATAATTTCTTCCAATTCTGGAGCATGGGAAGGAAGGTTGTGCGAAGCCATGGGACAGTACTTAAGACTACTGAACACATTTAGAAAACTTCCGGTAGACAAACAAGACAACACATTAAAAAAAAAAATCCACAACATAATCTCCCCTCTAAACCAAACCAACTTAAAGTGAAGCACTAAGGCTGTTCCTGCATGCTTTCAGAATTTGGGACCTGATGTTGGATGCAAAAGGACTTGAAATCAACAACATATACAGCCTCTTGTGGTACTGATAAGAGTTTTCAAGAGTTTTCCAGGATGAATTTAAGGGATTGTGGATTTTTTTTTTTTTTATAGAGATGATTCTTGTATACCCAAGGTATTCTATACCAACAAGTATTCCAAACAAACAATGGCCATGGATGCTGTGACAAAAATATGGTGGTAAAGCAAACCTGGTAAATCCAAGGGAAAGCCATAACAGAGTGCACAGAAAAGAGGAGAAAGAAAGAAGAAAGGAGGATTCACCAGTGCAGGTAATAGTCAAGTAATCTTTTTCTCAACAATCTTCTTCTACTAAAAAGAAACCAATTATACGAGTCAGTTGAAGAAAATTTTAATTATTTGCCATATATACAGCTATTAGAATGACCCTAAGTATCACTCATAACTAATTTACAAAAGTTGGTTGATAGCATAGTACAATGTTCTATAAAATGAACATGGGTAATATTAACAATTCCTCCTGTGGTCCCAGAATGTCAGAAAACAGCAAATGAAATTACAAAACACATACAGATCAGAGGAAATTGAGGGGCAGCTTTAGACACGTGGATCAAAGAAAATGAGACTAGACTAGACACTTTCATCCATCAAGCATAATGAATGCAGAACTTTAAATTTCAAAAACAATTAACACAGCATCAGGTGCAATTTCACATGCTTTCATCTACCTTCCAGTACAGTTCCCAGAGGTTTAAAGTGCCTTTGTGCACTGTAGTTTCATTTAGTCAGGTGCAACACACATCATATTTACTTTCTTTTTTACAAAGTGACCTATGAAGTAAAATAACTACTTTAACCAACGTACACAATTCAAACTAAGGTGTTTTGAAGTACCTTTGTGCTGACTTTGCTAATGAATGTCATGTAATAAATCCCAAATCCACCAGGCCCATCTCCACTAAACAAGACCAGAGTAAAAGATATTTATTGAAACATGTTTTCTGCTGTACAACTCTTAATTTATTTTCCCCTTTTAAACATATTTGCCTTTGGATGACAATTTCCTACTGCAGCTTCCATTTACAGATTGCTGTAAACATGAAGAACAGGCATGATTTGGCCTGTGGCTATGGCAATGAATGCCCTTCCCAGATAACATCCTGTTGTAACCCAATGAATACATATGGCACATGTCCTCTGTGAGACACCTGAAGATCTGCAGCCTTTGGATCTCACCCACAGCCAATCTCCGTGCTACAGCATGGACCCAGAGTCCTTCTCAGGGCTCCTTGGGAACTCTCACTGCTCCCTGCTGTACTACCTCCTTAAACCCAAACCTCCACATGAAATGCAGCGAGGAAAAGAAAAACTCCATGCAGTTCAGCTGTCACTCACCTTGCCCCAAGAAGGTCCTCTTCAACCCACAAGTAAAGAACTCTCACAAAGCCAACAATCCAGTCTACCATCGAAGCGTGCTCACCACCAGCATCCACTCCTGTTCTTTCAGGGAAGAGAGCATTTCCACAGTATTTGAGGCATTTTACGGTGGTTTTCAATAGCAGCACTTTAAGAGGAGTCATGGGGCATAAGCTTTTTAGGAAATACAAATTTCCATCATGATGTCACCTGTGACAAGGGCCAAAAGGTGGCACTCGAGAGGAAACAGCACTTGGGGAAAAAACAAAGAAATTAGGAGGATGAACAACTAATCCTAACTTTAAACAGCATGCGTGGATCTGAGTCTCCACCCTTCCAGCGTCTTCCTACATTTGATTGTGCTTTACATCATGAAGTGAGCAAGTCATTCCAATGATTTTAGGTTCATGATGTAACACCCCTGCACAACTGACATGGCCAGTGCAGGTGACACCGTTCCTTCATCACTACTGTTGTTACAGCAGAGAAGGCCCATTTTAAATTCTGCACAATCCAGACTTGGATCAGGAGCTCTCTGCAGGTGACGAAGTTTTACTGGGGTTCTAGATTTGTAACATGTTAACATTACTTACAATACCACATGCACTGAACTATTTCAGGAACATACACACTCTGTTAATCAAATTAATGGAAATTAGAGATTTTCTTATCCACTGAGTACTTTTAAAAGTTCTCCATGAAACTGCGAAATTATGGAAAAGAACACTCCAGTTATGCATTACAGTAGAAAAATAACAGAACAGTACAAGTGTCATCAGAATCACAACAAGAAGTCTCCAGTTTAGTTCATAAAATAAATTGATTAAAATATTTTAAATATTTCATAGTAGTATAGTAACTTCCAATATAATTTATGCAACAAATTTCACCCATATCCAAAAATACATTTGTAAATACTTTCCATAAAACTTTATACAACTCAAGTTCTCCTTAGGTAAGCCTGTGCAGAGTTCTCACATCACCTATGCAGAAAGGCTTCACAAGCCTATATTCTCAGAGTCCACGAGTGACAATGCTATGGGAGTTCTTCCCTTTCGAAAGTCAGCTCTGCTGAACAAAACTATTATTGCTTCAAATCATCATTTCTTCAGCAGCCCTAGCACCCAGCCACACCACACTAGTCTGGGGCAGGGACCCACTGTGTTATGGGACATAAACACCTAAAAGCCTTGTAACCATTACTGTAAAGATTTCCATGTAACGGTTGCCTGTCCTTAGACTTCGCCCAGAGAACAAAAGGGGCATTGCTGGGAGGGAGGGAGATCAATCATTGAGAATACATCAGCTCAGTGACCACTGTCTCCCCCTTCATCTTCTAATTAATTACACATTCTGTTTAATGATTTCTGTGAATACATCTCCAATTGTAACTGAAAACAATTGGCTCAGATACAAGACATCAGACACATCAAGTCTAAAATGTGCAAGAACAATGTGAACGTAAGGCCTCTGCAGGCTCAAACTAACAGCTGGTACTATGTCCAAACACCTCCACGGCAAGTTTTATTTTCACAACTTCCAATGAAAAATACTGTTATTTCTAAAGCTACATTTTAAATTAACAGAAGTACATTCATAATAACTACTGGTACAAAAACCATGATAATTTTTTTTTTTTATTCAAAATATTCTGACAGGTTGACAATACTCCAGGCGCGTTACAAACACTGCCATAGCCAACAAAACAATCAACACTTAAAGAGCATTCAAACACCAAGGACATGTATCTTGAAGCAGAGACAGGAGAGTGTGTGGTACTACGTGCATACTGATCATTTTCCAATAACTGACTCGAGGCAAATGCCTGATTTCTCTGGCACAAAATGGATTAAAACCCAGCAGAGATGAATTACAGAGGACAAAAATAATGATGTTTACATGTTTTTGCCCATATTTTCCATAAAACCTTGTAACTTTATCATACAGGGCCACTACCAGTCTGGACTACTCTTGTGTTGACTATTTACAGGATAGAACAACAAAATCTATCAACAACAGAGAAACTAGTGACAAAGCAAACAAACCCACAAACTCTTTCTAGAATATGGCTTAAATGAATTCACAAAGAGTTGGGAATATATTAACTATGTGGTGCAAGAGAAATACCAGGTAGGAGAAAAAAAAAACCTCTCTTACTGGTACTTTCCCCCTCACCCTTCACTGTAATTCACACAAAACTTTCAACACACGGGTAGTACCATTCCTGCAAGCCTCTTTTCCCATACTTCTACAACATCATGTTACTAAAAGGTTGGTTTCAGTCTTAAATGTATTGGCCAATATGAGCTCTAAAGTTTAAACCATGTAATTCTACACATAGTAATACCCTGTTTCTCCCAATTTTAACCCAAGTTCTCAAATTGAGCTAAAAATTCAGTTTCATTTAAAACAGCATATTTGCTTGAAAAAGTATGAATCTCTTTGTCATGTAGAAAACAGATGTCCAATGAAGAACTTGTCAAGATGTGTACACAGCTGAGTGCATAGTGAAGAACATCGTACAGAGAGAGAAGCAAGGCCACAGGGTCACTAAGTCCACATGAAAAAGATGAATGTTTCCAATGACCAAATCCATTCTAAAACATTTTTGTCCTGGAAATGCTTTAAGCATTAAAATCTTGCTCTAGGGATGGCAAGACTCCTCTGTTCCCACTTTTCATACAGCTCACTGTAATATGCATGGTAGCACAGCATACACCAAAATTGCTTTGAATACATCATCCTGATCTCAAGTATTCCATACAAATGTTGAATTTTTCTTGTGAAAAAGAAGGAAATGGGACAGCTTTCAAATTACACAGCTTGCTTGTGTGTCATTAAAGATACCTCCAGTGGCTGCAGCCCAGGGTGGGAGAGCCACAGCTCCACTGGCACAAGCTGGTGACTCCAAGGCTGCACAATCTCACAGGAGGCTCCTCTGCCTGTATTGCTGGTGGTTCCAGTCAGTGCTCCCCAGCAGTGGAAGCATCAAATGCTTGTTGCAAAAATGCAAGTGGCCAACAGCCAGCGGAGATCCCTGTACGCTCACCCAAAACACTTGTTCCCCCATTCCATAAGTTTGCTTTTTAAAGCAATGTTGTTGGAGAAGGGCCAGGAGAACAACAGTGAGGCATTTCCCTTTGTCACAGCACCAGACACTCCATTAACAGATCGACATGATCTCCTAAACCAAATTAGTTCCTGGAACATCTTGTATTTGCATTCTTTCATTCGTTCTTAGGAACAGTTTCTCCAGAAGTTGTGCAGTTTAAGCCTATTATGGTATTGTATTCCAGCATTTTCTTAGCACCTCAATACAAATTACATGGTAGCTCATCTGTGGTGAACATCAGCTACAGACATCCATGAAGGGGGAAGGGCTGAAAGAATAGCAATATTGTCCCATGAAACGGAAAAGCACTTTGGGATGCACTGGCTTCAGGTGAGACTGCTGATGCAGCACGGAATTTCTCTCCAAGCAGGGTTACTCCAGTTATTTAAATACAGTAAACACAAGGGCAGTACTGAGGACATCAACCCTGCTCCTTACAACTTTCAGTCTATTCTCTATACACCTGTTAATGGAGATGTGGCTCAGTGCCAAGGCTAAGTGGGCAAAAATGTCATCTATGCTAAAATCATTAGAGGAACTAACATAACCCTTGTTTCTGGTAGTCCTTGGACTTAAAGCCAACCACATACACTTCATTCCATTAATTTACCTATCCTGCTTTATCTTAAGTATCTTCATCCTTTCACACTTCCTAATTAACTATCAATATTTTTCCTGAGTGAAATTATAAAAAGTTAAACCCTCCTACCAAAAGTACAAAGACAAAATATAGAACAATACAAACAGCATTACAAGTGCAGAAATTCTTCATGTTGTTGCTCTTTATCATTGGCCCCCAATAAAAAAACATAGCAAAGAATTTAGTTATCCAAAATATTTTGAAGTACTGTGATTAGATTTTTCAGACCATAAATATAGCCCTCATCCTTTGTGTTGCTAGGAAACACGTGAGCAAAATCGATCATTCGGACTTCGACATTTGCACTTTCCTTGGTCTCTGCTGGCATGTGATAGAAAACTTTTTCCAGTTGGGGTAGAACATTTCCATTCAGGTGCTCCTGTGTAATGCACGAGCTGCTTTTCCACACATTATCTTGCTCTGAGTTTTCAACTTTTAGTGAGAGTTGACTGTGGTGCCTCTTCGAGCATGCCTTTTTGTGAAGTGCATAAAATTTAGACAAGCCTTTACTTACAGAGGCTTCAATTTTTCCATTCTCTGTAGAATTTATTACATTAATATTATTATTATACTCCAATACATCTCCACCTGATAACAGGCCTTTGGGAACTCCTCTCTTCTCTGCCACGGTGACGTCACTCAACCGCATGGCTGTTGCTTGACACGAACCTTCATAGACAAACAGCAATGAGCTTGCATAGAAGTTGAGTTGTGTCTGGCCCTCAAACCACTCCAAAATCTTTTCAACCTTCTGAATGCTGGCAGCTACCACATCTTTTCTCAAGCAGTACCCACTGTGGAAAAACTTTGAGATGCCTGCAAGAAATACATTTGCGGATTATTTTCACTTCTGAAAGGAAAGCAAACAGTTTTCATTTTTTTGGGATGAGAATAGTTCTTATTTTAAGGGACAGACAGCATTCAGGTAGTTCCTCTTCATGCAATTATTAACTAAACCCAAAGTGAACCAAAGATATGACGTTCAGTCATGTCACCTGCTGTGTAATAATACAGCTTAGGCTTGGGTTTTAAGTAAAAATAAATGTATCAAGTACACAGTAAATGATCATTGTTCCTGCTCCCAGGTCAGTTTAGTAAATGTCTGGACAGTTTTGGGCAGGGACCCATTAAATTCTCCACGCACAAACAGGCCCAAGCTGCTTGTTATCATGAATGTGTTTGTGTATGTACCTTCTGTCCCTTGCTGGGGGACAGATGAACAGGTGTCAACTAACAACTAGTTTGCAATAGTTATCACCAAACAGCCCCATGATGGCAGCATTTTGATTTATTGTTAATGTAGAGCAACATGTGCGTTGACTTCAACTGAAGAAGTCCTTTGAATTGAAAGATGCATTTGTAGTAGCTTTCTAATAGAAAAAACACTTAAATATTCATAGAAGACAATTAGAGATTAAAAAAAGTACTTATAATAAAAACACACAATACTTTTGAAATATTTCTATTTCATTATAGTTTCAAAGCTGGAAAGAAATTGAATTCTAGAACTCCCTCCCCCTTATTAGTAGTAAAAGAGACATGAGGAGGAAATTCCTATCATCTGCACTGCTGTTACAGCCAACTGCACACTTAATGTCAGATTGACCGGTAGCTCAAATACTACAGGGAACATGTAAAGACCCACCTGCCATGAGGACAAAAAAGGACTTTTCAAAGAGGAACACCCAGACTACATTTTCCATACAGTTGTATAAATAAGTATATAAACAAAAAAAACTAAGACCACTAAGTTCTGACACCCCAATTCCCTTACCATCCTTTACTGTTTCCTTGGTCAAGCTCCTTCCATAGTGCTGGTTTTGCGTCTCGTAGCTGTCCGAAGACATGTGGTACACCTGAAAGAGGCAAGGAGGGGTCTCCCTACATGTTTTGAACCACCAGTATTTCTGAAGAGCAAGAAACACCTCACAGACAGGCCACAAAACCCTGGGTACCATTTAGCCCTCACAGTTTTTAAGTTTCTTGCAGTGCCCCACCACTGCCCTGTAGTGCTCTCCAAAACCTTCCCTTCAGCCCTTGGGCTCCAAGCTACAGCTTTCTTGTGCTTTGCCACCCGGTGGTGGCAAAAAGCAGTGTACCCATTACAGGAAACTTTTTATATGACCTTGAAAACCACAGCTGACACCTGAAACAATCACACTCCCACTTGTGTTACTGCAGATGTGAAATCAGTAAGACAATAAAGCAAAAATTTCAATGCAATTATTTTGAGTTCTTAAAACTCTAAAAGTATTTAGCACAAGAGCAAAACAATAATTACTGTATGTGACCACTAAGGCCTAGCCCTGTAAGACTCATCTGCAATTGTCAGCAAAATGAAGCTGCACTAAAAAAATGGCAGCAACCAAGCAAAAGCTGGTTCCAGCATCAACAGCAGTACATCAGCTCTCATCTGGAAGGAGGGAACTCACATGGGTTAAGTTTTGTCCATCAGGAACTGTACAAGCTTAAGAACTTTATTCAAAACTGTTTCACATATAGACATATTTTCTCTCTCACTGAAATTATTTCCATAGCAGAAACATGCGAGGCAGCAAGGCCCAAGTAAAATTTGTTGATGAGGGCATAGTCAATTTTTATTTGCAGAAATAATGGTGTTACCAAGCAGGCGGCTGTCTCTGGCAGGAACTTGGTGCTTGGCACTTGTTCAGACCACCCAGCCCCATGGCACCCACCCCGGCCACAGTCCTGCCTTCCCTTCACTGCTGTAAAGAGAGATGATCCCACTGAAAGTCAGAGTGCATTGGTGCTCCTCATCCTTCCTCTGGGGCCTTATTCTTGCTGAAGTCAACAAATAAAGTACACAACAGTGAAACAGCAGCACATAAAAAGGAGTGGTACAGGAGCAACAAATAAAGAAAACAGAATTCCCTGTTTTCGTTACAGCCCACTACCCGAACATGTCTCTCCCCCATCCAAACCCCAATAAATCTAGTATGATTACACAGATTCCTCACCCCTGTTTTGCAAAGTAGCTGGGAAGAACAATCTCAAATAGTTCTTATTTTGACAAAAAGAAGTAATTAAATTCAGTTCTCAAGGAATTTAAATCATAACATGTAGAAACAGATTTTAAGTCACCAACCATGAATTGGAGTGGCAGTACATATTTCTCATTATTCTAAAAAAAATAAGAGCTGTAAGTCTAAATGCTTAAACACAGTAGCAGAGACACTGTTATGATACTTGGAGAAATCCATGTCTATGAAATGCAGAAGGCCATAGCAGGGATGAATTATTCTAAAACTGCATTTGACAACTGTGATTTTGGTTCCACAAAAACAATAATTTGTCTCCACTTAGTTTTTGCTGGGTTTTTTTTTCCCGAAAAACATACCAAAAGTTTCAAAACTTCTTAAAGAGCTACAAGGCAAAAGCAGTTAAATAAAGAATAATATTGCTTAGAAAGAGAATCGAGAGTCTGATGACTACATCTAAGTTTTCACTAGCTGTGCCTTCATTTCAGTGATATTAAGCGCTCTCACGTAGTTGGCCCAGGAGCAGCATTCTGCAGACATCAGCACTGCAGCAGTTCCTGACCGAATCATCTTGTTTACCAGACCCTTATCTCTTCCCATAGGAGCTACAGTTTTTTGTTACATGGGCACTAGCTCAAACATGCTGATTAAGATCTGCAAGCTCATTTTGTTTTCCAAAGAAACACAGGAGCAGCACATCAGCCCCTGTGCTTCTGAACTGGGCTTCCCATGTTCACCTCCTCTTCTCATAATTTGAACAAAACTATTCCCAAAATGTTTTGTATATAGCTTACAAACACCTAGGTAGATCTGCATGGTGCATTAACAGCACATTCTTAACTATACAAAACAGTTGGTGACAAAGCACCAAGTCCCAGACTCACAGCACAAGTGCAATGTACGTGTTTCACTGCCTTGTGTACTCAGAATGCCCTTGGTCACAAAGAGGCGTAGCTGCAGCGAATGGCATTGAAGGGCAACAGATCTGGGTAATCACAAAAGCCATCTCTTATCACCACCTCCAGGCTCTGCTCAACTACAGGAAGAGACTAGCTGAAACATTCTTGGAAAACCTCACTCTAATACAGATACATTGCACCCCATTCTAAAAGCAAGGGAGTGAAAGCCAAGCTCAAACAGAAACCAGCCCTTGCTCCACCCTCACCACCCAAACACAGAGATGGCTGTGCTGAGAGAGCAGGAGGCTAAAATTAACTCCCTGTTTGACAGACCTCTTGCTCCACCATGCTTTTGTTCATATGATCACCACCACTAATCTGCTACTAACCCTTCCCAAAATGACATTTTGCCTTTGAACCAAGCTTTTTCTGTATCCCTGTTGTTGCAGGTGTCTATACTAGCCCATTTCTGTCAGAACAATGACAAGTCAAGTAAGTCAGATCTGTAACCTTAACAGCAGCCAAGAAATTATTGACAGGAAAATTTCATTTCTTGTCCACCTGCCACAGCTTGTTATACATTTGCTCAGTATCCACTGGGAGGTTTCCTGCAGAGTGCAAGATAAAGGAAACTCTTTCTATGAGCTGCAAAACGCTGCCTTCAAGAAATCTCCTGCTTCATCAGTCATTTTTATATATTCTTATTATGCATGACCAGACCTGTTTTGGCTGACAATGCAAAGGCTTCTCCTTGTGCCTACAAGCAGCTCCCACTCAGTTAGCTTCCTGCACAAATGGCCCTGGAATCCGGCAAGCCATTAGGTGCAGTTTTCATTTAGCAGTAGTAGTGATTCTGTATAGGCAGCACATCAAAAAATCCATACTATTAACAGTTGAGGGAAATTATCTTTCAATGTTCTCAACCTGCACTTGGCTTTTGTTTCCTTGTGAGGTGTTCAGTCATTGCTGTTTGCATACCAAAACAGCTTTTTGTACATTTTTTCAGTTACAGTTTCTTTTTTGTATCTTTTTTCAGTTACAGTTCCTTCATCTGATATTCCCGGACTGATGGAAACCTTGACTTAAAATATGAAGTTGGTCCAGCACAGTCTTTAAAAGATCAAAACCCTTGCAAGGTCTCAGCAGAGAGACACCATTTGGAAACCTTGCATCTTCAGCTTTCGGACATTAAACTGAAGGCAAACAGGTTTCAAATGTTATGCAATGTTAATTATGGTAATTCAGTACCAACATCCATGGTAAGGCAGAAAAATGTAGACACTGTTCAAATACTTACTGTAGGAAACTCCCTGACTCCCAGAAAGTACAATTTAAATACATGTTAAGAACTGTGTGGGGGAGATAGTGCTGGCACAAATAAAAATCCCTATACAGTAACTTGCAGAGCTCTTTCACATCTGCAAAAAAAAAAATCTACTAATTGACATCACTGAAGCAGGAAAAAACAACCCCAACCTATTTTGGGCAGGCCCATAGAGCACTACAGAGCACCTGAAGAGCAAGGATCTTCTCGGCAACATGCAAAATACGTACTTGTGTGGCACTGACATTCCCACAGTGCCTGGGAAGCAGCTTCCTGCACAGCTGCCAATGCCCATCCCTGCTCCCTCGTATGCCCTGCAAGGGCAGTTTGAGATCTGCTGTCCTAAGCAATGGAGATTAGAGACACATGCTCTGATGCTGAGGCATCCAGACCTCACTGGGCCAAGGGCCGAGCTTCCCAACCCTCAGATTTTTTCCTGTAAATACACCTAACACACAGGTAGGGGTGAGCAAGTGTTTAGACATTACACAGCCATTTCTGTTTACAGCGAGGCACCTCTGCACTCCTGACAGCATCTGAAGGTCAGTACCCAGCTGCTACCAATGCTGGAGCCAAGCTGAAAGCCAGGGTAAGCAGGTAGCACCCTAACTCACCTAGGCACATCCAACACCAGCATCCATCCCCCAGCTCTGCAGGGACCCTCCCAGGACCAGGTTGATACCCATACCCACGCCTGGGCACTTTCTGCCTGTACCCTACAACTGTCCCAATATAAATACGTTTCCT
Organism: Entomyzon cyanotis; assembly: GCA_024500445.1. Lineage (NCBI taxonomy): Eukaryota > Metazoa > Chordata > Aves > Passeriformes > Meliphagidae > Entomyzon > Entomyzon cyanotis. Next base: position 35,167,811 of record JAKEPQ010001000.1, read on the forward strand.
TCATGCCCAAGTAACCCAGGCTCCTCTGCAGGCCCTTCATCCTGACACAGTGCAAGACTTAAACAGAGTTTCAACAAGCCTTATTTTTTATTTTTCAAAAAGAAAGTAAAGCAACGATTTGAAGAAAAAATAACAAAGGGAGAATTTTTGTTAAAAACATTCTCTTATTTAATATCTCTGCTTTCTAGTAATGCTCTCACATCACCACTGCTGCTGAGAGCATGCCCAGTTATCCAAATCAATTTATCTAAACATCTCCTTCCCTGATTTTTATTTTTTTTAAACTTATTTTGTTGTTGCTAGCCCACAGGTGATGGAAGTACACACACCCCTGCTTGCTGCTGCCTTAAAATTCAGTACAGGAAGGATGCATCCCTGCTCCCTCATTTCCAAGACTATACTTAGATATTACTCGGGCCATTTTGCTTCTTTGTTCCTCTGGACTACTTTGACCAAGTGCTTCATATGACTAAGTGTACCCCCAAATGCTCTGACAGTCAACATAGAGTTTTAGTCAAGTCCTTACAAAAATGAGTTGTAGAATTAAATTATGTTGAAATTTATCCAGTGAAAAAGCAGACTATTAATATCCTAAATAAAAGAAACAACAACACTACAAACTCAATCATTAATCATCTTAAAAACAGCTTAATACAGTAATTTTGGACTCCCAGAACTTCCACAAAGCATCTAATTAGAATAAATTTCTTCCATGTTTCCTTTTTATGTAACAAAAAACACCTGCTCCAGCTTGAAAGATGTTTTTTCAGGGCTTTTGGTTGGTTTCTTTGGGTTTGGGTTTTATTTACTCATTTATTTATTTTTAATTTCATGGATTTTTTTTTGTTTGCTTTCTTTTAGGTTTTGTTTTACTTTGTCGTACTGTTTTCCTAAACATCAAAGCTTGAATTAGACTTATAAATGTAAAAACCCCAGTTCTGGTAATTTTTTATTGTGGAAGAATCTGAACACTAGATGCAGGATTTAATACTTTTATGACTTCCTTCCTAAATCTTGTTATTAACAGATCAGAGATTGTGAAAATTATCACAATACTAGAAGGAGTTCATAAAAAACTCATAAAATAGAGTCAGCTACAGTCAATTTCAAAATATCAGAATCATGTGCTGTATATTGGAAAATTCATTTGTAAAACCAGCTTTAATTATTAAATATTACTGCCTGCATGTTCATAGGCACAAACAAGAGAACTCGATGGATTATACTGGTAAAATTACACAATCACCAGTTTGTCCATTAAAAAAGCATTTCAGAAATATTTTGGAATAAGTGAGATTGCAATCAATTTTCTGGAAATAAAGGAAAACCAGCCGAATTTGGGAACTGTGGATTCCAAAAGGACTGTGAATCTGAAATGAGAGCACAGTCCACATATTCTGCTTGTACTCGACAGCATGCAGAATGCTCTGTATTTAACATTGCCTTTGCTGCAAAGAGATTTCTGATCTGTTTGTATGTCTACTACTGAAACCACATTGCAATTTGTATTTTTGCTATTGCAACAGTACGAACTTCCTATATAAACTCTAACTACTTTCATAACAAATCATGTCAAGTCTCATAGAATCCCAGAATGGTTTGATTTCAAACGAACCTTTAAAGACATACCAGTTCCAACCCCCTGCCATGGGCAAGGACATGTTCCACTAAACTAGGTTGCTCCGTGCCCTGTCCAACCTGGCCTTGGACACTTCCAGGAATGGGGCATCTGTTAAAGAAAGGAACTTCTCCACTAAATACGGAATTGTGGTTTTAAACAATGTTATTAAAATAACTGTGTTTTCTAGATGCATTTCCATGCATTTATTCTGTCTATTCAGTGTGTTAAGCTAAATACAGGTCAAATGCTAGAACTGCATGTGTACATAAATTAATGCTGTGCCAGACATGAGACTCCCATTTTTAAGGATGCACCATACATATTTTATGTATGAACAGATGACTTTTATATATGAACAGATGACTGCTTGTTTACCAATACATAAGAAAAAGCTGTTTCAATCGCCTTTTGGGCAAAAATACACTGTAAATAGATTTTGAGGTAAAACCCTCATCTGTAACACTTTTTTGCTTGTTTCTCTTCATAACAACTTACACAATGGCTGCTTTTTAAAAAGCATAGCTACATTCTGTGTTTTTCCCAGCCCCCTCTTTCTGGCTCTTGTAAAAATTTACCGCACAAGCCCATCTCCCTGCTAAAAATAACACTGAATGGAGAGATTAAAACCAAACCCCTGTACTTCCTCGTTACATTATGCTTTGTCCAGAAAACAGGAACAACTTTCATCCAGCACATGAGCTGTTATGGGCATTACATATCCGTGCAGGAGTGTTTTATAGTATGGCCAGAATGTTGCAAAAATAAAGCAATCAGACAGGCCAGGAACACACCATAATCAAGAGGGAGAGAACATGTCTTGCGAATTCAGACTTTGCCAAGTGCTGTATGAGGGCAGGAGTAACCTTTTCAATTCTCTTCAGAAAACAGCTTCTATCATGCAATCTGGTGCCAAAGGCAAAAACCCAAATCTCATCTAGTTAAACACTGGAAGAAAAACTGCACTACTTGGGAGAATCATCATTACACATCCAATCTGAATTAGGGGATTGAAAAAAATTCTGCAACAGGACAAAGACACAAATAACTGACAATGTTAGAAACAACAGTCACAAGCACACCACGGAAGCAAACAATCATTCCTTTTGCACTGTCATGAAACAAAGGATGTGAAGTACATTGTTTTACACATGAGATAAGAAAGGTTATGTAATGACATCAACCAAATCCAAAGCTATAATCTCTAAACTTCCTTTTCCATCCAAACTGTTTGGCTGTTTTTTTGACTTAACTCCCACATTCTTGCTCATAGGCTTACATAATTACTACTCATGACCACTGTAATTTTTATAGCAGCTTATCTCAAGGCAGAGTTAAGGGCTGGGAGCCTGGGCAGTTCTGCACAAAACATTACAGAGATATCAGAATTATCTCGAACAATGGTGCAATCTGGCTGCTGTTGCTGTTGAATAGCTTAGGGGAAGCTTATCAAAGTCTTCAGCCATTTATGCGTGTTGATGCAGAGCTTGAGGAGCCCTGGCTTTGTGTGTGAGAAGAAAAACAAAAATCTCACACCAAAAAGAAAACTATTCCTGTACCTAACATTGCAAAGAAAAGTACTTTTGGATTGCATCAGGAACTCAGTGACATCAACACATTTCTCTTACTGAGCCACAAATGTTCTGTACAGCTTTTCTTGACATTGAAGTTTTAAAGTAGCCAATACACACATATTGAATCTTAGTACTTCTAAGAGCAATAAGAGTTAATAGGGTCATCTGCAGGGCCTCATCCATGCCCAACTAACCTTCCTCTGACAGCTGTTCCTTGAGTGTGTAAACATCAAAAGAAGTTTCCTTCTAATGGAAAACTTTTTAAAATGTGGAAGCAGCAGATCATGGCTATATGCATCACCTCTGAGAGCTTATTTACTCTTCCCTACATAGAAAAATTATGTAAAAATTATTTTTATTTAAAAACAGACTATCAAGATGAAAAATGTGGAAGACACAGCTCATTATTAAATTATTACAAAGACTGGTTCAGTATGTAAATCTCTGATATAGGTCTGAAAAAAAAAGCACAAAAACTCTCTAATAATTTTAAGTATCTGCTGTTGGTGGTGAATAATTAATTGCAACTGTATTCAGTTTTCAATAACCAGCCCCTCTCCTGTAGACATATAGAGTGCCCAGGTGGCAAATAGCTTGCCCTAAGGAACACAGACAAGTTAAACATTTGTTGTGAATGCGAGCAGTGTTTTGGAAAAGATTTCACATGACAGTTGATACCAGCACTACCAAGACATTCAGGTAACACTTTATTGATGTAAAACTCAAGAGGATTGCTGTTTGCTAGGAAAACCAGTTGCTGCACCTGGTGTGGGACAAGAGGCCTGAGCATAAACTGAAAGTGAAGACAAAACAAGTTCTTACCCTCATTCCAAGAACCAAAAAGCCAATCTCTTCCATCAGCGGGTACTTGCTGACCTGCTGCTGTATCTTCTCCGCTGAAGCATACGGATCATAACTTTTCTGACCTATTTTTACATCCATTATGCAAGGCTTATTAAACTTACGGGTCACATCTTCCAGTTTTAGATATGTATCTGTCAGAAAAATCAATGCTTTTGTTAACAGTGGGTCAAAGCAAAATAATTACATAGATTCTGCTGAGCACCTGTGGAGGAATGTGAATAGTTTAAGGCCTAACATCACATTAATTCTTAAAGAGTCAAATTTGGCTCCAAATGCAGACTAAATCATGGTCACCGAACCCCCACAAATTCTATTTGTATGAAAATCTAAATGCCTTCCTATTTAGAAAATTGTATACAGTCAGGCTGTGTTAACCTAGCCTTCAAATTCAAATTATTGCCCAGATGAAATCTGTGAGTAGCTTTTATTAAGTTATTAACATATCACAAAGAGCATTACTAAGCACATACAAACGCAAGTTTTGCAACTGTGTGGCTGGTTTGCAATGCAGATGGTCTCTTGTGACATATTAAAAAGAAGTGAACACTTCAGTTCACTAGCCTTCAGGGGCTGAAGTGCAGCTCATTTGGCTTTTTTTTATGCTGCTCCCATCTGCATTCATTTCTCATGGCACACCTTTTAGGGAAAATGCTCTTCAAATCCTAGGCTGCCTTTCATCCATTTCCAACAGTCCCTTTGGGAGGGTGGTTGGACCAAAAAACCCCAAAAGTAGCTGGAGTACCTGAAGATTTAAAGGAGTATCTAAAACCTGATGAAAATGGTTTATGCTTTTCTCCAGGGCAGCAAGATCATTTACCAGCACAACCCCCACACTGACTACCAGAACAAAACAAGGAAATGAACTTCAGTACCCGCCTTGCTCTCGGACACGTCTGCTTGAGAGACACCTGCACCCACCTCCAGCCCTTGCCAGGACACAGCATAACCAAGGCAACACACAGCCTCAACACCGGTCCCATTCTTCACATGTGCTTTGCAAATCCACCTGTCACCAGGCACAAACTTCAAGTCTGGTTTTCTTTGCAGTACAGTCTAATCCATAAATGTATTTCTTTGACTTCCAAATACAAAGAAACCCCATTGTATTATTCCTCACTCCTGCAGTATGATATAAAATGGGATTGTGAGAGAAAGCAAAACCAGTTCAAGTTCAAAAAGAGGCACAAAGTGACTTGTATGAAAGCTGTACAGACAGGTAACAAAACCAGTCCAAATCAAGATAAAGTAAACAAGCAATATTTAATTTACACTTAGCAAGTAGAAACACTTAAGGAAAAGAAATGAAAGGGACATTTATTACTTTAAGTCCTGCTTAGTCCTGCAGGACTTAAAGTCCTTACTTTAAGTCCTGCTGAGAGCTTCAGTTTTTACACCATCATGATCAAATGTCCTAATTTCTCACAAAGCATGTATGTATCAATCTAAACAGGTTCGGTTTAATCCTTAGATGCCTGTTTTCTGTATGACTGGAACTAGACATCTTGCTAATGTAAAGTTATTTTCAGGAAAACATGTCAAACCAATACACTAATTTAAAAAAAACCAAAACAACTCTTCTACTAACTCACTTCATCAGCTTTCAATGTCCTTTGGGCTACAGGATCAATCTGGCTACAGCAAAGAGTTTTGTTATAGGCTAGCTCACCCACTAACTACAACTGCAGGAATACATCCAAGCTCAAATAACTCAAATAACTTCGAGGAGCTAAAGGCAGCAAACATACTTGATATCTGCTCACTGAATACCTACAAAGGAGAAGCAGGACAAATACACTCCCTACCAGGCAATGTATTCTGTATCACCTAAACTGCATCTGCTACTTTTACTGTTTAAAGGCCTAATTCAGTCAGATATTAGCACAGCTTTTGCAGGACTTTGGGAAACCACTGCCAATAACTGCGGAGTCCATAAAATCAGTTCGCTATTTCTTATTAAAACAAAAACTGCAAAAATCTAAGTGTCATCCTTCTGACTCTTTTTACATATTACAGAAATCACTGCAATCAACACACTTGTGTCATCACTCTAAAACAAAGCAGAAAATAACTAAATAAAGTCCAAGATTTTCAGTACATAGCTCTCAAAACTGAAGAGCCACAGGTTTGCATGGGAGGGGAGGAAAGACAGTAAATACAAAAACATCTCAGAAAAGGGCTGCAGTCCTTCACCACCAAAATGCTTTGGAGCATGCTGCGAGCACTCCAGAATCAAACTGTTAGAAATGCAAAATGATACAAATTTTGTTTAGATGCAATGTCTTCATCAACCCTAAAACAAAACCATATAGAAAGCAGTACAAAACATCTATTTCCATAGACACCCATGGGTATGTGCTGTCCTCTACTGCACTGGTCTAATTGCTGCTTTTTAACCATACAGCACCAACATTCAGTACCTCCCAAATATTTTTAAGTCCTAAATATCTGTCACTTCTTTGTTCCCCATCCTTTTCAGACTTGTTAAACTACACTATCTTGCCTCTTAAAAATGTAACAGTAACTGTTTTTTTAAAATTAAGCATTAAATTACCTTTGTAGGTAACACTAACCCTGGGAAATACTAATTATTTGGCAAAGACTGTGAATTATCCAGAAATTTCTTCTCTCTCTCACACTTTTTGGAATTAAATCTTTCTTGTTAGGTAACTGCTAGCTCAGAATGAGGGCTGTTATATCTGTTCAATGCTCTGCTCTCGCAAAGCTGTCTGGCCTTGCTGGTACAATAATGTCACCCAGATAAAGCACCATACCAAGTTACTTTTTCTCATTATTGCTTCAAACAAATGGATCAATTGTTTACAATGCATTTTTCCTGGCATTGTTTGGTGCTTATTTGCTCTGTGTTCAATAGTCTAATGAAACAGCCCACAAACCCACAATATTGGTACATAAATAACTTTCACTTCCAGCAGTTATCCCAATGATATCTCTAAGCACTGAAACTACAGCAAACAAAGTTAAGTCTCAGATAGGTACCAATTGCCACTTTCAAATCAGTTACTGCAAGTCTCTGATGTACTGACCACAAGCGTCCTTCTCAAGGGCATCAGTGTGTCTGCACCTCAGCTCCGGTAACTAGGGAACTCTCCTTCCTTCTCCTTGCTTGGTTGAACAAAAACCTGAAGATTTTTCAAGCAATTCAGACTTCCTAAATTATTATGTGGTGCCCTGCTAACCCAGTGTGCTTCAGGAAATCACGCGTTCACCATCTAAAACTAGATAATATTAAAAACCCACACAGAAAGAGGAATTTGTAACAATTTTTATATTATAACTGGTTTTGCTAGATAGTCTTGACCATTCATTTCAAGGATTTAAATAAATCATTCATCAGAGACCTGCCCTACCCTTTTCTATCTACCAGCGGCTTGACACATTATTTACATATTTTTTACAGTCCCAAAGGAGATAAACCAAAAGACCACCAAAATTCAGCAAGTATCCATGACATGAACCACTGCAGACTTCAGCACAGACATGCCAGTGCATTCAGTCCTCACTGGAGACAGAAGAGACAAAATCACTCAAAGCATCTGATTCCTTTGTAAAACTTAGGAGACATCTCTCAAAACATAGAAACAAGCAGGGAACAGCCTTAATTTCCTGCAGCAACAAAGGAAGAAAAGAAAGGTTTGAAGCTGGGTTGTATGTATCTTTCCTGTTCTCAAGTTAAGCAACAAAATTAGGTAACAGTATGAAATGAGCAGCAGTGAAGTTACTTTTAAAAAAAAAAAAAAAGCATAGACAACAAAACTAGGCAGCCAAACTCAGAAAATTCAGCAGCAGATGGCTCCTACATCTTTATAGCAACTTTTCCACTTTGTGAATAAACTCTAAATGCCCACAATGCCAGTGAAGCTAAAGTTCAAATCTAACCCATTTCAGATGAGCTTAGGGAGACAGCATCTCGCACACCTCTACCTCCACTTCCTTTGCAGTAGTACTTAGTATGTGATTTCAGCAAAACAGGAGCTACTTTACAAATTGTATTGATACTGGGAGTCCATCTTTTTTGTCACACTTCCTATATTCTTATTTAGACTTCATAGATTTCACCTTTCACCCCTTTTTAGCTAGCAATTTCATCCACTTACCTACTTTTTCAGTGTAGAAGACTGATGCTTCTCCCTAAATATTTCTCTAACGAAATAAATTATGTTCTTCACCTCACCAACTGCAGTTCCCACCTACCTGTCACATGGAAACTCAGAGATGGTCACAAATCAAGTTCAGAGTGGTCTAAACTAAGTTTTGGTTTTTTAGAAGTCACCTATGACCAATTTAGCAACAATAGGAAATTACTGTGTTCACTACTCAGCAGTTGTACGGAGCTGTGATCCCAGAGACTTGAGAGCAGTGATTGCCAAGGGAAAGGTCAAGCTTCCAATGTCAACACTGCAACAAACCTACAAATATATCTTCTTAAATCTACGTTTAAGAACAAGATACACATACAATCTGCTAAGCTCCATCATCTCCAGCCACTTTGATTGCTATCAAGACTACACAAAGCTCATTAGAACTACACATAACAGAGTTGGCAGTGCAGTGTTTTGACTGAACTGCCGCCACAGCTTTCTATAAAGAAGACCCATGCACAGCCTTTTCAAGAAGCAAAACAAACGAAGACAAAAGTTTATCTTCCTTCAGTTATTCCTACTGCCTATGTCTCAATGATTGGTGGAGACCTTCTAAAATCCAGCCCCATGGTGCACAGTGCTATTGAATTCCCAAAGCAAAGGAGGAATGTGTTGAATTACTGTCTCTTGGTTATATCACGTATTTTCACATCTTAAGATCACACTGCAAATAGAAGAAAATTATTTGCAATTGAGAGGGAATATTAAGTGAACTCCATGACACATTAAATTGTGAGGGAAGCAAAAAGATATCTCTAGTTGAGCTATTTGAGTTAGTGCCAAACAGGAAAGCATGAAGGCAAATCTGAGCCAAGAAACTGCCGGTACTACCACAATCTTCCTTTCATTTTTTCCTGAAGATATTACACCATGTCCTTGGATACTGTCTGACTACTCTCTTTGGAAAACAAGTCTATCAAGTGACAGCATAAGCAAAAGAAGACAGAGTTATCTTACAGGAGCACAGCATCTAGTTTTGGTGCCAACGTATTTAAATAGACTATGGCATCCCTTTGTTTCCATGTGTTCCAGAAGCTCCATTTCCCAGAAAAGTCCCCAGAAGAAAATCTAGTTTGTTTTAAATATAACAATATCTATTTTCTCTTGAAGAGACAATCTTCCAATTGTTCTACCAAAATGCTATTTTCTTCCTGACTCCTAATGTTATAGAAACACAAATTTTAAGACACTAGATCTTTGTTTCATTCAAACCAGTAACAGAGACTGAAGTGGAGCTCCCCGCTATGGTACCTGCTGAAATAAGTGCTTTGTGTGGTAAGGCATAGTGATGGGAACCAGCCTCTGGAGATCCAGCAGCAGATTCCAGTTTGAATGCTTCCCCTTAGTCCCAGACTATCCATCTTTCCTTTCTTCCACACCTGCAAGGTGCTTCTTGCTTTGATGGCCTGACTGGACATAACCATGCAACCAGCCCATCCCTCCACCACAACCCCACCCAGAGCAGCAGCTCTGGGGCAGTGTGCATCAGGTCCAGCTACTCAGGAAACCTTTGCTTTACAAGCAACCACACCCCATCTTCCCTGGGACGAAGATCCCAAAGACCTAACCCAGCCACAGGACTGAAAACTGGAACCAGTTATTAGAGGGAACATCAGTGGGTTCCAAAACAAGCCCAAAAAAAAACCCTACAGAGCTCACAACTGCCAAAAATCAGCCTCCAGAAAATTCTTCCAGGAGGTTTGGATTAAGAGATAAAATTAGAACAGTACCATTTGGTGCAGTAGGTGGTGACCAGACACCGAAGTATTTTGGCAGATATTCCCGCAGCTCCAGAAGAATGCTGTCGCAACAGTCGGAGTCATAAACCTGAAATAAATTAGGGAGGGTTGCAGAGATCATAATTTTAAAACATTCATTTTTGCTGGTGGCACAGAGTGAGCGAGTAGCTGCATGGTACTTGGTAGCCGGCTGGGGCTAAACCATGACAACTTCCACTTGTCCCGTAATTATACTTTCTTACAGTCTTTGTTTTCATAAGTCTAAGATATTTACTTTTTAAAAAATATACAAGATGAAGATGATAATGATCACAGTCCAACATAAATGAGCAGCATCCTTTCTTTCAAATTTTAAAGTGGCTAAGATGCATCGATCCCAAGCATAATTTAAGGCTTAACTTGAATAAAAATCTAAACCATAATTGTTAACTTCAAAAACTAGTTATTGAAATGGGTGTTCTCACATCTGCACTGAACACTGTATAGGATTACTGCATCATATTATATATCCAAATATTTTTAATTTTTATCAGGTAAAGTGCAGAAGCTCAGACTGGACAGTATTTTCTTATCTTCTCCAACACAATTCATGATGTAGCTACATCACACAGACTATGCACAATTTAAATATATTTCTTTTCATTTGCTTTAATGCTTTCAAATTTTTTTAAACTTCTGTAGGAAAAACAATAACAGTTTGGAAACAGCAGCTGGCTTACATTCCTAAAGGAACAATTCTTTGCAGTTAAAATGAAGCCTTGGATACTAACTGCTACGGAATTGCATGACTGTTAACAGTTTGCAGCATTGCTAAGAGGGTTTCAAAACCATTCCCTTGCCCAGACTCCCCCCACTGATGTAGTTCCAGACATAGGGGATCACCTATACCATGGTTCCACGCACTTTGTGGACTGCAAGATCTATATCCACACCAGTACAGGTTACAATGATTGTTACTGCATTTAGGAGCCATCTCATCCCACTCCCCATACAGATCTCCCAGTTGTGCTGCCATCAGAGTGGTGTCCTGCCCCTCAGCCCTACCATGGCCACACAGCAATACCCATGGATGCTGCACAGTGACCAGGGCATGCTCAGGGGTTCTGCTGTCACTGCAATGCAGCCACAGCCCGCTGCAAAGTTGGCAGCAAGGCAAAAAAATGCCAGGTGTTAACAGCTCTGCAGACTTGGCTCAGCTCACTGTGTCAGGACACATTTAACCACAGTGGAGTATACCTGACCATGGCAGCTACAAATGAGAGGTATCACAAAATACATGCCTCTAGTGCTGTCATGTTAACACAACTAGGGAGAAAAAAAACAGACCTCAAGTCCAGATGCTATTTTAGAGCAAGCCTCGGCTATCCTCGCCAGTGCCAGTAACTCAAGATGGCACCTCATGCAGCAGCAGTGTTAAAATTAGTTAATGTGAGTTTGTGCTAAATTTAGGTTTCACTGCAGAAACCTCAAACTAGGTAAACTCAAATCACCAGCGTGCTTCTAAGACAGGGACTGCTCCACAGCTAATGCAGGGCTCTCCTGGGCTTGCACCAGCCACAATTTTGACACCCTCGCTGTCAGTGGGCAGTGATCAAGAGAATGATACACCCATGCTGAGTGGATGCTAAGGCACTGAATTTGACCCATTCCTTTAACTAGCTTATGGTATAGCCCCCGTTTTGAAGATCCTAAGGGAAGGCGCTGAATCCTCAAAGCTCAAACCACACAAATATGTGCACAGTGTACTGCAAAACACTGGTGTACACCCAACACCCCACCCTCTGCCACTACTGTTGCTATCTTAAGCATAGAGAAATTGCTGGGTGTGTATCTTACAAGTAACAGTGTCACATCATAGGGCACTGGTCTCTCTTCATGTCATGGTTTGACAAGCTGGCATGACAGCTGAGGCTGACACATAACTGTATGTCTAAGTCCAGTTTCCCTCCATGCTAGCACAAGCTGGCATGCTGATACATTGTCCTCTAAGACAAAAAGCCTTGCCTGCCCCTTGGATCAGTGCATATATGCAACATTTCTTCAATGAGCCTCAGGGGTTGCCAGCAGAAGACTGCTTTTTCCAGAAGACTGCAATGTAGCTTGATCTTACTCGTTTAAGGAAGAAAAAGAAAGCTAAGGGTGGGAAAAGAAAGCTAAGGTTTGTACAAGTAGTACAAACTCAAATTTTTTTTACTGTGGTAGTTTATGATCATAGCACCTAACATCCAAGGCAGGGCACTGCACTGCCCCCAGCACAAATGCTCTTTTTCCAGGTGAGCTTGAGCAGATCTGAGAAGCAGAAATCATCACGCCCTTACATGGAAGCAAGTGCACATATTTAGGTCACAACCAAGAGAAGAACAACAGAAACCAGAAGTGCAGCAAACAAGGAGGAGAAACACTGAATGCAACTGAAAAAACAGGCAAACATATCAGCTCATTTACCTAATTTATGAGGAAAAGATTCTGAGAAAGTAAAATGTCAGGAGACCACCTCTGGTTTTTTTAAGAGAGACGGTACCCTTGACTTACTTTTTATGACCAACATTAGGCAATTAAACTTTGCAACTTAGCAAGTAATTATCAGTATGCTCCTGTGTATTTCAAACAGCAGGATACAACAAAGATACTCAGATAATTTATAACGGGGTGTAATAGCCCAAAGTCAAGACCAAATGGGGAAAAGAGCTCCAGAAGTATTATCTTCCAAGTAGTCTATTCCTCAATACCCTAAGACATTTTAAATGGAGACAGAACTCCCAATAATGCATTTTTCATTATCATTATTTTGATATAACAGAACTAACTGCATTACTTCTCTCACGAAGTTACCTTGCTCGCTGAACCAATAAGAAACTCCCCTCATAAGTCTGACATAATATATACAAAGCACTTATTTGACCTTAATATAGAAGACCTCAATCTAAGCCTGTAAGGTACACGTCAAACACCAATAAGCCCTCAATTAATAAAGATCAGAGGAAGTCAGCTGGTGTGGGCAAAGCAACAAAACCAGACATTTCAGGAATTATGCTCATTCGTATGCAGGACAGAACCAGTTCTGCTCATCAGAAGCAGTATAAGCAGTACATATAAGCAGTACATGTCATGGCCATTTCTTCTAGTTTCATACAACCTGCTAGCAAGCCACAGAATAACAAATATAAATGTAAACATGACAAAACCATCCCTAAAACTACTTCAGGGAATATACCATGCACCTCATGCCCCAAGAGGCACTGCTACCAGTACTGCTGGAAGATTTATGAAAAATGCAAGTTATCGCTTACGTCAGAAACCCTTAATAAATAAACCATTAGATTTTTACTTACATCAGTAGTATTCCAATTTTATTTCAAGAAACTGGTTTTTTTTTTTTTTAATGTAACAATGGAGGTCCATTTCTCCAGCAAACACTGACAAACACAAGCAATTTCTGTGTTAGCATATATAACATCTTTATCCAATAAATCAAGAAATGCAAAACAATTCTGTGTCAGCTCAGCCTGGGGAGTTATCCCTTCCACATATCACAGGCTGTATTCTTCCAATAACACAGACTGGAGACATAAAATGTCTCCAGGAAAGCAAGTAAACAGGACGCTGACATTTGGAGGGCTCACAACATGACCAATACAAATTACAGCCACTAACTTATAGGAGGAATATGCTCCAGGTATGTTCTGTGGCAGCTTAGATAGTCTAATAGACACCATGAAGTCATAATTTCCAGCCACGCAGGACTTTTTAATCTGAGGCAAATTTACCACCCCTAAATTTTTAATCCAAAGTACACTCTGGGGTTTCTTGTACCAGATTCATCTGTTTTTAAGGCAAACAGGCTACTTGGGACAATGGGAATGTTATTTTGCTTATTTAAAACATGACATTTTGGGGTTTTTTTCTAAAGACTAGCTTCAATATAAATAACAGGGGGAGGGTAAAACGTGTTTAAATTTCAACAGGAAGCTAGTTCTGGCACTACAGACCTGTCTTGAAATGTCTTGATGAAAAAATACCATTTTGACAGAAAAGTAATCTATAGACAATCTTCTAAAGTACATTCAAGGGTTAGTTTAAAAGAACATGTATTTTAAAGCTATTGGAGTGGGAAACTTCAAATGTCAGAGTAGGCATATCAGTCTGAAGCATCACCTTTCTTTGTTGCTAGCTATCATAAACTGTCCCTAAAGACAGCAGCACTACAGCCTGCAGAGTCTCAGGATACACAGCCGGCTGCCAACATTACACAGACAATTCAGTGTCCAGGGTGGGATTTGAGACTTTTTTTGAGCAGTTAATGCAGCTAAGTCATGTGCTTAAACTAGCAAATGCAAGATTTACAGATAATGGTGCAACCTTAATTCCCTCTTCCATTGGGTATGTCTTATATCATAGACTTTAATTACCTGAGCACACACTGCATTTCCCTCCAGACTCTTACATCAGCCAGTTACACCAGGCAAGTGCAAGGGCCAAAAAATTAAGGTTGAAACAGCAGCTGCGGTTTTAGCAATTCATATCTGCTTCGCTCTACAAATCAGACAGCCCCGGCTTCTTTTCAAAGTGGTACCATCATTGCATGACTTGTGTGTCCACACAACTTGTTTCCACAAACATGACTGGCACTGAGCCAGCTCTGCTTAGATTCAAAATCTCATACCAGAATAACTCCAGAAGTTAAATATTTGTGAAAGTTGTTACACTAAATGCTATTATAACAAATTGCTTAATTTACTATCTAATATGCAACCATATTAACGAGATAACAATCATTTTCACTGAAAATACCTACAGAAAGAATGTTTAAAACAAATGAGGATCTATTCCCACAATCTGATCACATAAATGGATTTTCAAGTAAAGATGGCACACACTTTTGACAAAGTCAAGTGTCTTTCAGGAGTCAGGGAAAAAAACATATTATATTAAGGGATTGGCCATCTTTACCTTCCAAAAAATGAAGGCTGTGAAAATAAGCCTCAAAAACCTCCCAGAGACATTTACTTGGCCATGTTTATCAAACAAGTCATTCTCTAACAATGTCAAAAACCAGCAGGTCTCATTTAATCCACTTTCACATTTTATGTAGCCTAATTTAGGTTTGACCCTAGCAAGATTTGAAGCCCCAGGCAGGGCAACATTTTTAAAAGAGACAAAGCAAACTCTGACCCATTTTGAGGGTGTGGCATAACTTCAAAACTTCAGCAGCCAAGAGAACCACCCAAAAGGCTGCAGTCAGGCACAGCCACCAGCAGCAACACTAAAACTTACCACAGAAGTAGCTGCAAGTAAGAGCCTCAGGCACCATCCGCAGCAAGTTGCTCCAAAACAGTAAGAGGTAAGTTGGGTAGAGACACATCCTCCAGTCCCTCTTTCTTTCCAATAACCACTTACTACAGAGGCAAGGCAGTAAAGGGTTTTGAAAGACATAAGCAGGCATTTGGCTATACTCCATCATAAGCAAAAAGGGTTCACAAGACAACAAACTCCCATCTAATCTTTCATCCCACAAGGTTCCTGGGCACCTAAAGATTAACAACAAACCAGGTTTAAGCTGTTTACCCACACTTCCCTACAATTTCTGCAAGTGACCCCACTGAGCATGGAGCAGGGTTGTGGAGATAAGAGTCTCCTTGGTCAAAATTGCAAAATTAGAGATCATGTTTCATCACCAATCTCTTTCCATAGAACTAAGCTTTCTCTTGCCCTTCAGCCTCTTCTGTGCTCACAACTCACTAGCACAGTCAGGTATTGTTGAAGGGTCAACTGCAGGAAGGGTCAGGTATTGTTGAAGGGTCAACTGTAGGAGCTGGAGTCTTCAATGAACTTGAGAGCACTCTGAAGTCAAAGACAACTCTTAAAGAAGATACTCAGGAAAATGTAGGAGTTGTTACCATCACAAATATCTGTTAAGCAGACTCTTAAATAGGTTATGAGACTCTTAGGCAAACAGTCAAAAATACATGGCAAATTGCAGATCAAGGTCTCTACTCCGTAATCTAACTAGAATTCAGTTTGGTTATGTCAAAGTGCATGTACAACAAACAGGAGCAGAATTCATATTAGTTACTCTCCACTAAAGGCCAAAATAAAAAGAACACAGACTAAAAAATGGTTGAGACATACGACCATTGGTCATCTGATGAGGAACTTGTCAATTTTAACACATTAAATATTTCTCCCATTCTTACTATTTCTTTCTTCTTTGACAACACTTACCCAACAGAGCTGGAGAGACACTGATCTGAAGTTACCCACTGCAAAACTCAAGCTACCAGCAGGCAAGGAGATCCAGCAAATTTCAAGACAGAAAGTCAAGTACTATTCCTTTGCAGGAGTACAGTACAACCAGTTTTCTCATCTATCTTCATTAACTACTGTGCCAAAAGGCAGCTCTGTTACTGCAATTCACTACGTGGTGTGACATGAATACTGCTTTGGATTTTGATGGAAGTCAGAGACCTGGTCAGCAACCAACACCACATCCAAGCTCATAGACCCAAAAGCGAGTTGGGCAAAGCCAGCAGCCAGAGAGTTTTAATAAAAACTCTCTGCCACAAGAATAATTTGTTTTAAGTAGTTCCAACTATTCAAGCTTAAATTATCACTGAAATTACTGAAAGTGGAATGGTAGAACTATACAACAAAAGGGAAAAGAGGCTAGAACGGCTGCCCCACTTTCTGAGACCATTCAGCCTTACTATTTTTTTTTTTTCCTCTCAGAAAGCAATCTGATCTCAGCTGAATATTCCCAGAGAGGAGTGGAAGAGAACAAGAGTTGGGAGGAATCCTGAAGCAGTTACACTTAAATAAGCAAAATTTAATTTTACATTTCAAAGAGACAGAAATGGGAACAGATATATGTTGGCTTGTTTTTCCTAGTACTGCAAGAGGCAGCCCAAAGAAAGAATGTATTGTATCAACTACCACACTGGTGCAGACTGATGGTAGGTTCAGTCACTCAGAGACAGCACTATCACAGTCACACACACATTTCCATGTGCTCCCCTGCAGCAGTGACAGCATACAGCTGGTCTCCCAGCCTCCTGAGCACCTTAAGCTGGCTCACTGCCCAAGTGCTAGGCCAAGGCACTCCATTTTAACTGCCATTTATAGAATCACAGAATCACAGGATGTTCAGGGTTCGAAGGAACCTTAAAGATCATCTAGTCCCAAACCCCCAGCCATGGGCAGGAACACCTTCCACTAGATCAGGTTGCTCAAGGCCTTGTCCAACCTGTCCTTGAACACTGCCAGGTTTGGGAAACCCACAACTTCCCTGGGCAATCTCTTCCAGTATCTCACCATCCTGACAGTAAAGAATTTGTTCCTAATATCCCGCCTAAATTTCACCTCTTTCAATTTGTACCCATTACTCCTTGTCCTGTCTCTCCAGTTCCTGATGCAAGGTCCCTCTCTCGTTACCTGGAGGCTCCCTGAGACATTGGAAGGTGCTGTGAGGTCTCCACACAACCTTGTCTTCTCCAGGCTGAACAGCCCCAAATCTCTCAACCTGTTGGAGAGGGGGAGGTGCTCCAGTCCCCTCAGCAACTTCATTGCCTTCTCTGGACCTGTTCCAACAGTTCCACATCCTTCTTATGCTGGGGACACCAGAACTGTATGCCGTATTCCAGGTGGGGTCTTACGAGAGCAGAGTAGAGGGGGAAAATCCTCTCCCTCAACCTGCTGGCCATGCTCCTTTGGATGCAGCCCAGGACTCCATTGGCTTTCTGGGCTGGCAGCACTCACTGGCAGCTCATGGTGAGTTTTTCCAACAACCATCACCCCCAAGTCTTTCTTCCAGGGCTGCTCTCAATCCCTTCTCAGTCTAAGCTGTCAGTGTGTCTGGGATTGCCCTGACCCAGGTGCAGGACCCTGCACTTCTCTTTGTTGAGCTCCATGAGGTTTCGATTGGCCTGCTTTTCAAGCCTGTCAAGGGTCCCCAGGATGGCATCCCTCCCCTCCAGTGCAACATCAGCGACAATATTCTCACATTACAAGACTGGTTTTTGGGTTTTTTTTACTCTGAAAACTACAATTATTTTTGGAGACTGAATTTGTGTTTCTTTCAAGTAGGCAACCTACACATTCCTCAATCTCATTCTGGCCGCTCACCAACCATATCTTACTTTTAAATGAACTTATAATTAACAAAGTATTTTCTGTGTAACACCAGCATGTATTAGTAAGTTGATCCATATTCTGAAACATTCTGAAGTCTAAATAGTATTTGATCCAGTCTGAAAAAGTACTTTGATGACCCTCAAGCAGAGCAGGAGCACTGTGCTGGGTCTTCATTTAATTTAACATACTGTGCACTTTACAACCATCCATTTTCACTTTATTTTCAACCACATCTACTCTTGGTAAGGAATATTCCTCAAAATCAGGTTGCTAAGAGAACTGGATTTTTTTTCCCTGCTCATTTGCATGTAGACTGTAGACTACTCAGTCTGTTACCAACTACACCCAGTAGTACCACAATAGCATCAATTTGCAATAATGGCCTTCTACTGTCTCCCTTTTTAAAGGGTTTCTTAGATTTATTAAACCAGTTTGTAGTTTATTCTGTGACACACAATCCTCAAAGACCATGGGAAAGAGACGCTCACCAGACCCTTCTAGGTTAACCTTCTACTGTGTGGTGTGTTTCTTCCAAACTTGTTTTGGCTGCAGAGTGCAAGAACCACAAAAACCTGCCGTATTTTTTAAGTCTTACTGTCCAGTCATCTAATAGTGAAGTACAAAAAAAACATATTTATAGAACAGTAGTAGGAACTCAGCAGATTCTTACCACTACACCGCATCCTTCATCTCTCTTAGACAACTCCCCATGTGAAAAAGATCTGAATACTAGCTGCCAGTATTTCACAACTTTGTCAAAAAGCCATTTTCTTCTCATTAGTTAAGAATTACCGTGTGTCCTTCCTTTTATTACATCTGCCCATGCTCATGGTTCAGAGGCAATTTCACATACTGGTTTGCTCATTTCCCCATCAAAACAGGATCCCTTCTAGACAGCCCCTCAGCAGGAGGAATTATGTCGAGGGCAGGAACAAGCTGCATCAGAACATGCTCGCTATGTTTGCCAACAGGTAATTTGTACACTTCAATACCATTATCTCTGTCATCAGTGCAGCAGATCCAGATGTACCAGAATGAGACACAGCCAAAGATCCTTTTGAGCTACAGCTCCAAATGCAGTAGCAATGAAAGGCATGGGCAAGGCATCGTATCTCCAAAATAAGATGTTAAAAAAAACATGCATCCCATATTTTTGTCCATACAAGACTGAAAATGAAAACCTTAGCTGGAGACATGATCACAGAATAAGGATATTTTAGTACACAATAGCAGCACGATGGCTATCATCCACTCCTTTTTCAGCCAATGATAATCATCTAAATCAAGAGTATAACGGCACTTAACTGAGTTTACAAAGTAGGATCTCATCCTGAAACAAGACATACTTTGCCTCCCCAATCTCTTTCCATTCCTGTCAGTAGCAGTGAACAGTTTATGGAACACAGGCTGCCCTATCATGATTTTTGCTATATAGGCTGAAAGGGGGCTGAGCCTCATGAGTCAGTTCTTGCAATTCTGAGCAAAAGCTTCCAGGCCAAAACCCATCTTTCAGACTGTTGGCTTGATTTTATGCCTTGGAGAAGGGGAGAAGTCACCACAAGTCTTCTGCACTGCCTGGAGCTGCTGGAATACTAACTAAAATTAGACACTGCAGAAAAGAAGCAAGCATCGACCAGAAATGAAAAGACACAGCCCAGGAGCAGCAGCAGGTTATTGAGAACAAAATAAATAAAACAGTAAGGAGATTACTACTAATGTCCAAATGGGCACAATTCCTGAACGTATCTTCTCTGTAACCACAGAAGCACAAGGAACTGTGGCTTCAGAAATATTAAGGTAACTGAGTTTCACTAATACATTATCCTCTGGTTACAAACTCAAAGACTGATTGTAACAAAAGAGACCGAAAAAGGTGCACAAACAGTATGCATTCTGCTTTGTATCACGCTGTAAAATGAGTTAGTGAATTCTTTAGGGAAAGCAAAACAATGACAGGTCACTGCCCACGGAAAGCAGCACTTCAATGCATCCAAGCAAACTTCAGAACAATTGCATAGGCAACCACAAAACCATTCCTTCCTAGCTTTCAAGTGCCTCTCACCCAACCATGTAAATCTCTTTTACATGCTGAAGCTATTTGTGTCTCTTATATCCTGGCTTTGTTTTCAGGACACGTAACAGGAACAAAAAACATTTTCTGCCATCTCCAGTGGCAACAGCTTCCTTGCATTCAGATTCCATGTCAGCAGGACTCAAACCCTGAACTCAGGCTACTGCTACAGCAGTTAACAGAGCCATCACTAACTAGGAACAGGTGAAGATCTGTTAAACAGAAGAGCCAGGTGATCAGCTGAATTATCTTTTCACAATGCTGTGCGTGGTCAATCAGCTCCCTTGGTTCACAAGCATTGGACAGAGGTAGGAGGTTACCAGACCTGAGCTGGGACTGGGAGAACCCTGTCCACCTTTTCATTCCAACTCCCCAAAATCACCCTTGCACCTGGGACAGGACTATCTGAGAATTTGGGCAAGACTTGCATTACAGTAGCCTTGGAAACCTTATACGATTGCAGCTATGTTATCTGGAGCTGTGATATGGCAACACCACTGGAATCAGGTATGACAATTCTGATGTACAGGAAACGGGGAAGGGAGAGGGAGAGGAGAAAACGGTTTCCACTGGAAGCTGTCCATGCTGCAGGAGCTTTCTCAGGACAGTTTTCAGCAGGCAGGAGGAGGAGGGAAGGTGTACTACACATCCCCCAAGTGTCACACACTCACAAAATTGAAGAGCAATTCAAATAAAAGTTGACAGGAACATTTATTGATCTGTTAAGCATCCAATCCCAGTTTACTAGCTGCTGCATTAGCAAACTTTAAACTTCAGTAGGCCATGCTAAGAACAGTTACACACAGTAACAGGTTTACAACCACACTGAGTGAATGCCAGGATCAGAAGTGAAAGAGCAGCCATTTCAAAACAGTTCAGCAACCTTTTCTTGGTCTACTGAACATTAAGAAACACTCCATCTCTTCATGCTTAACACACAGCTTGTATGAGACCACAGTCACAAAGATAACAACTGTAAATTCTCTCTTCCTCAGTTTTCATAGAATCACAGAATGGTTTGGGTTGGAAGGGACCTTAAAGACCATCTTGTTCCATCCCCCTGCCATAAGCAGGGACACCTTCTCTTCTCCAGGCTGAACAACCCCAATTCTCCCAGCCTTTCCTCACTGCAGAAGTGCTCCAGCCCTCTCATCACCTTGGAAGCTTCCTCTGGACTCACTCAAAGAGGCTGATGTCCTTCTGCTGGGGACCCAAGCTGGAGGCAGCTCTGCAGATGGGGTCTCACCTGAGCTGGGCAGAGCCCCCTCCTTGCAGCCCAATCTCTCTCCTTCAGTGCCCACAAAAGCAGCTGCCCTATTTAAGGCCTGACATTCTGGCTACCTCCCTCTGTAGAGGACAACAGTTTCTGCAATGCTACATTCTTGACGTGACAAACTAAGGAAAGTCCTGTGCTGGAGAACTCTGAAATGCAAAGAGAGACCTATATTAGCACAGAGTGCTCTGGGGTACAGCCCGGCATTGCTGAGACAGGAGCTTCACATCCAGCTAAGCACTGGTTACCTCATACAGTGCCTGCACTAACCTTTTCAAAGGACAATGCTCTCACATTTTTCAACTCACCTGGCACAACAGATCACAGTAGGAGGGCTGATAGGTTTCCTCCTTTTCCCAACACTGCTGAACTAAATCAGACCATTTCAGCACGGATAAATGAGTCCTGGAATAAAGCAGGCTGAGGCCAAATAGCAAAATACATGGAGGAGTAGACCACTTTTGTGGATTTCTTAGCATGCTTGCGGTAGGCCGCCTACCATAAGCTCACACTGCCTTTTACTAATTTAGTCTCTTTAATTGAAAAGACTACATTTTCAAACAACACTATTTCCCTGTTCCCACATCACTGTATACTGCTCCCTCACAAAACTTCTCTAAAAGTAGTCCTTTGGAGTATGTTCTCACAGAGCATTGCCATTACACAGAAACAACTGATCAGCAGTGTAAATAGTCCTTAAATAAACACCACTGTTACACTTCAGTAAGTTTCATTCTCTTGCTGCTCATATCTATTGAAAATATTTTGTAGCTATTCAAGGTTAAAAAAATTTCATATTTTTTCACACAGATAAGTGTATCAGAATATCTAGTAAAACGCTCCATGGGTATGCAGGCAATGTTTATAAGGAGTTCATGCCCTCAGGTATAGAAAGGGAATTTGCAGGAACAAAATTAAAATGTTATTATTTTGATTTGATAATTACTCAGATTTACAGAACTCAACAGCAAGTGGACATTACAGTTAGAAAGTCACACCCCAATGAGAAGTTAAGCAGTGCACAGTAAGCTATAAACAATGAGCACAAATAGCTCATTGTTCTATGCTTTATCATAGAGGGTATTCATGATAATCTTGTCATGCTCTGTTTTTCCACTCCCTCGTAGCACATGGCAAACCTCTTCCCTATCAAGACAGAATGAGACATAGTGCTGTGGTAGGTAAAAGTTTTGTTTACTTGGTGAAATGATCTCTTAAGAGAAAAAAACCTGGGTTTTTTTTTAACTACTAAACTGAAAACATAGTATGAGGAAAACAGAAAAGTAACCTGACACCAGCCCAAGTAGAAATTACTTCGGCAATCTTCTGGATTTGACACAGACCTGTGAAATTCTTCCAAATTTCAGCTGCCACCCACTTCTGAGAAGGTTTTGGATCCTTTATTAGTATTTTGCAGTACATGCCTTGTTCAAGTTTCCATTCCAAAATGGAAGCCCATTTTGTTTGGGCCCAACTGGTAAGTACTCAGCTTCATGCTCAACAGAAAATAAGCCATCAATAACAAAGGAAAAAACTTCCGGTGATTCACTAACAGACTTCTGTCATGTTAACACATCGAACATTTGCAAGCAAATCCAGCAGTTTCAGAAGAGAAGATTTTCTTAGTCCAAACAGAACATAATACCTACCTGGTATCACATTAAATGTATCACAGTTGTAGTCAAACTTGTCTCTTAATGCCTCATTATCTTCTATCACAACACATTCCCTGGAGCCTTCAGCTCACAAACACTATGACTGCACACTGAAATACCACTTCCTGGTTCTTGGAAGACACTTCTGTTTCAGATCTGTGATAGCTGCTCTCCAGCTGACTCATGCAGCTGAAACTGAGACATGCTCATCTTCTTGCTACCATAAACTACAGAGCTTCTCGGTTACTTCACATGAGGAGGTGTGCTGTTCTAGAAGGAAAGATACCCCCTTGTATTCATTCATGTTAGTATAAGGTGGGATGCAAAGGGAGCAGTAACTCATCTACCTACTGACAAAACAATCCTAAGCACATATGAAAAAATGGGTAAAAAAAAAAAAAATCACAATTAATCCACATATACTAATGGACAACCTTCTGCTTTGATCTTATCAACCGACCTGCTGTTTTGCCCTGACAAAGTGAGAGCTTGGGACTCATCAGTCTTATTTCACTTGTTTCATTTCTACACTGTTTCTCACCATCTCCTGTAGCTGGCCACCTTTTAAACAACTCCCTGTCTCAAGGAGTGGTAAAATTGTCCTTCCCTCGATCTCTGGAGGCTCATCAGCCCTCTCCAAGGTGATTATGTCTCTTTGATTATAACCCACAAGATGGGGTGAACTCAGTCACCAAAGCAGGGCAGCCTGGCTTTTGTTCCCATTGCTAGTCCACTTAGTCACCTAAACCATCAGAAGAATATTGAGACAAGGAAGTTTTGCCATCTTTTAAATAGACCAAATCAGTTCATACATGTCCAAAAAGAATCATCATGGTACAAGGTAAATGGCAGGAATGGGAAGAAAGGCATTTCAGCAATGTGCTACTGGATCAGCTCAAGCTGCATGTGAAACTGTACCTTACCCAGAACCTCCCAATCCACAGCAATCCTCCTCCTAAAACAACAATACGTAGTGCTTAGATGTCTACAGACCATATTACACAATTCTTGCCTAGGAGCAAACATGATATGAGTTAATAATTGAAAAGCAAGAAATCCCCAAGACCTTTCTCCTGTACTTTCACCTACACAACGAACATGTATTTGCTCTACTTCCCTTCTCCCACAAAAAGGCCTCCTAGTCCACACACAACTAATCATGTCTACACCTTTCTCTGTTATTTTTCAAGAATTGCCCAACCCCTTTCCAAGATGGCTTATAACCAAAAAAATTCAGTGCTGGAAGCAACCCAGCAAGGCCTTAGAAGACAGAATTGAAGCTTACTTTGCAAGTTACTAGCATTGAGACCTGACTTCTTCACAGCACAGTAAAAAGGGCACTAACACAGACTCCCTTCTCAAAGATTTTGTCCAGGGTCTTGCTCATGTGCAAGTGTCAGGGTCTTTGTCACGGCTTGTCACGTGAGTCTAAGCTTAAACAGGCAAAACTATACAGTCTCTGATGTGAAGGGTATATGTCCTAGCAATGCTTGAACCTACCCCACTTACCTGCTGGCTTTAGGCAGGGACAGCATGTTACTGTCTCTGCCTCAGAATTTCATAGCACAGTAAGGAGCCTGGTGCCCAAAGGAGTCTGTTCAAGCTTTCTCCTTCTACTCAAGTTACCACTCAGGCTGGACAGCATATTTCTTAACCTCATCTCAATGACAGTCACAGAGAAACACAGAAAAATATTTACATTTAACTGGCTCCTAGTAACTCAAGAGCTGTTGTTTTGTCCCATGATGAGAATTATCAAAAAATGGCAGTATGCAAACACACTGTTCACTCAAAGCACCTTGCTTAGTTCGTTTACGTCACACATTTCCAATATATCTGCAAGGTCTTTTGGTAACTTAAAAAAATACCCTTTTAGGGCAAAAGAAAGCAACCAACCAAAATCCAAGCCAAACACCACAAGTAGAGGGTGTCACAACTCCTCTTACACCAAGCATGAAGATTTCTATAGTTCTTCATATCTAATAAGCCATGGAAAGGCATGGCATATCAATCTGACACAGGAAAAACACATGACAGACTATCACAGGCCAGTAGGACAGTACAGGCTCTAGAAACAGTTTACAGGAAAGCAACAGCTTTTCTATTCTCCATTGTTAAAGTTACTGATAAAGGAAAAATACAACTGAAGTTAAAACAAATGGAGAGTTTTGATTTTTATTGACTTTTTAGAGGAGCTGAGTTTTAATACAGTGAACAGTTTTAACAGAGTGAACAGAATAATCCTTCTAACAGTAAACCAGACTAGGCAGAAGTGTAAAACATGCTACGTTTAGATGCAAGCAACTCTGAGAGACACAGCTACATGAGAAAGTTGGGATCAAACATACAACCCTTTAAACACAGATGGGAGATAAGGCTTTTCAATAAAATCTTAGATGCTGTGAAAATTCTGCTGGCCTATAAACAAATAAGCAAGTTTAAATCCTCCGAGTGAAGGTCTGGCATGGGGATTGACATGCAAAGAGCAGAAAGTTCTAGAGAGCACACAGATACTGTGGCAGGGTATTTAGGTTGCAATGATAAGGATGTACTTCTACAGGAAGCACACCCTTCATTTCACCTGGAGCAAACCAGCCTCCTCCACACGGTGGGACCCTCACCTTGTTGTAGAACTCTTGCTCCCTGGGACCACGAGGTGGTGGCTGCAACTGCTTCAGGACAGTCCCATCTGGATGCTGTAGTATGCCTAGAAGAGAAGGATTTCCTTCAGGACTTAGTTTTAAGAGGTACAGCTTTTTTTTTTTTTTCTTTCTTTTTTTTTGCTTTTTTTCTTCCCAAAAATAGTGACTTCACCATCAAGGACAGCCACACTGCTTCCACTGCACACACAGTAGAGACAAAATTGTCAGCTCCTGCATATAACCATTAGCAGAGGTTTGCATGCATTCCTCTTATTTCTAGCCACTGAAAGATTTCCTGGGTGTAGTTCTGCCCAAGGAAAACACAGTACTTGGATTTGACATTGAAATTCCACCCCCAAAAACCCCACCATTAACTAAAAAAGATTACATAGACATTCCCTTTTAAAATAATTAATGAACTGTTTTCCAACAATGCCAAGAAGTTAAAGGAGTACCACATTTAATGCATTTCTCACCACTAGAGCAGAAATAAATGTCCTGTGGATGTACATCTATACTAGTGGCACAAAAAGAGTATGTCTATACTACAAGTAGCACCCCTACAGCACTCCAAGCTATTTCTATCACTCATAATTACAGTACAGAATTTCATTTCAGCCAGGCAACACCTTCATCAAGCCTACATGAAAAAACCTTCCAAAATACCCTCATGAAACAGCCTTAATGACTCTCCACTCACCAATACTTCTGAATACCTGCACAAGAAATGCAATCGAGTATCCAAGGATAGTCAAGAGACAGATGTAGGCAAGAATGGAGAAAAGTAACTGCATGCCTCTGAAATATGTATTGAGTTGCATCATCAGCTGCAAGGGAAAATTCAAAACCCACTTCTGGAAAAGAAATTTTCTCCTAGGATTAATTTCTAGCTTTTCAGACAGTATTTTATTTTGCTTAGAATGATAGCAAAAATGTCAACTGTATCCAAAATAGGTTCTATTTTCAACTTACCATGTGAGAAAACAGAAAAATGACCCAGGAGCTTTGCATCCCAAAGAGAGTTTGCAGTTGTAACAGCAACTGTGTTTTCAGCTCTTAAAAACCATTATCTATGAATGGGCTCTGTTGTGCAGTCTTGGAAACAAAACAAAATCTTTAGAGACCAAGATATTTACTTTGAAACAACCACCAGACTTAGAATAGTTGTTTCAGTAGTTGGCTATGCCAAAGATTTGCTTTTAAAATTTGTGTAAAAGGGCTCCCAAGTAATGTTTTTTGCTTAAAGTTGGATTTTATATACCTTGCAAAACTAGAAAAATTGCCACACAACGTATGCGGACTACCACAACATCTTCAAGACATGGCAGCTTCTGCTCCTGCTCCCTGTACCCTTTTGCATGTGCTGGAAACCATTCTGCAAAGTGCACCAAGTACTTGAATGGCATGTGTTCTGTATGTGAATTGCTAACAATCACAACATTAAAATAGGTTTTATAACACATACTACTCAAAAATCTGCCTCTTGGCTTTGACAAGTAGACAGCCTACAAGGTAGAAAGACCAGGCAAAGATTCCTGCAAGCAGAATCCATACACTATTGGATTGATACATACTACTTGAAGAGTTTAATAAAAACTGATATCTAAAGTGCCCTCATTCTCTGCATTCTTGGCAGACTAGAGCACCTACACCATGACTGGGGCAGGCCTGAAAACCAGAGCCATGTTTCAACATTCACCACAAAGATGTAAACTCCATAACCTTCCCTCTGATTTGCAAGAAGCAGAGATACCACCACCTGCAGATCACGCTAACATATGGATGTTGGTCGTGGGTTTGTTGTCAGCTTCCCGGGGTTTTTCAACAGAGACAGGGAATAGTACTGTTTTAATATCAGAAAAAGCAATTTAACATTTCTGAAGAAGCAACAGAACTATGCTGAAAATAAAATCCTGAAGTATCTCATAAACATTTCCCTCTGGCAGTGGATGCAAAACTTGCTACCATTCTGAAATGAGCAAGCAAGTCACTCTGAAGGAGAATGGCCCCTTTAGCTGCAGAATTCCGCTAATGGCTTAGGGATCCCCAGCACTTTGCAGGTACAGGCACCAAACCACAGTGAGGTGCAGGAGGCTCTACAACGTGGTATATCCCATCAGCTTCTGTCTCTCTCTACCTGCCTATGGAATTAAGCCACGACCCAAAGTCATTACTCGCTACACACGATTTATCTGGGGGAAGCACTAGTGCACACGGGACTCAACAAAAGGGCAGACACAATGCACAGAAGCCTACTGTCTACACGTGCATGCAAAGAGGCTGTGAGAGGCTCTCTTTGCAAGGCAGTAACAGTCACAGGGAGCAGAGGGAAAAAGGAAGGTTATTCAGGAGGACAGAACCCTATGGCAAAGAAATTTTACAGTGTACTTTTACTAAAAAAAATATAAAAGTTAAAAATACTTTGGATACCTTCAATTCCTCTGTCTGTTTGTATGTGGGAACAGAAGGGAAAGTCAAGTTACAAAAATGAGAGCTGTGAGTACCTGAGCAGCTTTGGTCTTCACTTCAACATAAAACCGTTTCCAAGATGAGACCATCAACCACTGCGGTACCTCTGCAGAGAAGTCCTGGTCCTGCCCATGAGATGTCATGGATCTAGCTTTACCTAACTCATTGGAGTGGCACCCAAAATCTAGATGATCACCTGTGCTGTTTGATCTAACTGCAGTAAGACTGATGTGCCAAAAGTGAAGCTCACCCTGAAGTGAACCCTTTTTTGCCTGATCCCACCTAATGCTAAGATACACGCACAAGAAACACATACACCTTCAAGGATCCAATGCACCTCCATCTACATATTATTGCACTGTCTGCAGCTGAGGCAAGGGACAAGAATTATTTTTCTGGGGAGATTATCAGCAGCAAGGCATGGACACAGGCTGTAGATAAGACAAACTCATAGCACCCTCAGTGCTGTAATTCCACTCACTGATAATGGACAAGGTTCTGAAGTTCAGCCCTTGGTAGGGGCAGAGAGAAGAATGACTTTTCTGTCGAGACTATCTACAGCAAGGCACACCATGGATGCAGGCTGTAGATAAGACTAACTCACAGTGCCATTAGTACTGTAATTTCACTCACTAATAGCTGGCAGGGTTCTGTAACTCAGCCCTTAGCCAATTCAGCAGGGGCAGTTCCTACCAACAGGGTTCAAAGGCAGTAGGCCAGAAGGTACTTATTACAGCTACTCTCAAGGGGCACACTGCAAGTTGAATGGGTGCGTACCTTCTGGCTGAGAGGCAGGAGTTACCCCAAATACAATGTCCGGGAAAGGCGAGAAATGCCATTTGGCAACATTGACTCGGCCGCTTGCTTTGGCACTGACCACTGCCTATGCTAAAAGGCCCCTTCATCAGAAGGGCCAACACCTTACTCCTCAACAAGGAATTAAAATATAAAGCCAGCAGAGGGCTACTTAAAAATGCTGTCCCCATGTATTTGTATTATTAGATCACTTACTAGCCATTGGTTCAGATTTATCATCACATAAACAAGCAACAATAGCTTAATAATAATTTGCTGAAGTTTCCGGTGGCCACAGGTTCAGGTGGTCCCGTAAGATAAATCACGGCTTTGACACATGTTCTGAGAGAACCAGCATGCTGTTACCTGAATTCCCACTTTTAAAAAGGTGCCTGATAAAACGTAGCTGAACGGCAGAAGTCCTTCCGTTTAAAGGTGCCTGGTAACTACTGCCGTTTCTAAATGGCGTTGACAGGCCAACGTCATTTAGAAAAAGGACCCAGAAGAATGAAATTTGGCGGCGGTGACACCGCTCCATCCACGGCCTGTCGCAGCGGGGGAGCTCCACCGGCCCCCCTTCGGCCTTCCCAGGGAGGCCCCGGTACCTCGGCACTGCCCCAGAGTCCAGCACCGACCCCCCGCGCTGCTGCGGCACCTCCGGCGGACAGGCGCGGGCAGAGCCCGGCGGCAGGAGCTCGGGAACGGCAGAAGCGAGTTCTGCCCTCGCCCCCAGGCGCCGCCTCCGCCTGCACCGACCCTCACCCCGCCAGCCACGGAGCTGACTCTTCGCTGGCGGGGCGTGAGAGAAATCGAAGCCAGACCTGCCCCGTCACAGCCGGTCTGGGAGAATTCATATGAACGCAGGGTGGGGTGGGGAGAATCCCCCTCACTGGTGACCCGGCCAGGCCCGCCGCCCCCTCCCCGCGCCCGCCGCCGCTCACCGCCTTTATCCTTGCCGTACATGTGCCCGGCCACCTGGTGCGACAGCGGCACGCACCCGTTCAGCGCCCGCCGCCGGCCGCCCCCCGCCGCCGTGGGGCTCGGGGGGGCGCCGAGCACCGGCTGGGCCGCGGCCTCGGCCTCCGCCGTCTCTCCGCGTCCGCCGCCCGCGCAGCACCTGCGCCCTCCCTCGGGGCGCCCCGCCGCCCGCGGGGGCTCCGTGGCCATGTCCCGGCGGTGGGGGGCCGGGGGCGGAGGGCCAGTGGCGGCCACGCTCTGGCGGCGGCTGCGGGCGGGCCTCAGCGGGCCCTGCGAACCAGGACCCGGGCGGAGAGAGCCCGCGGCTCCATCACCCCGCACCACTCCGCGCTGCCCGCCCACCCCGCACTGGGGCAGCGACCGCCGCCGCCCCGCCCCGCCCCAGTCGCGGCTCCGCCTCCGCCAGCCGGCCGGGCCCGCGGCGGGGCGGCTGTCGTGACGGTGACGGTGACGGTGACGGCGGCGGCGACGGCGGCGGCGGCGGCGGCGCCGAGTGGGGCGAGGCCGCGGGTGGAGGCCGGGACGGGCAGTGCCGGTTCAGCGGACCCTGGAGGAGGCAGTAGGGCCCGGCGCAACCGCCGAGCCGGCCCCGAGCCGGAGAGCGGCCGGAGAGCGGCCGAAGACCCCAACCCCGCGGGCACACCCGGCCGAGCCGCCAGCCCTCGCTACCCCGCGAGAACCGGAAGAACCGGAAGGGTCGCTCCCCTCTGCTGGTTCTCGGTAATCCGAAATATCCCCGAATCCTCTTCATTTTTAAACAAATCTACCGTCACGCCGAGGTTTGTTTAATTTCTCTCCAATAGATCGGATTGACTGCAAGCGAGATCCAACCAAAGCATATGAACAGTATAAACCTTTACAGTGGACAGGGAGCCCTTAAAGCAGCTTGAACCAGAACGTATCCACACTCTGTTACATGCTGGTCTTGCATTTAAGACGAGCGCACCTGGCCCAACACCAGATCAAAACTGGGTAACAGATTAATTTCCAAGCTGATTTTTATCTCCTCATGGACAGAAGAGGGTCTGCATGGCCCTGCATTCACTCTGAGGACCCCAAAGCTTGGCTAGGAGACTTCATTAACACTTCACTAGGTCACATATCAGTTCTATTTAGCAGCCTGTAATTACTGCCTTTTCTTTTTGCTGTTTCTTTCCTTTATAAAATTAGCAGATCCCTGTGAATATTAGATTTGCACTTTTGCTGTGATATCTGCCAGTATCAAGTTGTGTTTAGCATTAGTAAGGACACAGAAACAGGGAGGAAAGGCCAGAGACAGGAAAATGAATTTTGGCAGATACAGATTGTTTTCCCAGGTTTTATAAAATGGCCTGATGCATATTCAAGAACTGGCACTGACATCAGAGGAACTACAACCTGGTGAGCTTGGCTATTTACCACCTCTTCCCCATCCCATAGCTGGGAGGTGTGGGAGGTGGTTGGGAGAAGTGATGGCAATTTGAGCAATTAACTGGGGAAATTAAAGTATCAAAGGAGCAGGAAGGTCACAGGGAAAATTAAGACTTGAAGCGTGAAAGGAGAAAAACATAAGTCTATTGAAACTGAGCTTAGTTCATTGTTCGTGGAACAGTTTGTTTTACACTCTTAATTGGATAAGGTCGGGGCAGATGGGTTACAACTCAGCAAGATCCTTTCTTGATGTAACAAGGCTGGGCAGAAAATGTTTCTCCCTCCTGAATATCCCCTTCTCATCAGTCATTACTGTCCAGCCCTAAAGATTAGGAGCCAGATGGGTGCAAAAGTAAGCTCCTGTTATCAGATTCCCAATGATTAATTTTCCCAGGGGGTGTGCTAGCTGAAGAGAGAAATACCACAGATTGGCCAACCCTTGCACAAGAATTAGGGAGGAGTGAAATAAAAGCACAAGTGTGCTGGCAGAGCAAAGGCTCCCACTCTTGACAGCAGCAGCTGCTGCAAGGTTTAGGACGCCAATTTGACCCTTGCAGAAAGATACTTCCCTCTGCAGAGATGTGAGACACTTCAGCTAATCTGGGTCTAAACACAGAGAGAAAAACAGATGGCATTTCAAACTTGTCTAAGTGCCCATCTAACACTGCAATTTGCCTGATCTTGAAATCTCAATGGAAAAAAGAATGGAATTAAAAGGGAAAAAAAATTGAATTTAAAGACTATTCAAGCACCCAGTCTGCAAGAGATAGCTGCTAAATATTCTTGCAGCTAACAGAAGTGGGCCTGGAGGGCATTAAAGAAATACAAAAGCGTGAGTAATTGGAATAAGCAAACACTGACTCTTTGCTTTTCCCTGATATTTGCTTTAGTCAGATTCATGCATATAGAAATAACGTGATGCGAGGCTATCCTCCACTCACTCATTCCACCCTCACACTTCAGCACATGGAGTTCACTAATCTTATCTGGGAAATTCTCCTAAAATGAAACAAGTGAAACAGAGATTAGCAGAAATGGCAAATCATTACTGTCTCCACAGTGTGACACTTTAAGATTGTCCTGAAAGCTGAACCTAGCAGCAAGATTCCTGAGGAAACTCCTCATCTCCAGGCTGTGCGACTGTGCTCCAAGAGAAAGCAGAGGAGGCTGCGAACAGCTCCTAAAGGAGGGGCATTTTTTTGAGAATCTCCTCCAAGTACCCCCAAAAAAATGCATTTGGCAAAACTGTACTTAATTCTGGATTACTCTTTCTCACTGTTATTGAAAATCAATCTTACCTCATTCAGTCTGATGACAATGTACAGATTAACAATGCCTAGAAAATACCAGGCCGACATTTGCACTGACAGAGGATGTGTCATGGGCAGATTGCATAGCTGCCCCAAATTGAGGATTACAAAATAATCACTTTCTCCTGAAATAAAGACCTTTTCCAAACACAACAGCTAGTTAATAACTAACCGCAAGACTCACGGTACAGGAAATAAGCTCATACTTAAGTGGAAGTGCAGGAGGATGTAAGGTAAGCAGATTATTGGGGCAGGGTCTTTGCCAAAATATTGGTACTCTGGAGGTATGCTGACAGCAAAAACTGATGGATTTTTCACTGTCCCTTCACAGGGTTCACAGCCACCTCTTCCATACCTCACCAAAAATACTGCTATTTTGCCGGAGCAGTGTTTTCTGCACAAGGTCTATGTGAGGGATGTGGATCCTGCTGCCCACAGAGCCACTTCCTGCATCAGGCAGCCATGTATGCATAGCTCCTGCCCAGCAGATTGCAACAGAGCTGGCCAGGACAGTACATGTGGGCCTGAGAACAAAAGTCCATCTCCCAAACCAGTCATTTGCTGGACAGGCGAAAACATCTGCAGTGGGTCTCCTACAGGCAGGGAGGCCCGTCCCATTCACACAACACTAGGCAGACACCACCACAGCAGCATGGAAGTTGTAGCTGCATTGCAGCTCTTTTTTCTTGCCATTTCAAAACAGAAATGTTGCTCTATTGTGACCTCTTAGAATCACTCAGGGCTTTTAATCTTTTGTTAAATTCACAGAAGTTCTGTCCTGCTTTGTTAAGTGAAGGAAAATCTAAACTCACCCTTGTCTGCTGCAACTGTAAGACTCGATGGTGCTGTCCTGCTTTCTTTCCCAGCCTTGTCACTTACACATCATGTCCCGCAATGATTAATATTTTACCTGGCAAACTGATGCAAACTCTTTGACACTACTCTTCTCCCTGGCAAGTGGTCCATCTAGGGTTTTCCAGAATGAAAACAAAGGGATGCTGCCAAAAGCCAACCTACGCTCTCTGTGATAATGTGGTACGTTTAAAAAATTACTGCGAGGTTAATTCATGGCAGCAGCAGCTGCCATGTTACTTCAGAAACAATCTTGCTGAGTTGTATCTTCTGGATCACCTTTTCTACAATCAGAACTGCAGCTGTAAATTTGGGGGGGGGGGGGGGCTGTTCTGTATTAGAAAGATACAAGGACTATAGAAGTGAGAAGCTAATTTCAACAGTTCTTCCTCAGAATTCTTGAATTTTATTTTCTCCTTGATGGTCAATAAAGAAACTAAACCAAACATTTGAAAGAAACAGTTCATTTTTGAACTGAGAAGAGGTTAAGGGGTGGCAAGCAAATTGAAGGGTTTTGATGGTGGAGAGGAGACAGCAGTGGGTGTTTGCTGACACTGGTTTTATTAAACATTTGCATTCATAACCTGCAGAAGGGAGAGTGCACAAAATCTCTAGGTGTGTGGATATTCCTGACCTCCTTAGGGCAGTCAAATGCCATGCCAATAACAAAGTCCTGCAGGATCTCACAAAATTGAACAAAAGGCATATTGTTGCATAGGAGTTTCAGTGTAAATAAACTTAGGGTAACACATGTAGAGGAAAATAATTCAAACCAAAGCTCTTTGATGCTGGTGATGGAATTGGCTGTCATGGCCCAAGAAAGAGATCCTGAAGTCACTGTTAACAGTTGCCTGAGATTATCAACCCAGTGTGCAACTGCAGCCAAAAAAAGCCAACAAAATGTTGGGAAGCAGCAGGAAGAGTATTGAGGGAATGACAAAAGGTGTCATTTTGTTGATCTGTGTACCCTCAGCATGCCACATACTGAGTCCAACTTCTAAGCCTGGTCTCTCACAGGGAATAGGAACATACCATTTACTATCAGTGCAAAAGGTAAAACCATGATTTGTGGAGAGTCTAAATAGCTAAAGCATGCATTAGCTGCCTCCAGTCCTAGAAAACAGCAATGACAAATGCATGTGCTTTGACATCCTTGAGAAAGTCTTTCTTTCTTTCTGAAATGGAAACTTTAGATCAAAAGTCTTTGGTACCATCTCCTGATCTCATGGCTTACATGTAGATACAGATTTTCTCTACAGATTGTCCTTCTAAACAGGGATTTTTCCAAGTACAATGTTGTTTCACTATCAGGGGTTGCTCAGGGTTTACAAATGCATGATGGCATTTTACCAGTCACATCTTAATGCTTTAGGATAGCCCAGAACTTGATTAACATGCCAAGAGGTTTATTTAAAATGCCTGTTTGTCTTTCCCTAGAGGTGACTTAGATGGCCTCCACCTTGCAGTAAAATTAAACACTTATTTATTGATTAAACCCACTGGCATTAAAAAAGTCTTTTATTAAATGGTATTCTACTGCCAAAATTTATTTGCAAAATAACAAAGTCACAACCCTGAAAATGTATTCTAACCTGCACAGCTGTTAGAGCCAAGAATGAGCTTGAGAGAACAAGATTGCACTGTTTGAAAACAGCAACAAATTTTAAAAATTACTGCACTGGAAGCCTATGCTGGCCATTGTGTTGGTACCCGAGTCTTGAGCAAGAGCCCTGCCGGTGAACAGACAGTGCATCTTGAACATGTCTTATCCAGGTATGGTGGTTTTTGCCGGCTGTAGAAAAGTATTTGAGGAAAGTTACGCAGTCAGTGACCTTATCATTCATTTTGGCACCTGTTGCCAGCTGACTTGACTGAACAGAACAAACTTTGCAGTTACTGAGCAGACCCTTACAGTATGCTTATTTTTGAATGCTTTACACATTAAAGCTGTAATTTCTGGGATGCTCAGGAAGCTTTTTTGCACAGGCTGCTCCTGGAGAGCAGAAGGCACTTTTTTTTGGTATAAGTCTGCCACACATACAAAAAGAGCAAAAGAAAACCACAGGCTACATGAGAAAAAGGAGGCAGAGTAGAGTGGATTAAGGGCAATGCAATGTCAAATAGGAAAAGAGGGATGGTTGAGTCTTCAGCTGGGAAAAACATAATACGAGACATGATTTATCTGTGCTTATGTGAGACCTTTGCAGTTTCTATATATTGAAGAAGTTGCTTGAGAAGCCAGGTAAATCCTTTCTTACCAGTCCAAACTGCATATAGGAAAGGTGGACTGCATCCTGCTTTGCTAGTCCTGTAAACCTACTGTGACTTTACTGACTTCTGGGCGTGTACCAGTAAATACTCCTTCTATTTATTACAATTGCATATCTAATTAAACAGTTTACAAAGTGAAGTGTGGAGGAACAGTAGACTGCTAACGGTACCCACTGCACAGGCGTACGTTGCTCTCTGTCCAGTACTGTGGGATTTCACAAACAACTGAGGAAGAAAAACCCCAGTAACAGATGTCTGCTCAAGCTCATAGCCCCTTCAACTCTGTGAAGCACGGGTTTGGCTAACAGAACCCCCCTTTTGCTACCATGTAGCACTGCTACGTGATGGTAAATCTTCTCTAGCTTATGCTCTCCTCCCATCAGGCACATTTTTTTCTCCCTTTTCCTCTCCTCCTTTCTCTTCATAAATTTATTTTTATGTTATTAGTTTTTATTCAGCCACTCTCTGCATTAGCCTCAGCATTAGGCAGCATGGAAATCATCCTGCCAAGAAATGCACTACACACCGTGGCAGTGCAGCTGTATAAAACAAGTAGCAGAGAGCTTCACACAGCAGCCTCAGGTACCCATGCTAAATTAATCATGGCTCTAGGAAAATTATTCTGATAGTGCAAAGAAGCCACTCATCAATGCAGGAAAACTATGGCAGAACAAGCCTGGATGCAGAAAGCAATCGGGGGAACAGGTATCCGACACTGCTGGATTGAACGTGTTTCAGTACAGATCTACATGAAATGTTCTGCCCAGGCTGCAATAGCGATGCTGAACATCAATAAACTCAGCATCCTGTCAAGTGCTGTTGGGCATCCTCCCTCTTCCCACAAGTAGGAAGATTGTGGAGCAATCTGTGAGCAATCTGGGCAAGTGGGAGATTGTACCTGTGCACCTAATCCAGTCAGGGCACAACACTGGTTTTGTCAGCCTTGAAGCTTCAGGAGTTGAAACAAAAGCCAAATTTAGCATGAGACTTCCATGTCCAGGGTGGCTAAGGGGAAACCAGCTGACAAGGTTCCTCTGCAAAACCAGTGTTTAGTTTCATGCCTACATTCTTATCCTTCCTGCTATTATAAAATATTCTTCTGTCTCTTGGGAGCGAGCAACTGCAATACAGCAGTGACTCCTGTTTCCATGTCTTTAGCTGCATTACACTGAAAGGAAAATCCAAGTGTAACTGCTGCACAATTGCACAAGGTAAGTTTTACAGACCCCAATAGCCAGAACAAGACCCAAACTGCAACAATACGGTAATTTCAGCAAGGCCTGTGGTGAGCTCTGCAGCTCACTGTTCAGGGAACTGTCAATACAACTCCTGGACTGAAAATGGGTGAGGCTCTGGGCATGAAAAGGTGCTTAGTCCCTAACATATTGGTGCAGTACTTCCAGCTGTTTCAGCTCAGCCAGGTAGGACTGCTGCTGAAACTCCTTAAATCCATGGCTGTAGAGAAAGCTCCAAGACCAGCACTGCTCTCATGGAGGCCCTGTTGCACAGCCTCTGTTTCCATCCAGTGAAGCAGCATGGCTGCTGTGCTGGCTGCTGGCCTCCACCATCTCCTCAGCCTGCAGACTACCAGTGCTCCAATGAAACCTGCAGGAAATACTTATAACTGACAGCCTCTCCCCTTCATGGATGCTGACTGTAGAAGCACTCAAATACCTGATATTTACACTATTTTGATAAGTCACACTCAAGTACTCAAGAATCAGTACTTTAATTTCTTGACCTTCCCAACAAATACATGTTGAAAATAACAGCGAGGAGCAGAAACAGTTTTACTATGCGGCAGGGATTCGTCTCTGCTTTACTGTGAAGGATTTGTACCACATTTCTATTAGGAGTTTCAATGTGAGGTCAAAATTGCACATTTGCATCATTTCTTTATGGTTAGAACTTGGCAGAAATGTAACCAATGTAGTTCATACTCTGGAGATTATTTGAGGAAAGCACTAAAGAAAGAGACTTAGGAAAACACTGTAACAGTCAAGCACTCCACCTATTAGAACATGGTGACCTATTACTATACTGAGAGAAAAAAATGAAGTGTTCTCTGTGATGCTCATTGAGACTGCTTGGTAAGTTTGTTTCCTCAAGTAAGTTTTGTCTTCTCATTGTCACGTATGAACAGCTTGCAAAAATAACAGAAACTTTTAGGTACAGTACAGGAACTGTACATGCCACAAATCAAAATCTGACCACTCAAATCAACATTCAGAAATGTGACACTTCTCCAAAACAAAAGTCACCAGGATGTAATCAACACAGACTCTGCTTCTGCAACTTTGCTTCCCAGGAATAAAAACTTCCCACGGGGCCCACTTCCCTGATGCCCAAACTACCAGAAATATTTTATTGGCAAATTCCACAAAACAGTTTTATGGCTCAGGAGACTCATCTGAAACCTCAGAACATTATTTCTCAGACCATTAACACTGAGTTTTTATTCCTTCAGGAGAAAGCTAGGCTTTGATGTTAACAGAAAGAGTCTCAGAAGGAAAATCCCCCCCTGACACAGGTTCATGACTACAGCAGCACTGCTGTACAGCACTACTCAAAGAAACAGCATACCTGTGAAAACAGTCTTCATAGCCTTGAGATTAAGATGAGCTCAAATGTGTATTTGACAAAAATACAGAAATATCCAGTGTCATATTCTAATAATACAGAAGTCACTTTGCTTTGGATAAAAGCAATGTATTTGATAATTTAACGTTAAAACAAATTTCCATAGGCATTAGTACTCAGCAAAGTTAAAAAATATCAAGTGTCTTTACACCCATCTCAGGCAGAAAAGGCAAACTAATGTATTTGACTGCAAATTCTTTCAAGCAGAGGTCTCTTGGACAGCAGTGCCCTTACTTCAACACTCCACCTGCAAACCCTTTCTCTACCTGTGCCACCTCCTTTACTTTTTGTGCCTTCTGCCCAAATTCAGACCAGTCGGCCAAGACCTCAGCCTTTGAAAGCCTCACATAGAGACTATGCAAAACATCTTCAGTTTTAACCGGTTGTACCAGCCACCCTTAAAAAATTAAAAATTAAAAGAAGATCTTGCCCTGATCATCTGAAGAATCCTTAAGGGCCCAGGCTAAAATAGCTTCTTAACAAGGCCTTTAATCTAGCCCTGAGGTAGCTTCTGTCCCAGGACATTCAGACCTCAATCTTATGCAGGCCACAGTTACACTAGTGGACAGGGTTTAGTACAAAATTGCCCCCTGCCGCCCCACTCTCTGGGGGCAGAAATTGTAGTTATATGCATGTTAATAAATCAAAGCTATTTAAGGAAACCAACATTACAGCCATTAATGTAACCATACCAGACAAGTGCCAAAGCTAAGGAACGTAAGAGCTCTCTCTGGCTCATCCTTCCCTCCCCCATTTCTATCCATTTCCAAAGCCTTTCCTTGTCCATGCCAGGTTTTTTTGGTAAAATCAGCTGAACCACATTAGCAGTCCCAGGAAGGCAGGAGTTAAGACACATAGAGCCTAAGGCCACATCATAAGAAAGGTGTGCCTCCTCCCTCCTCAGCAGGAAGAGCTTTGCAGAACCAGCCCGCACAGTGGTGAACTAGATGGTGATGATGGGTGGGATCTTAATTTTTATTTTAGCTTCTGGAATCAATCGGCATAGCTGCCCCAAAGAAGCATCCTGTGGTCTGAGGAAGTTGGCTTCACTGCTGCAAGACTGCAAGTGAAATTAAGGCTTTCTAGCAGCAAAAACAACTCTGCCATCCCCTGCACATCACTCTTGGAGCACTTTGTGTCATTCCACTCATCTATTAAGAAAGTTCTCAGAGACCATTTTCCTAATCCTACTCTAAATACAGGTCTGCAGTTTGGATAGTATTTTCTTGATACCATACGGAAGTAGGGTCAAGTTTCAATGATGCTGTAAAATCAAAGGCAAAGTTGCCCTCTAGCCCCATCTTACTTTCAGCCTTTTCGGTTGTCTGTTCATAGTTAGCAATTTTGAATTTGTTATTTTACAGAAGCCATACAGCACAGTAGTGTTAACAGGCCAAATGTAACACCTGCAGAAAATGCAGCATAATCAAGAGATTAAGATTCATTTTGGCACTGTGATTTCTTCTCTGCCACTGCAATTTCTTCCCTGTCACTGCCTTTCACAGGGACATCTATCCAGCTCTATGACTTTAGAACCTCTCCAGAATTTTAGTATCTACTTTTTGATACACGTGTTTGAAAATAATTTAATACCTATTTCCCGATGAAGTACATTCTGTGCATCATTTTAGTTTCAGTCAGTGAGAGGGTACATACACTTAACAGGACAAAAAATTTAAACCACGACTACTTAGTAAATTATGCGTTGTAGTGATTGAAAGACAACAAGCACCAGAGAAAATATACATGCTGAAGCCTGATGTATATACTACATTGGGAAGTCTTCAGTGACATGACAAAGAATTTGTGGGTTTTCCCCCAATTACAAGAGAGCAGAGGATTTGTCAGACATTGATTCTGTAGCTTCTACTGTCCACTCTATGCCTCCTTCCTCTTGATGATCAAAGGCCCAACGTTGTCGCCAGTTTCCTCGTTGTGCTTTGTGTGAGAGCCATCACACAGCGGGAACTGAAAAAAGAAAGAATAAACACATCTAAAGTACATTCATAATCAGAACTAAGGATCTAGGCTGAAAGTTTATTAAGCATCTTCTCATTAAACCCACTGAAACCACAGATGACAACTTTTATACCAGCATCTCAGGTCTCCCTGAGTTTTTGCTGAACACTAGCTTTATCCTTGTTAGTGCAGAGCAGACAAGAGGCTTGTTCTAAAAAAGCAGCCACCAAACTCCACTCTATTTGGTGTTCCTGCCTCAGGTGAGCAGGAGGAAACTATAGCCCCAGCAGATCTTATCACAGGGACTCCTTTAACCCGCTCTAATTGCCCAGGTCCCAGAGCAGTGATAACTACTGTTCCTGGGCAGCTCTTTTCATATGCAAGAGTCAAAAGATATTCTGTGAGGCAGTGAGATTGGATCCCATCACTTCTCAATGATGCGTTTTCAGGGCTACACCTCCTCCATACAGGAAACCCTGGAGACGATCACGGAAATCACACTCTGGTATTTTGCATTCAGTTACATTTTTTTTGCTTAGAAGTAATGGGACTCAAAGTTGGGCATTACTCAGCTTTTGCATTTGCAAAAGCACTATTCTCTTGGAGTACTGTCACAGTCAGTATCCAACTTTCCACTGATCTCAATGTTCCTACTTCAGTCACAGCCTTTGAAAAACATTAATACCCAATTACCCATTCTTAGTTAGAATAAAAGATTTCAAAGTACTGCACAAAACCAATACAATAAACCAATATACAGAGCTTTAAAAATAACCCCAGCCGGTCTAAAGAGTAGTGTTGGGAGGGAAGAAGAGAGGTGAGGTGTGGGGGTTTCTCCTGGCTTTCACAGTAACAAAATGTCAAAATCTATGCTAGAAATGGCAGGTGCTATTTCTGAATAAAGCTTTGAATTCAGAGAATGCTCATGTAAACTCATTCATGCAGAAACCTTCTCATCCCATCAGTCACTTGTGACTCAATGAGTAAGTAGTGACAAATACTTGAACAAAATCTGAGCAAACAGGAATTTATGTTTGCAGGACACTGACCAGCTTTCACCAGCAGATGTTCCTGGGCCAGTTGTTTTTCCATGCAACACCACAGTCCACTGGTCTTCACAGAAGCAACAGCACAGCTTCCATCAGACATTAGCATCTAACAAGGCCCAAGGAGGCAACTCAAAGTCCAGCTACAGCAACATCATCACTTCAAGTTTTCAAGCAGCAAAAATTGTGGGATTCCTAGGTTTCAGACAGCATCTTTAACAGCTACCAACACTGACTGCTCTGAATTAATCCTACTGGTCAGCTGGTCTCAGAACGCTGGCTCCCAGGGCCTGGTAAACTAGACTTGAGCTTCTCAGGAAAAAACAGCAAACTAAACACCACTTTTCCAGAGCACCCACTTGGTCACCTTAAAGACCAGATACTGCACAGATGGATATTGGGCCTGACACAACATGTTCATTAAGAATAAAGCAGGTTAGCAATAGCAGCCAAAGCTCAAACCCCAGGGAAATTGTACAGTGATCTGGACAGCTCAGCTGATTTCCCTTGACGCTGAATGGATTCTCTAACACTATTTGTGCTGATAGTCTGCAGCAGTATTCCTCAACCCGGAACCTGGGGACTAATACTTCTCTGGAAGACAAAGAGGCTACAGGTCATTGGAAAAGACAACAAATTAGCTCCCACCTCCCCCAACTCACAGTTAAAAATGAAGATAAATAAGAAAACAAGTGTTCTAACTTTAATTACAGTTTAAAGAGAAAACGCTTGACTCTACACTGTTACATTTGAGCACTGGGTTTGTTTCACTAAACTATGTGAAAGAACTATACGACAACTATGAAGTGCCAGTAGAGCACAAGACTGAATAGAAAAGGGTAATTTAAAGAACCACTCATTTATTAATAACAGATAATTTATTTCAAGATATCACGTGTGGTTTTTTAAAACACATACATTTCCACAAAGACTTTGGCCAGCACAAAAGCCTTTTAAGTATTCTATTTCAGAAAAAAAATACCCCGAACAAAACCATCTGCAAAGAATCCTGCTCTTTTTTCCAAAACACTCTGCTCCAAAATACTCTGGTATAGTCCAACTGTTTTGTTATTCCCTGTAGAAGAGGAACACCATGTGGGGTCAGCTATGAGTACATGCACACCACCAGTGCAACAGAAACAGTCCGTGGTTCCTAAAGCTACTGGTTCTATCAACAACCTCATGCCTCAGATGAGCCTGAATCTCATGAGAAATGCACACAGTGATACAAAAGGACATTTTTTCTAGCCTTTTTATGCACCTATTTAACAAAAACATGGCAGGCACTTAATGCATTTGAAGTAATTTCCTGCACTGAAAGCACACACATTCCACATTCTGACACCACATAATTACCAAGTTTAACAGTTTGAGAACTGTAAGAGCCAGATAATGCTAGCTGACAACTTTCAAAGATGACAAGCATGCAAGAATGATGTATTTTATTACTGCTTGGCAATAATTGATTTGAGAAGCACATAAAGCATATTAAAGGTTATGCTAGTGATGCCGATTGATTTTTGCCTTTTTTCTTTTATATATTCTCTGTATTCACTACACGTGTATTTTTAGTTCTGTAGCCTATTGTTATATTAGTAGCCAGTCCCAGTAGTTTTCCATACCCTTTTCCTAGGCAGAAAGACCAAACACATCCCAAGGACCCCTACACTATCTTGGTTCTCCCTGGCTACCAAGGTTGAAAACAGCTCTTTGAGACACACATTTTCATAAACAAAGCACAGCTAGTCCCAAGCGTATGCTCCAGAAAAGGGTTGAACCAGAAGGGGGAATTACCTTATTGCCTGTGCTTCTAACT
Organism: Entomyzon cyanotis; assembly: GCA_024500445.1. Classification (NCBI taxonomy): domain Eukaryota; kingdom Metazoa; phylum Chordata; class Aves; order Passeriformes; family Meliphagidae; genus Entomyzon; species Entomyzon cyanotis. Next base: position 35,211,080 of record JAKEPQ010001000.1, read on the forward strand.
GGGAATTCTTGTCAGGTATGCTAATTTGCTAAACTTATAAAACTGTATTCATCCTGTGGGGGGTGGGCTTTTGTGGACAATTTTCCATATCTGCCCCTTGGAGGTCTCCCATAAAGACCAGCTTTTATATTACTTCCTATACTAATATTATCTCCAAAGTGTGTTGTTTCATTTCTAGGTTCTTTAAGGCATCACTACTCACGCTGCAAGGTCAGCCCATCAAGGCAAGAGGAACGCAACAAAACTGGAAACTACAGTCTTTGAAGCAGAACATATTGACTAAAATACTCATCGTTAAACAGCAGTGAAAACAACAAATGCCTTCCAAAACTTCCACTGACTTCCTAAATGCCTTTACAAGACCTTTCAGATCAGAGTTCTAAGAATGCACTCACTATATAGCCTCATCTACTTCCTTTCTAACTCAGTAGGGCAGTATGTTCCTAAACTGACCATACCCCTTAAACATATGCCAAAATGTACTTCTTAAAGTTTTTATTTCATTCCCAAAAAAACATAATATCAAACAACAGCAAACAATTGACAGGAGCTGCAATGCAACCACTAGAACCAGACGCTATCTTCCATTCCTGTTTAGAAGATTTAATATGAAACAGAAAGCACAAACACCAGGGTTCAAGTGGAGTTTTCAGTTCAGATTGCAGACAGAATAAAGAAGACAAGGCCACCTCCACAGGACTATTTCAGAATCAAATCATAATGCTGTTTTAATCCATTGTAATGTTATACTGTAAAACCGAATTCAGGTACAAATGTGTAAACTCCAGAGTTACCTGCAAGGTAATGAAGTCAGATCTGAGAACAGCAAGAACCTGAAGTTACAGTATGTGGAAATTGCTGAGTGTGACCTAACAAGACCACTGTCTAAGACTTGAGAAGTTGAGTATTCAGCTCCCTGGAGGAGAGAGCTGGATTTCAAGACAGTTATCTGGCTTTGAAAGTCTGTATTATTTCAGTCTCCACACACTGGCACCTTCTAAAAAAGCTTTCAAATGTGCATCAGTGGTAAATGGACAGGATTAATCATGCAATCTGCTTTCTCTCATTACAGATCCCAGAACTACCATTACAGATAAAGTATATACATCTCAGCTACATCAGGTGTCACACATCTCTAAGATCAGACTTAAATCTGAGGTACTGTTATTGAAAGGCTAGGTTACCACTAATTTAAGGCAACTGAAGCAACCCAACTTCAAAAGCAAGCTAGCTGGACCAATATTTAGACCAGACTTTTAATTGCTCAAAAATAGGAGCTTGAAGTATGCCACTGTGATTGCACTGGCATACACCATGAACTAGTAGCAAGGTACCTTCTGACTAAGCTTCCAACTTTCTCCAAAAAGAGGTGTTTAACATCCTCACAGACTATGTTTCTTGAGCTCCTACTGCCAACAGGCCAATAGTTTTGCATAAGCCCCAGTATTAGCACAGGTAATGTACAAAATGGTATCTGTCATTCATGACCATGCTCCAGACAGCTGCTCTACTTTCAAGAGATCTTCTTCAGAGCTACAGAAACATTTTGTCCACTATTAGCACTGATCTGCAGGCTTTACTCCGAGCATCAGCACAAATCTGCATAGTTCTACAGGTTAGAATACTGCTACATCTCAATGCAGAATAGTTTAGGTGCAAAGAGGTTAGTTTCCTCTAAATAAAGCAGTTTAAAAATAGTTTGGCTGAAAGATGTGTGCACATGAACAACACTGGACCATTCGTTCCTCTCTTACCTTCTTAGACCTCCAACAACGACAGTACACAGCCTTGTCTCCCAGATCTTCCATGTCAAAGGCATGGACTACCTTAGGGTTATCCTTCTGGATATGGGGATTCACCATTGCTTTGCAGCATTTGTCTTTAGACAGAAATTTTTTGTAAGCTAGATATCCAACAGCAGCTGCTCCAGCAGCTAAGGAGACAGCAGCAATCCATTCAACTAGAACAAAAGAAGAAAAAACAAGAGACTGTCAGGTTTTGACCACAAAATTGTATTAAAACTACTCAGCAGTTGTCGCTGTTGAGCCACTAGCAGAGAAAAAACCCAGGTTCTCAGTGAGGCAAGAAAAAGGTGCATTTATTATTTTGATTTCCATATATATAGACTTTTCAGAGGTCACCCAGATTGGTCAGCCAGAAACCTCCCCCTAGGCCTAATTGGCCAGGCCTGAACTGTCCAAATCTCGAGACACTGTTTGCAAAACATCCAAACTTTATCTTTGTTTATGAAACACAGCACAATGTTCTCACGAGAAAGACCTGTGCTAGCCACAAGCAGTAAATGCTTTCATGCTTGCAGCAACACGTTTTTACTTTCCAACAGATCTTTTTGTCCTGTAATAGTAACTCTCTACTTTAAAAGGGTATTTTCCTTTCACACTCACCTAGTTAATACACTCTCTTCTATTGATCAGAGTTCTACTTCACCCAAGTCCTTTCTACGTAATGGTGGGAATTAACCTGGCAGAGTTTTCATGGTTTTGGGGTTAGTTTTTTTTTCACTCTTCCATTTAGCAAACTCTGTTATCAATATCAGTAGCACATTGTTTCTAAGTTCAGCATATTAAACCAGCTGTAAATATATCCTGTAGCAGCAAAAAAACCTGGTTTTTGTTTCAGTTGCAAGAAAGTCACTAAAGAACAGTCAGCGCTACAACAACCCAAACAGGCTTCCCCCACCAAGGCACGGGCACAGAGAAGCTTTTAATAAAATGCATCTTGTAACTAAAAAAAAATTAAAAACAGTTGTTTGGCAATGGGGAAATTAATAAATATACTACCACCAGTAACAAAAGCCATCTTAGATTAAGTCCCTACTGAGGTACAGAGGAAAGAACAAGGATCCAAACAGATTACGTTTAAGAATCATAGCACGTGTTCATTGTAACTGGATTAAGTCCTGAATCTCTGCAAGACAACTTTCACTAAAAAAACCTCTTTCCACCACTTCTCAACCTCACTTTTCCTTCCTTTATTTACTGATAAAGTTTTTGCAGTCTTTCGTAGTACAATTTCCATTCCCGCAAGAAGTTTTCCTACTTTTTTGTGGCTCTACCGTTTTCTCTCTGCTTCATGAAAATATGCTGGATTGGGCCCAAAGGTTCAGGTGCAGCACTAGCCCTGGTCACTTCCTCTCAAGAGAAACAAGTGGCTGCTCTTTCTTTGCTTTTTATCCACCACTTCTACAAATACATGTACTGTGATTTCTCTTTACAGACAAATAAACAGGAATTTAAGTTTTAGCACATTAACAGAACTCAATAAAATTACAACAGTCTCCAGTTGGGAATATCCTGCCCTTCTATGTTTCAACTGTATTTGTGAGATGCCAAGCCAGATGGCATCTTTGGAGCAAGAGACATCACTACATCCAAGTCTAGAAAGAAACAAAAGCCTTTGTTAGTTCTTGCCACTTTCCATGACCAACTGACTTGCTGTATTTCCACTGTGAGCTTGAACCAAAAGTATCAAAGTCTTCTGCCCTGTCCCAGACTTCCCTAAAATCTGTATCAAGCCTTTTCCTCAGCTAAAACACTGTGTTATCTCACAGGCACCACACACATCCACAGGTGTCTGGCTGTAGCAATATGTGGAATTAAGACAACTAATCTGTACAGTGTCCGCACCCCTGTAAGATCAGGGAAGGCAGGCACTCCTTTAGAGTCTTACTAAAGGGGTAAAAGATGCAGAAATCCTTCAGAGTTCATTTTCTTACTAAATGACACAGAACACACCAAAATACACTGAGACCTCCCCTGCAAATGAGTGACAAACCCTTCCTGTAACAGTAAGGTGATATTAAGATACAGAAAATCATCTCTAACATGGAAGAATTTAGGGCAGGCATTTTTCCCTGTTCTCCAGCTCCTTAAAACAATAAAAGCCCCAGAGACCATGTTGTGAATGCTGTGTTTAGCATCCACCCAGTGAGTTCTCACCCTTTCCTCCCCAGAGTAGTCAGGACTAATTTTCATAAAGAAGTGAGGAGATGAAATTTAAAAAAAAGGACTCTATTAATTTAGCACAACAGCCCAAACGAATCAAAATAACAGCCCAGGTTTAAATCTGAGACAGCAGCTCTCCCAAGAAAAGCCATTGCAGCACCCTTGCCCTGTCTCACTCAAGCAGGGCTGTGGCAGGGAGGAGGTACTCAGCAAGTTCAGGGACAAGCTGGGTCTGACAACTTTGACGTGACCCCTGATGAAATGTCAAGTGCAGCTATAACAGCAAGAGCAAAACCAAGGGACTGCCCATTGCATGGCTTTTGGGAAAGCAGCAATTGCAAGGATTGCCCAAGCTGCTACCAATGCACTGCCAATGGATCAAATCTTCACCTACATTTTAATTAAGTGATTAGGGGACAGGGGGACCATATCCATTCCCTTAGGGAATCTAAGGAGAAGGAGTGACTAATGAAGACCATGGATGGCTCCTGTAACTTAAACACCCTTTAAGGTGCCTGCCACACCTTAAGGAATCTGATCTTCACTTGCACTTACCCAAAAGTCCAGGTCAACTTAGCAAACAAGAAGAGGAAAAAAATTTGATGATAACATTTCTGTGACTCACTACAAACAAGAGAAGTCTGTACTAAAATTCAGCAGCACATTCTGAAGAGCTGTTCTGCATATCTGCAACCAACCCAGATCCCTCTGATATCAGTCAGACCATCTCCCATAACCGTGCATAGCAGATCCAGCTCAACAAGCAGAGATCATGAATTAAATCGTCATCTCATCTTGCAGTGATCCTCTACCTCGCTGCATACATACCAACAGCTTCAGGTATTTTTTCTTATAATAGAGCAATGTCTTTCCTACTGTACCACTTTTTTTCATCACTTCCCTGGAGCCACTTCTCTTTTCCCCTTTCAGGAGGGAAAATTACATCAACTGATAATGCATTAAATCCAAACATTTAAAATAGTCTTATTCTTTAAATTCCAGAATTACTTTAATAAACATCATGAAAATTTAGAAAAAATATTTGAACTTACTCAATAGACTCTCTCTCAAATCATCCTTCAGGCTTTCAGAGGCAGTAAGTTTTGTTTTGTTTCACAGATCTGGAAAAGCTGGAAAACCTATTTAATCTTTCTAACTAAGTGAACCATAAAACGCACCTGGAAGAACACTTTTCAGGTAATTTTGAATACTCTGAACTGTTTCAAGAGACCTCTGGTGCCAATTCAACAGCTTGCTGCCAAACTCTTAAGGTCATGCATGAGGCACCTGTTAACAGAGTGACACTGACGTGGAGTATGAAGGGGGTTTTATTTCTTCTTGAAATAAAAAGCAGTAGGAGCAACTTGAGTTATTATTAAAGAACTCCAAAGTCTGGTATAATACAAAACTACCATGTTACAAGACGAGATGCAACAGGCCTGTATAACATGGCAGAAAAATTTGTTTTGTGTTATAAGCCCTAAACAATGGAAGAAAGTTTGCCTAAAACTCCAGAAAAATTAACACACAAAGGAGAGAAGAGACAACAAGTGAGATGGAAAGAAGGAAACTGAAATTCAAAGAATGATGTCCCAGGAGAGCAGGCAGTGCAAAAAAAAATCAGGTGAGAATGGCAATAAGACACAAATATGAATTTATTATCTTCTGTATCCTTTAGATACATCCTAATGAAAGAGATTTAGATCAAAGTTTCTCCTCTCCTCTCTCTAAACATTTAGAACATTGCTCTGGATGTTTTCAGATCTAAGCAACAGAGGTAGTTTCAGGATCTTCTAGAGAGCTCTGAGAGATCTTATCCACGGGAAAACATGCATTTACCATCTGCACTGAAAAGTGCTCTAAGAAACTGAAGTGGTTTTGCCTCCCCCAAGATACTTGTTAAGAATTCAGATCAATTTGCATTCTACCAACTATCAACAATATGGGGGAAAGCTACACCCTGACAAAATTAGTCCAAGGCAGTCCTAAGAGGCAATTTTCAAGTTACCCATGCTGCTTAGAAAATATTCATGTTACTCAAAAGTCATAGAGTAGTAACTCCAGGTATGAAAAACTGTATTTTATGTTTCCAGAAGTGCTTGTAACTTTCAAGCATTTTTCGCCTCATTTCGTTGCGAATAAAGAGACTATTACTGTGCAAGAGTTGCTCGTGACAGTGCAGTAGTGTCACTGCCCACAACAAAAGGCAATACTGGAGAAACACAATACTCGCTTACTGAAGAGTCATCCAGGGCAACTGAATGCACAAAAAGCCTAACAGTAAAAGCCAAGCAGTCAAGCCAACAAAATCACTTCTACCACTCCACAGCATACACAAAAAATGGGATTATGACTGGCAGGTTTAACTGAAGCTGTATGGTGAAGAGGCCCCCTGAAGAAAAAAGATTGGTGGATTTCACCAATAAGCAGCAAAAGACAAGTCACTATGATCAGATCAGTGGTTGGTGTGGGGTCACACCCACAACCACACCTCTCAAACAGAAAGCATTACCTTGCTACTCACTGTCTTCCAAAGGGCACACAGACTATTAATTCCCCACTGCTACCACGAATTAAACCTCACAAAAATATGGTACATTTCTGGTGTCTAGTTTTCAGTAGAGAACAAACGATTTTCAAAATTCATCAGCGTGAGACACATGCCAGCTGGAGAAAGAACAGTGACTTGCCAGTCACAAGGCACTGATCAAGTTTAATCTTGTCAGAAATCACACCAACCTAATGCTGTGGCCTCCTAATAAACAGAGCACCCTTCAGACTGCTCCCATCAGCCCCTCCCGTGCTTTTCTAAGAAAATGAGGATATTTTCAGTTTGTTTATGAGCATATTCTTCTCCTATCCCCAGAAAGTTTTCTGCTCAATTGCTAGTGTCTAGGAACTGTTCTAATTTTTGCAAGCTCATAAACAAGAGCAAGCTGCCCTTGGGAACACAACCTGGATGCAAGCTATTACCAAGTCATCCTCAGGATTATTTTAATAACCATAGGCTTCCATCACTACAGCCCATTTTAGACTAATGTCTTTGCCATCACCGTCTCTACCAGCAGTCTCGCCCCCTCCCCAACCCCCAAAAAACCCCAAACTCAAATCATCTGCCCGCTGAATTAAGGACATACACCATGAGAAGCTTTGCAAGTGGAAACCAGTCATTAAGCTGAAGCTCATTTTTTTAGAGAAAATTCGGTAATTTAGCTCTCTATTCTGTCCTTCACCCAGCTCAACTCTTTCATCCTATCCGGTTGTGCAACAGCATTTAAAACACACAACGCTACCTCAGGTACGGTCCAAGTCAATCATTACACAGCGCAAATGTCACCGTTACCTCTAATGTACAGTATCGGGCATCGAGAGCCAGACAAAACCACTGAAATCTACAGGTTTTCATGACATTTTCACTCATACAAGTGGAAATAAAACAGCGATGTCTGAAATGGGCTATCCCCACCACAGATGTAATCCGGTAGGCGGTCGAGCCCGCTGCGAGGGCCGAAGCACCCGCCAGGGCCCGGCGCGGAGCTCGGCGGCTCCCGGCCCTCACACGGCAGCGGGATGGGACCGCGGGGGCGGAGGTCCCTCAAGGCCCGCAGGCCAAGCCACTGCACCGCGTTCCGCCCTCGCCCACCGCAGTAGGGACTGTATTGATGACCGGATCCCATCGGCCGCCTCCAGATCCGCCGCGTCCCGCGGGAAGGGTGGGGGGGAACCCGCCATTTTGTCCCGGGGGTCCTGCGGGACGCGAGCCGCGGGGCGGAGCCGACCTCCCGAGGGACACCCCTGTCCTGCCCGCGCGCCGTCCTGCACCCCCGATCGGCTCACCCCTCGAACCCCCCGGGCGGCCATACCCCGCACGGCGCTGTTCTTTCCCGGCCCCATCACTCCCGCTCCCACGCCACACCGCGCACACGCCACTCCCCAAGATGGCCGCGGGGCCGCCCCTTAAAGGCCTCCCGGCAAGACAAGCGGCTAGGGAAGAGGTAGTGGCTACGGGCTGTGCGGAACGGTACCGTGGAGAGGAGAAGGGCGGAGCAAACGAGCGCTATCACTGGGCCGACGCCCGGCACGGGGCTCTCAGGGAGGCCTCTGCAGTTGTGAAATGGGTGATGGGCACCGCTGTGTGTCCTGTGCAGACGGTGGCTCGGCGCGGCCCCGCGGTTCTCTTCTGCTAGTGATGTTGTGAGTGCCTAACACCTCTGCAGACTGCTTAGCGCAGATCACTGTATGAGGCCTCTCCTGTATAGTTGCGGAAAGATGAAGCTGAAAAGTGATATCCTCCAAGTGACAGCCGCCTCGAACCTCATAAGCTTGGGTATTGATGTGATTATTACTATTTTTTACCTAAAATAAGTATTATCGCAGTTCTATACCTGATTAATGACTTGCTACTCTGGGACCTAGTTTATGGCTGGACTTGATAGGAAAGATGTGTGCTAATGACTTTACAAACAATTCCATAGGTCAGGGTATGGGTGTTAATGTCTTTGAAATGCGTCTTAATGTCGCTACTGTAAACTTCAAGCTGCACGTTTGGTACAGAACCCAGACAGTTTGACTCCTGAAACAGACAAATGGGTCCACACAAGCCTGAGTTTCTGGACTTTTGGGGAAAATTGCATATTCAAGGGGGAGATATGTGGTAGGTGGTTCGGGAAGGCTGTACCTTCCTGGTACCTCAGCCGATGGGGAAAGGAAGAGGGCAACATGTGGCTGGGAGTTTAGGATAAAAGGAGGCTGCATCCTCCAAAACCTTGAGAGAGAAAACCCCACGTGCATATGCCCCAGTGACCTCTCTCCCTTTATTTGAATGAAGTTGCTGGACTCCTCTGTCTCCTTGTGGACACTGGCTTTTCATAGCCTGATTTTTCTGCACAAGATGGGGACTCATCTGGGATCCTTCCATCATCTGGGAACGGCACACAGCAAGGGGAGCTGGAGGCACACCTCATCCAGTTTCGCTGATCAGCTCCCTTCGACGCTGGCCAGCACTGGATGATTGATTGGGTTCCTGAGACTGTCCAGGAGACAGACGAGTGATGGACTGAGGGGGCCCATGAAGAGTCCATAAGAAAGGACCACTGAAAATCTCACCACTGAATGCTATGGGAACTTTGGGGAGTAAACATGGCTGGACACCCAGAGTGGGGCAGTAAAGAAAAGGGTCAAGAAAGGGTCTTGACTACAGGGATGACAATCCCAAAATACCTCCAAAGGGTCCTTTCAGAGAATGTTGAGATGGTTTGCACATTCTCCCAGATGTAGTTAAGGATATGGACACCCAGAGGGGGCAGTATGAGAAAGTAGAGAAGGGGTCTCAGCAATGCACCCCCAGAGGGGGTAATAAAGGAATGTCAGGAAGGCATCTCAGCAACAGGGGATGGATGGTGTTGGTTTGGGAAAGGATTGGTTAAAGGGGAGTAGAAGAATGTGGAGGAATATGGTTAAGGCAAATAGCAGTGGGAGACTGTGATAAGGAAAGAAAAGAGAAACAATGGTGTTCGCTACCTTATCTTCAAAATCTGTGTGATAAATACATACTATAATACTGGCTTTTCGCAAATATTAAAATGGATGCTATGTGTATAATTTTAATTCTTACAAAAGTAGCCCTGCTATAAAGATATAGTTGTGTAATAAAAATAAAAACTAATGCCTTTTTCTTCTGTTACTAACTAAACTTAGACATAGTGGTGAAATAGCTGATATGGTTATTTTAGAATACTTGTGGTTAACTTACAATAACAGAACTTGATTGGATAACATCCTCCGAACGGTGTGATGAAGACCCCTGCCACTGACATGTCAGTTATCAGCAACTGTCATCCGCAGGGACCTTGGAACAGGGCTCAAGCTGGGAGTGATAACACGACTGACCAAAACCACAGCCAAGAGGACAGCGCATGCTCTAAAAGGTGGACTAGAGGCGGGGCCATGCTAAGCAGTTCCTGGAACATGCAAACAAAATTTGGGGGTGATTTGAATATGTATAATTGTTTATGAATATGTATTGGGCTGATGTCCTAGAAAAGGTATTTAAAGTGTATCTCCATCAGTGACAGGTGTGCCTCTGGCTAATTGCCAAGCACCCAGCGCTGTCACTTTGCTTAATTTTCCTTGTCCCCTGTTGTCGTTTATTAAACTTTTAAATTTTAACAGGATAGTGAAACCTTGTTTTTCACATTTGCAACCTAATACAGAACCGGATGCAGGTTCTTTGTATTCCCGGCTTTCAGGATATAGGGAAAACTGGGAGGTATTGTTCCTATATCCCCACCCCTACCCACGTCATTATAGAGCCAGGGTGGAGGATTTGGGTTTGCCCACCTACTGCTCAGGACTTAAGGCGATTTCTCGGAGGAGTGCCGAGGCCAGGTGCGAGAGTGCTGGACCGGTGGCATGGGCTGGGGACCTGTAGGGAGGTGCGGGACCGAGCCAAGGCTGCGGGGCAGCCGGGGCTCAGTGCCGGTCGGTGTCTGACCCCGCCACCCTCCCGGATAGGGGCAGCAGTGGCCCCCCAGCCCCCATGAGGCTGCGGGACATCCCGTCCGCCTGTCCGCCCCTATTGCCCTGTCGGCCATGGCTGCCTGCTGACCAGCACCAGCACTTGGTGCTTTACAGAGCTTTTAGTGCTGGGAGTGGCCCAGGGGCCGGGATGGGTGTGCTGGGGGTGCACGTCTGGACACTCCAGCAGGACGGGGACCAGCTTTGGTGTATGGTGTAAGATACAGGGAGCGGCTTTGGTATATAGCATAAGACACAATCTGTCACCAAAGCCTGGCCTGATAATAAGAGGGGATTTTGTCTGGGTCACCGGGGAGGTGAGTGATTTTGCAGAAATTTAGGCAGCTGTGGGAGGGTGACAACCCACAAGGAGCAGGAGCACGGGCTGGAGAGGTAGCAGAGTGGGCCTCTGGAGGAGTTGGTTAGAAAGGTACATCAGGTGTTATAAGTTGGGTCTCAAAAACCAATCAGAGACGTAGATCCAATTAAAGAATTTATTAATTAAAAAGCAAGCAGGTATCAGCCAAGACAGCGCTGGACGGGGGAGACCAGTCCCTTGCTAGTCTACCGCACCGCGCCCAAAGATTGCAAACCATCATTTTTTATAGTCATTTTTACCCCCTCCCTTGAGTCCCTCGTGGGTCTTGACTGACGTTCTCTTGGGTGTCTCGATTGGCCGTGGAGTCGTCGGTCTCTGCGCTGGTTGGTTGTGGTTTGAGGCCTGCAGGTTCTTGGGGGGGGGGGGGTTCTTTCTTGCATAGCAGTGGAGACTGTGTCCCGTGAGAATTACACAAAGCTGCTGAGTGGCCTTGCAAAAAGAGTTACAATTGTTGCAAACCTTCGGCAGAACGGTTTGGCTCTAAAACAGGAACTCTTTCTGTTAAAGCAAAACTAAAAAGCAGAGCTTAGCAAAAGTAAAGAATTAAAACTTCTTGATTTTCTAAACGATTTCGTGAACTATACCTTCTGTAATTTATCACATCAGGTACATGTAAGAGGGGATGAGGAAAAGGTAAAGGCATCATTAGAAATGGATTATTAAGGGTATCAGAGTCTCCTATTATACCAGGGGCTCACCCCACTGGAGCCCTTGATGACATGCAAGGTGGGTCTGAACTGAGTAGTGTGTTTCGTGGTAGACACGGGTGCCTCTCAGATTGCTTTGAATTTTATGCCAAAGGGGACACAGTGGTCCAAATGTTCTTTTGATTATTCAGGAAGTGAGAAAGATGAGCGTGTGCATTTTATTCGACCACTATTGGTTGAATATGTTGGGGATGGGTTTGAAATGCATAAGTTTCTGTTTGTTCCTAGTTGTGACTGGTTTGCCAAGAGGGGATTTGATGACTGAGTTGGGAACGTGGGTTAGTGTTGTGAGGGATGATGGGGACGCTAGCACTGTTGTGACGCTGTGTAAATTATCTGATCAAGCTTATGCTAAAGTGAACCCAGAAGCATGGGCAGTCCCAGGGAATATACAGAAAACTGGATATGGAGCCTCTCCAAATTACTCTAAGGCAACCAGGACAAATGATGTCTAAAAAGCAGTACCCTCTTTCAACAGAGGGAAGAAAGGGGTTGCAGCCTGTTGCTGAGTCCCTGGTAAAGGCGGGTCTTTTCGAGCCATGTATGTCTCCCTGTAACACTCCCATCCTGCCAGTTATGAAATCAGATGGAACCTATAGAATAGGTGCAGGACCTAAGAATAATACATGAGATTATTTAACCCAGGCACTCCACAGTCCCAGATCCTTATAGTATCTTGAACTAGGTTCCTTGCTTACACCACTACCATTCAGTACTTGATTTAAAAGATGCTTTCTGGGGATGCCTATTTACAGGGTACTTTGCCTTTGAGTGGCAACAAGAGGGAGAAGGGAAAATAGGAAAGACATGGATGGTCCTTCTGCAGGGAGACACAGAACCACTGGTCTTATTCGGGCAAAATATTAAAAGAATTTACTCCATCCCCAGGAATTAGGTTATTGCAGTATGCGAATGACTTCTGCTATTGGGAGAAAGGGTGGAGGTGTTAGGGCAAGCCGCTGTGAAATTGCTTAATTTTCTGGCTGAAGGGGGGCTTGGAGTGTCTGAAGGGAGGGCATTGAAGGGTTGAATGTTTGGGGTGTATTTTGACTGATAGCTTACGGTGTGTTGGCCCAGAGGGTGTCCAGGGAATCTTGGAGGTGCTGTTACCCGGAACTGAGGGGGAGCTGTGACAATTTTTAGGATTAATAGGGTATTGCAGAACCTGGATTAAGGACTTTTTATTCTATGACTTTTTAAACCAAGCCCCAGTGTTGTGGTATGGACACCAGAAAAACAGCAAAACTTTAGGCAGACTCAGAAAAGAAATTTGAATTTTATGTGGATGTTAAACAGGACTGTGCCAAAGGAATTCTAGTGCTAAAACATTTGGCCAGGGTGGTCCCATTGTTTGCTTTAAAGCCAACTGAGGCCCTCTTGTCTGCAGAATTGTGCAGCCACAGCTTTGTTGGTAACTGACTGGCATCAAGTTTTAAATGGATGACCAGCACTAGATTGTTAAAGTACTGAGTGAAAAAATCAGGCTATGAGAAGCCGGTGTCCACAAAGAAGACAGAGAAGTCCTGCAACTTTATTCAAATAAAGGGAGAGAGGTCACTGGATCCACTGAGTTCTCTCTCAAGGTTTTGGAGGACGCAGCCTCCTTTTATCCTAAACTCCCAGCCACATGTTGCCCTCTTCCTTTCCCCATCGGCTGAGGTACCACCTACCACATATTTCCTCCTTGAATATGCAATTTTCCCCAAAAGTCCAGAAACTCAGGCTTGTGTGGACCCATTTGTCTGTTTCAGGAGTCAAACTGTCTGGGTTCTGTACCAAACGTGCAGCTTGAAGTTCACGGTACAGACATTAAGATGCAAAGACATTAACACCCATACCCTGACCCATGGACACTGGCTTTTCATAGCCATTTTTCTGCAGAGACTGGATCTTAGAGGTCTCTTCCAACTGTAATGATTCTATGACCTATTCAACAGCCTTTTCAACCACACATATCTGCTGCTTCTCTCACACACCATCATGAATATGACATAGCTTTTCCTTGTATGCAGTTTTGAAGCTCTACACGGTAACTTTCCTCTTCTCAACCTCTCCGCGTGATTTTCACCCTCTTGTTCATTACACACAGACATTACTAGTCGTTTCCCACTCAGCGTCGGTGACTCTCAGGGGCGGGACGGGCCCGGCCGAGCCTCCCGCACCCGTGCACCGCCGCCCGACAGGAGGCGCGCGCGCCGCTCCGCCCGTGGACTGCGCTTTCCGGCCCGCCCCGCGCGCGGCCGCGGCTCCGCAGGCGCAGGAGGACACAAAGGGGACGACGAGCGCGTACCCTCCCGTACCGGCTCCACGGCGCGCGCTCCCGCCGGCCACCCCGCCCCTGCCGCGCTCACGCTCCCACCGCCCGCCTCGCGCTCCCGCCGCGCGTTCCCATGGCACTGAAGCGGATACAGAAAGTGAGTGGGGCCGAGCCGTGGGAGGGGGCGGAAAGGGCCCCCCGCCCTGGGGTAGCCGCCGGAGCCTCCCGCCTGTTGCCGGAGGTTGTGGCGGCGGCGGACCGGACTGAGCGAGAGGCATCGCGGCAGCCACTGGCGGGCGCTTTCTCCACCAGGACCCGTCCTTTCCTGGCCGGCAGCCGGGCAAGGAAAGTGTGTGTGAGGCGGAGAAGATGGGGGCTCTCGTCGGGCGCCTCACGGTTTCGGGACTCTGCCTTCTTGAAGGCCCCGCAGCCCGAGTCGGTGCTTTAACGCGCCGTTTGTGGATCAGCCGCGATGCTCCGGGCGCGGTGCGGGAGCGGGGAAAGCCGAGGTGCTAATGGTGGGTCTTCAGCAGAAGCGCAGGTAGAAGAACATCAGTCGCCCAAACGTTGCGCTGCCGTTGCGCACGGCTGCTCAGCACTGTGCTTAGGCTGTTGGGTTAAGAAGTGCTGTCAGCGTAGTTCTTGGTGTGACCTTTGAACGTGTCCTAATTGTGGTGGTTTGGGCTGATATTTGTAAATGGCCAGGTTCAAGTTGTGGAGTGAATTCCTAGTTTCATTTTATTAGGTAAGGCCGAGCTGACCGCTGTACAGTACGGACAGGATATCGTGGGTGGCCAGCACGGGAGGGGAATTAAGGTTAGTGATGTGGCCGTGGAACAGAATCCGTGGTGTTTGGTTGCTGTTGATGTGCCATGTTTAGTCGGCATTGGTGCTGTCCTGGTTACGTGATGGTGCTATAATTTCTTGTTCAGGATTCCCTTTTGCTCTTGGAAGCCATTGGTATTGCAGAAATAGAATTCTGTAGTGACCGATTAACCCCGCAGTAGGGTAGGGGATACTCTACTGTAGGTACCAACTTACTTGGATGGATTTCTACCAGAAGATGGTAGTCCTATCTCATGCTACAAATCTGCTTTACAGATAGTGCAATTAAGGGACAATTTTGTTCCTTCATATCACATACTTGTCGTGAATGTTGCATTTGATCATATGTCAAATATTAACAAACTACAGTGGTTTCCTGTCGCTGTTGAGCGGCTAGCTGAGGACTGACCCAAGTTCTCAGACAAGCGAAGAGAGGAGAAAAGGAAGTTTATTGGTTTTGAATTCCATATATATAGAGTCTACAGAAGTGCCCCAGATTGGTCAGCCCGAGACCTCCCCCTAGGCACAATTGGCCAAGCCCGAACTCACTCAATCCGGAGAAACTGTTTGCAAAACATCCAAACTTTATCTTGTTTATGAAATATAGCAAAATGTTCCCACGGGAAGAACCTGTGTTAGCCACAGTTTCCTTTAGCAATAACTTTGTCATGCTTC
The DNA here is from genome assembly GCA_024500445.1 of Entomyzon cyanotis. Classification (NCBI taxonomy): domain Eukaryota; kingdom Metazoa; phylum Chordata; class Aves; order Passeriformes; family Meliphagidae; genus Entomyzon; species Entomyzon cyanotis. Next base: position 35,226,404 of record JAKEPQ010001000.1, read on the forward strand.
TCCCTATTACAGGAATGGTTTGCCTTTTGTTGCCGTTTTAATTTCCCACCTCTTTTCGAACATCTCCTTACCCTCATGTTTCAAGAAAAGGGTTGTTCTGAATACCATCTTTCCACTTCTTGTTCAGCTTCCTTCTGCTAAAGTAAACAGACAATGAGGAAAGTCTGGTAATCTAGCATTTTTGAGATGGAGTGGTGGTTTGTGGCTTTCCAAATGAGGTCCTGCTAGAATAGGATTGTTCTTCACACTTTTATCATGTTCCCTGCATAACTTTTCTTTTTGCTTTAGAGACATTTATACATACCAGAAAGCCACAATTTTCTTTAATGTGGAACTTAAGAATTTTGTCTTTGATAGGTGTGAAATTATGTTAGACTTTTTATGAAAGTATCTTTCATCCTGTTAGCCTTATTAAATTATGTTTCTACTCTTTCAAAATGAAGCTAAGCTTTCCAACCTGCTGACTGCGAGGTGCTATGAGATTTCCTGGTTATACAATAACTTCTACCCAAAACATGAAGAGATACTGGGTAAGGACCTCCAACAAGAGTCGAGATTAAATTTGGAACTGGTTCTAATTACCATTTGCTTCTAGATTGCTGCAGAAATGACTACTGCTGGTTTTCTTTTTTTCCATGAGCTGCCTTCATCACTATGCTGTCTTTCTAGGGGAAGAAAAAAAATTCTACTAGAGGGATTTGGCCAGCAGCCTATCTCTGGAGAAGTAGAAGAGGAAAGGGAATGACAAGGAAATAGGTTTGTTCCAAATGGAAAGTTAAAATGAAGGGGAGAAGTTTGAAAAGACCAACTGTTTTGATGTCACTGTAATACATAGATTTTTCCTGAAAATCACAGAACTGGAAGTTTAATGGTAGATTAAATGTATTTATATATTGGTGTGTTTGTTTTGTCTACTTTCCTGGTGTTTCAGACTGGCTATATAGGTTGATAGCTATGCTGTATCCCAAGGATAGGAAGGGATAAGATCTGGAGTAGAGGAAATGCTGTAGTTGTAGAGTGCCTAGAAGAATACTTTGGAGAACAAAGTGCTGTCAGAAAACACAGTGGTATTGCTTGAGAGCTTGTCAGTCTGGACATACTGTCTGAAATTAAGCTTGGGTGGGTTTAGGGTAGTTTAGAATTGTGCTTTAACAAAACTAAGGGATTTTGGTGGCAAGCTTGAGTGTTTGTTCACAGTAATTTTGATAATTTGTGTGTTCAGTATGACAACACCTGCAAAGGAAGCAACGCTATAGTATGTAGATGTGTTAGAAAGCATATTTTTTGTCATACTGGTTGGGACTCTGATTTCTAAATAGTATTCCCATTGGGATCTATGTAATTGCATCCTGCCTTTGGTTGATCGTCCCCAAGGGAAACCTCAAAGGAGGATAGCATGTGGACTTCCAAGACTGTACCCTAGTTACAGAAAGACCTATTGTGCTTCGGAGCTTTCTTAAAAAATGGACTACTGAGTAACCAGTGAAGAAGCTGATCATTGCACATGGAAGTATGTTGATCTTAGTGCTGGAGGTGGAAGAACAGTGAGGACATGAAGCCCTACTCTGCAGGCACAGCTGTCAGCAGTGTCTCCATGACAAACTCATCTCAGAGTTCCTCTGAGAGTCTTGGGTTGGGGGATTCTTAATCTAAACTGAAGACTCTGTGTTCATTTAGCTTGTCAGTGCTTTGCTTTGCCATTGTATTAGAGAGGCACTGTATTTCTACACTGTCAAAAAAATTCGGTTGCGCTGTATGTGACGTAGGATAGATGTTCCTTGGGGCAGTGAAAGAAGAACACACTTTTGTGGGCATTGTAAAATTCCAGATGTTGCAAATGATAAGGCAAAACAAATAGTGTAGGTTTTAGTTGGGAAGGAATATTTTGCAAAGAAGCCTTTATTCTTGCCACCTCTGGAAAGTGAAACACCATGACTTTTGTGCAAGGTGGAAAAATAATTCAGGCTGTGAGGTTCTGCAAAGTAGTGTGTAGGTCCCAGTACTGCCCATCTCTCTTATGCAGAACCATTTTTTCTGGGGCTCCTATTCTGAGTTCTTTGTTCACATATCTAATTTGCAGAGTTTGGTATCCTGTTGGTTCTGTATCACAGCTGAGATTGTTTTCATCATAAGTCCTGTACCTGGGTGCTCCTCCAGTGTTAATGGCAGGTTGTTAATGCTCGGGCTGCCTTGTACAAAACGACTACATACTTTTGTTACAGGCCTAAAAAAAAATCAGACTTAAAGAGATTTTAGAAGACATTTTGAAACCAGAAAGGAGGAGATGGATTTGAACCCTGCTTTAAAAGTAGCTGTTTTTATCTTATTGGTACATAGTGCTTGATTGGTTTTCTCCTGCAACTCAGTAAGAATAGAAGCATTCAAACATTAGTTATTTCAATGAGCTATGTCTCTGTGTTTCCAATATGTCTTTTATAGATACGTAAGCTAACAGGACATACTAACTTGAAAAATTATGTTGAAAATAACATTTGTTATTGTAAATTAACTGAAATAAAAATTATTGATATTTGTGGTTTAGATTTTGACTTTAAACCTGCAGTCTTTAGATGGTAGTGGACATAACAAGGAATGTTTTTTGGCTCTAACATAAAATACTGGAATTTGCTTTAAAAACCTCAGTTGTGATATTACATATTTAGCAATATTTTTTTGCATTACAACAACATATGGAAATAGAATATTTATTACTGACTAACCATTACAGCAATAAATCTTAGGATAAATATATGCTTCATATTTAACACATCTGTGAAGAACCAGGGAATTCTTTAACTAGTCTTAAGTATGATCACTGTGGGGCTTTTTTAACAGATGGTTCCAAGCAGCAGTGTACTCATGGAGTTGGTAGACTATGAGTCTGTGGTCTACAGTGCATTTTGTGCAAGAACTTAAGAACATAGCTGACAAATATAGATCTATATCTTAAATAACAGTGTGGAGAAAGGTTCTGGTTGTGGTTTTGTGTTGATTAGAGAATGAAGATAGCTTTCAGTGATGCTGTCTGCAGTTTATTTTGGTCTTCAGATAATCTGCAGTCTTTTTTTCTGAAGTTTTTTTAGACTGAAGACATTTTTAGAACTTTTGTTTTGGAGGGATTTTGTTTGTTTGTGTGGTGGGGATTTTTTGTTTTGTTTTTGGGGGAGTGGGTTTTAGGTGTTCAGTTGTGGGGGTTTTTTTGTTGGTTTGGGTTTTTGTGGGGTTTTTTCGGTTGTTGTTTTGGTTTTTTTTTTATTTGTTTGTTTGGGTTTTTTGTTTGGTTGTTGTTGTTTTGTTACTACTTATGCTCGTAGTCACTTGAGTGTCCCTGAGTACTATGCTGAGAACATTTATTTCCTTGTCACCAAAGCATCATTTACAATGTTGTTCTAGTAGCTTTTTGAGAGAGAAGGCTGGTTGCTAATCAAGCATGTAAGTGTTAAATTGGCCTTGCAGTCTTCATACTTTTATGAAATACATCCTGTATTATTCTTTGACCATGAGTATTAGTCTGCACATTCGGAAATGTCTCCAACATTTATAGCTTACCACAGCCTGTTTTTTGCAGCTGTTAAACTTGAATTTTTGCTTCATGCTGCCTATGGGGCTGTTCAGGAGTGTATGTGGTGCAAGGGAAGGTGATAATTTGGTGGCTTTGCCCATCTCCAGTAGTGTGGTACCATTAGTATTCTGTTCTGCCCTGTAATATTTTGTATGAGAGGATTAGAAAATTTATTCCTACCACTGTCCCCATCTTAGGTATGTTTCTCCATACACGTTTATCCTGGCTGTACTGGGATAGTGTGGTGTGTGTTGGAGCTCTTGACAGGTGCTTTTATGCTGCGATGTTCACCAGTGTTTGAAATAACTCATTCTTTTGATGCATCTCTTGCAGGCAGAGTTTTGGATCTGTGTGCTCTCATAAAAGATGTTGCACCAGTGTACCCTGTAATTTATAGTAGTGACTTTATCCTTTTAAAGTGAATCTGCACTGCTTTGAGCTATAGATCCTGTTTGTCAGCATATGAAGATGTCTTGCACCAACATTTTCTATACCAGTGACTAAAAGTATTTGTATAGACCCTTGAAGTGACCTGTCCTGCATCATGCAGCTACATGGTGATAATCCATAAAGCTTGCACAAAGCTGCTGTAACCAATTAACATAAAATTACAGGGGAATCTCTAGTGTTGACTCCATACTGCCTCACATGCAGTTATCTTGCACTTCTTGATGTGGTTTCAGCACGTTAAGCTTTGTAAATCTTCAGCCTTGTCCCTCGATAGAGCAAAGCTTTGGCCTTCTTGTAAAGAGCATCTGTGCTTTGTATATAGAATTCTATATTCAACATCTCATTCTTTTGTGAATATGTAAAGTCATGAAGAAGTTTTTCTAAACACATTTAGAGGATCCTCACATTCGTTCTGCAGTTTTCAATTATGGGCAATCTGACTTGGGCATCTGAGTATCTCCTTGCACCATTTCAAAAGGTGCAGGAAAGCTTGAAGCCTAAATCTTACTCCAGATAATTTTGCTTTGAATCTGAAGCTTAAAACAGCATAAACAATATAAAGCTGAATAGTTCTTTGTTTTTATCACAGCTTGATCTGAATTTCTGTGTGTAAAAATTTAGACTGTTCATACTGTTGGATCATGTTGCCACTTGTATTTTTAAACCACATTAGCTTCAGTCTGTAATTTCATATGGTTGCAAAATACAGCTTGAATTTGCTCTGTTAAGATTTTGAAGTTTGATCTGGCTATATGTTTCGTAGCTGCAGAAGCTCTCTAAATGTATTTGTGAACATTGCTCTCATTTGGTGAAATAGATTGGAGAGTAGCTTTTTTCATTGTTGTTAGGAAATACTGATAACAGGAGTTTATAGTTCTGGGTTTCGTTAAGATATTAAAATAAAATATTAAAAATGTGTGGGTATTTTTTTTTTATCATGAACAAATGCCCGTGCTTTTTTAGCCTGAACAAATTGAAGTCTATCCCTGAGTAGCATTGCCCAGTTTTGTTAATTCTTACGTACACATGTACATATGAAAGAAAACCAATTTGTGTGGATTTGAGTTATGTAAAGATCGTGATGAAAATATCTAGCAACAAAAGTGCTGTTACAGACTTGTGACTCTAAAATTAAGTGGTTGCCTGGTAGTTCCCATATGCATATGGAATGTTTGCATATACTTCAGAGACTTTCTGAAAAGTTTAAGCTACATATTTTTCCAGTTACTGCCTTGAATTTAGTAGTCAGCAATGACTGTTATGAAATGCATGATTGGTAGTCTGAGTTCTCTGTTTTGTCCTAGTGTAGTATAGCTGTTTGGTTTTGGTTGTTTTTTTTTAATGTGTGGGCAAGACTTAATCTTCTCTGGTTCGGTTAGATCTTGAGTTGCAAATTAGAGAAGACATTGCCTGTAACAGCTTTGCTGCTGGTCACATTTGTCTTCGGTGACTGCCGGAAACTTGAGATTTGTTAACTCCCTGTGTGTACTGGCAGTGGCTTGGCTTTGCATAAATAGCTGGTTCTCTGAATCGCTCCTTAATGAAATTTGAATCCTCTAATTAAAACTGGAACTGCACTTCTAAAATGCCTTTATTAGTTAAAGTCTATCCCAGAGTGTTGTTTCAGTATCAGCATACAGTGTCACCAACAGAATAAAGTGTAGAGAAGTAATGGCAGTTGATAACCTGAGCTATTTCAGTATGTTAAAGGAGCGTCTCTCATTTTAAATCACAAGGATTGTGAGAAGTGACTTCAGAACAGTAATAAGATATGGCGCAGTGCTTTTCTTTGATTTCAGGACAAAGAGTGGACCTGTAAGTCTGGCTGAATTTAGGTGTCAGATCCGTGGTAGATTGAGTTGAAATATTTACTGGAGGTCATAAATGGAAAAGTATATCACAGCAGTTGAGAAGTGCAGATTTTTAACCCTTCAAATTGTATGTAAGGTCTTACCACACTAAGTACACCAATTCTACTTCGTTCCAACCTAAACCTTCCGTTTATAAGTAGTTGCCTTGACTAACGTTTTTTGAGTAGAAATGTTTCCAGTGTTAGTCCTTAAAGCAAACTCACAGACTTGCTTATCTCTATTGTTGACGTAAATGTGTATGTTTTGAGTAATGAATTGAGTTACTTACAAATAATGATTTAACACACATCTTTAAACTTACTTCAAAGGAAGTACTTGCATGTAGTCATTAAAGTTCCTACAGCACACTTCCTATCAGCCTGGAATTGGAAGAAGTTGTCCCTAGTACAGTAAAAGTTCAGACATCAAAAGCAGTATATTGAATTAAACAAGGAAAATGAACTAACATTGCTGCCTGTCTTGTTTTCTGTTTGAAATAGTGATGATAAATTACATGAAAAGCTGAGCTAGTTTTGTGTAATCAAATAATGTTGTTAAATTATTTGGGACTGTATAGACTCCTGCAGGACAAATAAATCAGTTCACCACAAAAAGTTTCTCTGAGTGCTTGAGTACTGATTTTTAGTAGTCATTTAAAAAAAAAAGCATGCAGGGAACTGAATCAAGGTATGATAAATAAGGTGTAGGGCTAAAATACTTTTCCTTTAGTATGCAGTTCAGTTAGGACCCTTTATGTACTGTTCATGTATAATCTCTAGGCAGGCTGCAAACATTTTATGAGCCAGGTTAGCTCAGCTGATGTACATAGACTAGGACAATACAGAAACTTTTGTGAAATCAAAAGCTAAGGGAACAATCAGGTTAGCACGTAACTCTAAATTAAACAGTGATTTTACAGACTAATCAAGAAACTCTTTTCATTTTTTTTGTCTCCATCAAGTGTAGTGAACTAATTACGAACTTGGTTGCAATTCTTAAATTCTTTAAGACATTAATGTCTAGCACAGAGTTAGCTGCAGGCCATCTGGCAAAACTTTTTCAGTCTCAGTGGACATTTCAAGTGTTGATTGTTTTATCAAAATACCACAAAAAATGCCCACAGGTTTAATAAAATTAGTTTGCCTTCCCATTTTTGAAGGGATGATGCTGAATGGTATGGATTTTCATGTCTTTCAAATATTTCTCTATTTCTTGCAGGAACTAAGTGATCTGCAGCGAGACCCACCAGCCCACTGTTCTGCTGGACCTGTTGGCGATGACTGTAAGTTCTTCCTAGTACATTCAGTACTTTTCAGTTCTGAAAAAGCTCAGAAAATCTCTAATTGTTGTATCTTTTTGGCTTTCAGTGTTTCATTGGCAAGCAACTATTATGGGACCGGTAAGTATATGAATCATGCCCCTTAAAATGTAAGACCTTGCTTCTCTTTTTGTTACAGAAGGATTCATTTGGGTTTCTGTAAACACATCAGGCACATTCAGCTGTGCTGTGTATAGATTGAAACTTTAGGATGATATTGTTGTTCTTAGTAGTCTGGTAGCAGTTGCTTTCTGTAGCTCATCAAAAATCCATCCTCTTCTTGAAGTTAGAGGTGCTTAGTTAGTCAGCTGTGGTGTTTGAGTTGGTGATGGGAGCTATAAAGCAAAGAGCTTGCTTTTCATAGATGGTCAGATCAGTTCCGGAAGATTCATCCATCTGAAAGGAGGAAGAGTGGGTGAAATCTAATATTAAAGTTGGTAACTGTAAACAAGAGCGAAGTTGCAGAGGGCAATTTTTGGGCTTTTAGCTGGAGCTTATTTTATTAGATAGCTGTGATTGGCTCTGGCAAAAGCATATGGCTTTTACAAACTGCACACCAGCAGTGGGCGCTTTTGTTGGTTTTTGTGTGAGAAAAGTGCTTTCCTTGAGTTGAGGAAATTACAACTCTTGTCAAGGGAAGACATAACAAATGACAAAAAAGCTTAAAACATGAAGGTTTTAAAGGAAAGCTGAGAAGAATTTTAGCAAAAAAAAAAAAAAAAAAAAGAACAGCATGATCTGAGGGAAGGTGTGCTTACTAATATCCTGGTAAGGAGTTTGAATTCCTAGTGTTTTGCTTTTGGATTTAATAATTTGGAAAGAGAGAGTCTTTAGTTCGGATAGTGAGCTGAGTCACTGTGGGAGGTGAAATTTTGAGATAATACTTAATCCATTAAGATGCAGCGTTACATGGTGGAGAAAAGTGGAAATGTGTCTGCTTTGAGACTAATTCTCTGCTTTCAGCAGAGTTGATCTGAAGCAGTGAAAGATCAGTCAGTAATTTGCCAGTGATGTGCTGGAGTCTGTTGTCCAACTTGTCCACGGTCCAGCAGCAGCTATTTTTCTGTAGTATACTAATGCTTTGCCCTTTTTCTTGAACAGCTCTGTTTTTTCACATACCAAGGCCTTCTGGCTCCTGCCCTCTTACACTGCCAAAGGGTGAATGGCAAAGCAGCAACGAAGAGTTAACAAAAGCTAATGTACTGATTGCCACCAATAATGTCCTGAATGACTCTGATGACATGAGTAAAGGAAATACTAGCACATAAATCTTGGCTTAAATTCCATTTTCTTCTCCAGCTTGCAGTTCAGCTTTCATTTTCTATGGTAGAAAGTATTATTTTCTTTGACTTAATTTCCTCAGATGTCTCTAGTTAAGGATAAGAATGACCATCTCTTGCCAACCTTTCTCAGCCATATCTGCAGAGATACAGGAACAGAACACTTCAGATGTTAATCCTTTATCTTGATAACAAAAGAAATTAGGGGTGCACATTCTGTATGTTTCCTGGTGGCCCAAGGGAAGCATAAGACTAAAGCTTACCTTCAGAATTAACTTCCTATATGTGGAAGTAGGGTAACCTCTTCTGCCTATGGGTATCATCAATTTGTTTTATATACCTTGCTTATAAAACACAGAGTGACTTCACTTTGCCTGACACTGAACTTGTCTCATCTTCAGCTTACTTTAACTTTGAAAAATCCATCAAGTATGCAAGCAAGAGGTCCTTTCAAACCTTATTGGAAGTACAGTGGCAATCTCTTCTGAGGTCACCTAATGCTGATTAAGCATGACCCTCTGCACTTTGAGCGTGGAAGGCAACATGGCTTAATGGACCATTTGTGACTTTACCTCTTACAGTCATATAATCATCTCTAAAACAGTTCATTTCCAAGGTAAAGGTTTTACTTAAAAACAGTCTGCCTTTCCTTCCATAAGAAAACCCAAAAACTTGATCTTCTTCAGCTTTGTTGAGATTGAGTTCCTACGCTGTTGTTGTAAATTTACCATGTAATGAGAGTAGTTTTCTTCTTTGTCTTGACCAGAAATGGCAGAACTGCTCTTTATCATTTAGCATCAAGACTTCCCAACTCACTTTTTTAGTCAATAGAAAGGAAAGTTCTTCAACAGATGACTACAACAAAATTATTTCTATCTATTAGCTGTGCACAACCTGGACGTAAACCTGTGCACATGTTTTCTAACAAAATGCATGTTCACAGATTTGTACAGGTCACAAAGATGTTGTGTGTTTTAAAACTCCCTGATGTCATCATGAACTGAATTATGTTGGAAAATCCTACTCTTTGCAGATGCAAAGAGAAACCACTTCTTAAGGTAAGTGTGTTTGTAGCTTAAGGATGGAGGAGGATCAGAGCAACTGTGGTCTTGCACAGAGACAGGATTTGGAGGGCCTGCTCTGGTTTTTGTATTCCCCTCAGTGCAGTGAAGCTATTGATCTCACTCTCTTTCTCTCCCCAGAAGTGCAGTGCTCAGTAATTGTGTTGTGCTGCAGCAGTAGTAGCCACTGTTGGCTCTACTGTAGCTCTGCAGGCCAGTGGAAAGGTTCAATTCCCTCTGTGCCTTCCCAGTTTATGGCCCATAGTGGGCTGTGTACTGGGGATAAAAATGGATTTTCTTTAGGAGGTTATCTACATTTGGAAGGGAAGCTGCAAAACATCTGAAATATATTAATGTGTTTCATTTGTTTGCTTTTTTCCCCAGCCTGATAGTGCATATCAAGGGGGAGTATTCTTTCTCACAGTGCACTTTCCAACAGACTATCCTTTCAAACCACCAAAGGTAAGTCCTTTCTTTTACCTTAGCACAGTTTTTTGGTTAAAGTTTATTCTTTGAGGCTTAATTTTGGAAGTTAAACCAGAAAAGTGAGCAAAAGAAAATGTATACATGCTCGTCATGAATGCAGAGAAGACTGTAAAAAAATTACATTGGCAGATCTGGTATGATTGGAAAGGAAGGGGTGATATTAAGGATTCCAAATGTAACAACCCTAATCTGATGTTAGGTGTTTTTTATTTATTTTTTATCACAGATTGCTTTTACAACAAAAATATATCACCCAAACATAAATAGTAATGGAAGTATTTGTCTTGATATTCTGAGATCACAATGGTCACCAGCTTTGACTGTCTCTAAAGGTAAACTCACTGATTTGATAATACATTTATGAAGTTGCATACACTGCCACAGCACTTTTTTGTGTATTTTGTGTATTATTCACTATCTTAAAGGTGGCAGTGGGAACTCATCCTGCATGTTTCAGAAGGGGCAAATTCCATTGGAATTCTTGTTATCCAAGATCTTGTGCAGTTTATTGGAAGTTGTCACATTACAGAAAAATGTGTGCACAGCAAAGAAATGTTCTAAACCAAGTTGGGTAAGATAATAAATGTCCAATTAGCCTGAAATGTGATAGCTGACTGTGCATGCTGAACTGAGGAGAAACTGATGAGCAGGGCTTCAAAATCACAACTTGGAAGTAAATGTGAAACCCTGATACTGACGTTGTGTGAGCTTACATGTTTGCCTGTTGATGACTCTTTGAGCATCCTTGTGTCGTCTAAGGTCTTAATTACATTTTATTTTAAAATTAGATCATTTTTTCTGGTTTGCATTCCTTTGTAAGATGAACATTTTAAAATGTAGCTCCTTTCACAGTCATCAGTAAAATATTTGTTAAAATATTCTCGTCCTGTAGTTTAAATTTCTCAAAAGTTGAACACTGTAGATTTTTTGAACACTGAGTTAACAGTTATGCAGTTCTTTTGTTGCAGGCATTTTGTGTCACTTCAAAAGCTCCTTAAAATGTTGATGCTGTTGTTTTGCCTCACACATCTTCAAAATGCTAAGGCACACTTAATCGTATCACAGAAATTTCTCATGTGACTCAAAACGTCAAGCAGTATCACATTTTTTGTGCTTGGGAGCTCTCTAAACTATGTACCTTATTTTAGAAGTGTCATTGCATTGGGTGTACAAGCAAAGAAAAAACTGTTGGTCTTTGTCCAATGGAAATTGCTCTATGCAAGTCCAGTTGCTATACCTCCTTGGAAAAGCAACTTTGCATGCTCACAGCCCTGTGCAGTAATCTCACAAGCTGTATAAAATCTAAGTCTAATACTGTTTCCTGAAGTCATTGCTGAAGACATGACTTACTCTTATGTGCAATTGGTATCATATTTTCACATAAATTAGTTGCTTTATAGCTATCCAAAAGTTGTCTTGTTTCTAGTTATCAAGCAAATGAAAATTGGTTCTTAGGTTTAACACTTGGCATTTTCAAATGAAAACTCGTAAAGTTTTTAGATCTTCAGTATTTTTCTATCTCTTTATTTGTTGAGCACTTCTTTGGTTATAAAGTGGAGTGGTCTGCTGGTCTCATGTTCTGATATGATGTGCTTTTAACCTGCTTGCATATTATATGTTTCATAAACTGGAAATTAGCTCATAGACTTATAATGGAAGTTTCTCCTTTGAAGTCTTTGTGTAACTGAACCAAAGTTGACAGCATATTATAGCACCTCTGGTTGGTGTGACCATATAGTCTAACCTGATTGTCTAATATTACTGGCACTTAAAATATGTCAATATTGAAGTGGTTGGGCTTTCTAATCCTGAAAAATAGGCACTGGCTCTTGGGTAACAAGATGAAGCAAGGGGAAAAAAGGTATTTTACAGCAGATTCTTATGGTAGCATGGAGTTCTCTTTAATAACATACTTAGAATTATTTAACTGTGTACTCTTGTATGCATATTAGTTCTGAGTGTGAAAATAGAAATTCCTGAAAGGTATGGTCTGAAAATATTAGGAAAAAAATAATCAATCCTTGGTTCATTACCAGGAAATGAATATGACATTATAAGTGAATATCTGTGTCATTATTATCAGTATATATAAGTGAATACACTGATCTAGTATTTCCCAAAATGAAACTCACACTTAGGTAAAATGTTCATATGATTGAGAGAATAACTGTCAGTGCAGAAGAGGGAAAGGATATGCACAAATTGAGTACTGCATGGCAACGTAGTATTAATAAATATTAGTTACCTTCAATAACTGCAGATGAAAGGCTTAGTTTGAACAAATATCTGTGTGTAACTGTGTAGTCTGTAGTTTGGCTAATGTTCCTAGGCTAAAATGTGGGAGACAGATCATTACAAAAGGTACGTGGGTTGCAAATTCTCTAGGCTCGTATCAGGTGTTGTTTACTTAGGCCGTAGAAAAATGATGCTGTATAAACATTTCTGAACAGAGCTGCTAAATGACACTTAATACTTTTCCCAATTCCCTTGTACCACCCTCCTTCAGTGTACTGGAATATATTAAAGGATTATAGAAATAAAGCAAACTAACTTGTTTAATCTAGTGTCTCTTTTATTTAGTTTTATTGTCCATATGCTCCTTACTTTGTGATCCTAATCCAGATGATCCTTTAGTACCAGATATTGCACAGATCTACAAGTCAGACAAGGAAAAGTGAGTATAACATACATAATTGTGTGTGGCTATCTGCTATGCACCTTCTATATTAACTATATTAACCTTCTATATTAACTTCAGCAATGCTCTTTTCCTAGATTTCTACAGGTTTAGATTTTAAAATCTCGAGAATAGCGATGGCAAGTAGAAAACTGTAGGCATACACAACTGCTGGTAACTAATTTTTTGTACTTAGTTACATAAAACCTTCACGCTTTTGTGTAACTTCTTATATTTATTGCATGAAAAATAATTTTCCAAATGTTAGTTATTTGTCACTACTGCAATCTTCTGGTTGTAAAACCTGTACAGAAGAATTTTTGACCTTCTGTTTAACTGACTGAGTTGTTTGGTACCTATTTTTTTTTGTATTGAGCTATTGAAGACTTCTTGCAGCGTATGCAGTGGCCTGTGGCTCATCACATGTCACAGATTCAGGAAGATTTGAGTATTGCTTTTACCTTGAGCAGTTGACAAAAAAGGAGTGATGTAGAAGTTACATTGAAGTCTGTGGTCTAGTATTTCTCTGCCTAGACTAAAAATTATGAAAATATCCTTTTTCTGGCAGTTCAATGTCCGGCATAGTCAAATCCTATAACTTCTGAAGCGCTTGAACTCTGTAGCTCATTCTGCGAAGTAGATAATGTTCAAGTTGAAGGTGTTGTGCATCAGCTTCTCCCCATTTGTGGTTCAATTTTTTTCCACCCACCTACTTACTAGTGATTTCAGCTGTTGTGCGTCCTGTTTGTGAAGGAAGTGAATGACGGATGGTTTTCTGTCTCCAAATCTCAAAATTTAATCATTGCTAGAGAAAGTGAGAAAACACGTAGTCTTGGCTATAGCTTTATCTTCTTATGCTGATCACCTATAACATTTTTTTTTGTTTCATCTTGGATTTAGGAAATGAAAGATATGGCTGGTTACCCCTGAGCATTTATCTATGGGTATTTTATTATAAGTAAAGATCCAAAGACTTGTATGGTAGCATAATCTTAAGAAGAAAAGCACTTAGTACATGTGTTGCTATACAGATCTTAAGAAAAATATTTTAAAAATTGTCAGCGTTTTTCTCTGGATGACTCAGAAGAAAGTGAATCCAGTCTGAAGACTTGAATGTAGCAAATGTAAGGACCAGTTGGGAAGCTATCAACTCTCTAACAACATTTACCTTTGAGATTATGGAATTTATAAAATAATCAGCTTCATACCAGAAGGAAAAGACCCAAGATTTAAAACCTAGTAAAAAATGCTTTTCAGAAAATTTTTGAGTTCTGAAACGCAGATGGCAGCGCAGAATGAAGAATAAAATCCCAGTTAATTATACTGAATTTTATGGAACTAAAATGTGTAAACTTTGTTAGACTTTTAATAGCATATGCCTCTAGGAGTAATTGACAACAAATTCCTGTTAAGGTACAAATAAGGGAACCAGCTGTGAAATGCAAAGGAAGGATGCACAATGGTACGCAGTGTAATGCAAACCTCTGAAGTTGGGTTTGAGTCCGAATAGCTCTGATAGGTAACATTAAAAACCGAACACATAGTGGGTATATACTTCTTGGTTTTTAGACTATTTTAGTGTTCTTTGACTCAATGCTCAGAGGTGAAAAGCTCAGTAACACCTGTATTAAGTAAATACTCGGCCATTGTCAATGTATCACTAACAGCTCTTCACTGTAATGCCTTCTTTCTGCACGTACAGATACAACAGACATGCAAGAGAATGGACTCAGAAATATGCAATGTAAACTTTTGAAGACATTTTCATATACCACAGAGCACTGTAAATTCTAGGGTTTTTCAAAATTAGAAGGAATTGGAGCACGGTTTATGGTTTCAATGTGACACCCCTTGAATTTTTTTTCACCCATGTAAATGTGCTTCTGGAGCAAGGGAGAACAAACTTCCAAAAATAACCTGTGACTGTGATAAGAATATTTATCCTCTTTGTATGCTTTGCAGAAGACATTTATTATAGTTTTTCAGAGTTGGACATCTGCATCTTCAGACTACAAGTTCTATAATGCAGTTGTAAAGCAACCAAATTATTTTTGCTGGAAAAAGTAGCGGTTTTCATGTGATGAATACTGTATGTGTGTCATTGAAGTATGTTGTCTGTTTCATAAGTGTGTTGAAGTTTCTTTTTGTTAGTTCACTTATATATTTTTTTTTTTTACTGTATAGACTGTTCTATTTACAATGTAAGTCATTTCATTTTAGACTTGCTTGTGCACAATGTTGACAAGATACAACTGCTAATAGGGAAATTAATTGTAGTATCACACCATTAGAATATTCTGAAGACTGACTGCAGATTTCTTAAAACCGAAAATGATCTTTGCACAATAAATCTTTGTATGCTGATTATGAAGAAACACTTGGTTTTGATTCTATTGCATACTTGACTTAATTTTGTTGCAATGTGAACTAATTGCACTGGTATGTAGAAAGATATGTAACCGTTTTGTTGCTATTCACAACTGATTTTTGACACGTGGGCAACATAACAGTATCATAGACCTTTTACAAATCCAGATGTAGCCTTTTCCATATAAATAAAATACATTTTCTACTTTCCTTGGCTTTTTTTTTGTCTTAAGTCATGCATATCCTTAAAGTACTTGTTCTAACATTGGAGATTTGCCAGTAGTAAGTGGTCTATGTGTCCTGTAGACAGAATATCCAGTAAAGCCATGCATCATGTGCTACTTAGGACTGGGTTGCAGTTAACTTTTGTGCTAGCTCTTGCCTAGTGGATTTAGCGTACTATGCCCATTGTTGGATATAGGATTTCAACTAGATTAATGCCATGCTATGCCAATATTTATCTATGGAGGAGATAATCACTAAGTGTCTGTTAAGGTTGTGTATTTGCAATATCAAAATGTTACGGTAAACTCCTCACTCTTGAAAGTAACTTTTCCATTAACTTGCACTTCAGTTGCTTCAGACTATGCATGTGGAAAACCAGTAGTGCTGGAGTGGGGCAATCTGTTCTTAAAAGGTAGATTAAAAGCAGAAAAATTCTTGATTTCCTACCGTTCATTCTTCTTGGGTATTTGAAAGTAAAAAAGGATGACAAAATGTCATCTGTATTTTCTACATGAAAGAAAAATGACATGCAGTTGGGAAATTTGTCGCCATAAAATACATTTTTAAGACAACAAATATATTTGATTTTGGGTTTTTTTGTGTTGTTGTTGTTTTTTATTCTAATATGTGTCGAATTGGAATTCGGGATATGGGTAGTAAGCCTGCACAGTAAGAGCTTTTATTCCTACCAGTGGAATATTAGCTTTGTGTTTGCTGATTTACTGACCTTAAGTTGGTCACATACGGGAAAACATAATTTCTATGCTAGTTTTATCAATGAAGTAAGGATGACATTTGAAACAGCAGCTTGATTGAGAGTGGTTCTAATAATCTTGAGCCTGTTCACTACATTTTGCAAGATGAATAAATGGATTTTTTTGTTACTGGGTGCTTCATTATACTTGATCTAGGACAATGTAGCTAGGAAGGCAAAGACATAATTTATACTTCTTGCTCGAATGATCGTAGAAAACTGACCATCAGAATGTGTTCCCAGAGGTTTTTTTTTTCCTAGGCAAATAGTAATGTATTTGTAGTAGAAGTTATTTAAATTTTTGGAGTATCTGTACTGAACTGTGTGAAATTGGAAGTTCGACTTAGTTTCTTTTGGTTTATCATTTTGTGTTAGGGATGGTTTGAGAACATTTGTACTTTAACTGGTAATGTTTCTGCTTTGTGCCATGCATGCAGGAATGACTTTCCACCACAGTATGAAACCAGCAGGAGGATTGAAAAATATGTGTAAGACATATTAAGCGTATGTAAATATTAAAAAGGAACTTGTCTTATGATCATGCTGGTTTAGAGGTGTGAAGCTAAGCCTTTGGTTCTTACAATACTCCTAGCAGTTCAACCCTTCTGCTTTTGAAATTATTGGAATTAAATGATATATACATTATTTAAAACTTCAGTCATGGAGTTAAGTGGTTTGCTTTAATCTTTGGACAGAAACATCTCCACTACTGCACCTTCAGAGGTCCTCCATTAACACTTTTTATACAACTTATGTTTTCATGGGCAGGGCTGAAAAGTTACTCACTTCTGTGCTGTTTACTACCATGGGGGAAAAAAAAAGTAAATCTTTTTTCCCCGAGAACTGGTCTGAGGTGTGGCGTCTGCTGTTTCAGACACAGCGGCTCCCAAAAGCTTGCCGTTGCGAAGAAATCGGTGAAGCCGTGGGGTTAGTTTTTGGCTACACCTCATCAGCTGAATTGGTTACTTAGCGCCCAGTTGCTTCCTGATCTCTCCGTTACAAATTTCTGCCGCAGAACGCCCCCTGCAGGCGCACACAGCGACCCTGCGGCCCGGGGGGGGCGGGGCTGCGGGGTCACCTTGTCGCCTTCGCCGTGCTCCCGCCCCTCGCGCCGCTGTCCCAGGGTGCCGCGCGCCCTTCCTGCGCAGGCGCCACGGGCCGGGATGGCGGCGGCGGCGGCGGTGGGGGTCTTGCTGGGCCGGGCCGCGGGCCTGGGCCTGGGCACGGGCAGAGGCGGGCGGCGGCTCCTCCGGTGCGGGACGGGAGCGGGAGCGAGGCTGCGGGAGCGGGGGACGGGGACCGGGACCTTCCTCGACAGTGCCGTTGTGTGCAGGGCTGGTGGCGCTGCGGAACAGTGCCTGTCTCGGGGGATCAGCTCGGATCAGCGCCCGAAGCGGCCCCTCACCGCCTATCTCCGTTTTGTGATAGACAACCGTCCTGCTTTTAGGGAAAGAAACCCAGGTACGAGGTGTGAGGGGAGGGGTGCCTGCTGTTGGCGCGGTTGGGCGCCGGGGCTCAGATACCGCCGTCCCCTAGAGTGGGTTCACGGCCTGCGCCCCGCAGAGTGGGGTGAGCCAGGAAGCCGGATACAACCCGTCTGTTTGTAAAACCGAACCTCGGGAACGATCTAAAGTCGTGATTTCAGAGACCCAGCCCGTTTGTTTATCCGTACCATTCCCCAAGGGAATCCAGGATGGCCATACTCACTGCCTGCACGTGCCTCCTTGGTCTTCCGTGCTTCATAAGGCAAAAAAGTGAACGTGTGTAACTGTAAAAATGTTTGATGAAATATTTCACCTAGATAATATATGTTAACAATGGTTTGTGATTCTCAATTATTTTTGGACCTCTGTGTATTTGAAGTACACTTTTGCTGATACTATGAGCTGTGTATTATTTTATTTTGAGGCTTAGTAATTGAAAAGTTACAGGTACTGGATTGTATCACTGTATATGTGAAAAAAGTAAGTGTATTTAGAGGAAAATGGTTTTCTGTGAATATGTTTGATTTACTAGCAAAAACTTGACTTACAGGCAATGCGGTCACTCTTGCCAGAGAGCTACAAAATAGAAAGTTACGCTGTTTTTGAAATATTGTTAAAAGTTAAAATGTTTAAAGAACTATGGTCATATTGGGCAAATCCTGAGGAAGATTTAAGTAGGGAAAATCATTTGATACCCTTTTTAGCTCACCAGTTCAAGAGTTCCACACACTCATATGTTGGTAACTGAACTATCAGAATTTATTGCAGTTACATACCACACCAGTGTTTTCCACATTTCCAAAATTTGAATAATCTGCAAATAAACATACTGGATCTTATATACGAATTGAGAATTTGGGGGTTTCTTGTTCCTGATTTGTTTTATTTTATCACTGGTCAAAGCATCACATTTTCAAAGGTTTTAAGGTGATGTACTTGCACTAAAACCTTCCCATTGTCTTGTTTTCCCAGAATTCTGAAAGTCAGGTTACTGACAAGAGCTTAACTATGTTTTTCCACCACTGAGGTGGCTGAGCTTTACCTCAGAGGTGGGAGAGAAGCTCTCTGTTTTTTCTTTTAGTGTGAAGGAGAGGGAAAGCTTGTAAAGGATTTTTCAAGAAAAGAAAACCTTATATCGTCTTTGCTCTACACTTGGGTTTGTTTGGGGTTTGTTGGCTTGTTTGCATGGGGCCTTTTTGTGGTTGGTTGGTTGCTTGGTTTGTTTGTTATTAATTTTCCCCTTCGCAAATTCAAGTCTGGCTGGAGGCCTCATCAAATGACCGCAGTGCAAGAGCCAGAGGCAAAGGCAATCAGCTGAAAAAGTAGACAAAAGTCACTAATTTTGTTTCTTGGAGAAGGAAGTTACTTGTTTTCTTTTTAACTTCTTTTGAATAACACTGTAAGTAAAGGATAGTAAATGTATATGTGCTATGTCAAGTGGATAAAGTCACATTATACTTGAATGAAGAATTCAGCAGATTCTTTTTGCTAAAAGCCTTAGAACTGGAAATTTTACTTTTGGTTTCTTTCCTGCTCCCCCCTCCAGATTCAGAACGTTTTGCATTGTATGGATCCAGCTCAAAAGACAAAAAATATGAAATTCTTGTGGAGTGATAATAGCTGCTTTGAAATGATGCTTCAGTTTGTAACTGCATGTTTTGTTCCAGTGAGCAGTGACTCTTCCCCATTCCCCAAATATTGCAGTGCCCTTTAACTGCCACAGTGAGGTAGTTTTATGAAAGGACAAAAGTGCATTTGTACCGGAGGATGATAATTGTGACAGCTTTCCTTGGGAAAAATTGAAGAAGCATACTAAAGATGCAGTGTTGATCTTTATTTCTGGGCTTTCTCATTTTAATGTACAGAAGCAAGCAACCTGGAACTGATTAAAAAATTAGCAGGTGCGTGGAAGGAGTTACCAGCGTCACAGAAGCAGGTAAGGTTATATCCTTTCTGAGTACCTTGAACTCTGCAGGTGGTGGATTTTTATTTGATTTGGTGTCTCTTGTGGTTTTTTTGTTTAGTCTGGTGGGGTTTTTTTGGTTGGTTGGTTGTGTGTACAAAGGTTCAGACATCAAAACAATTGGGAGAATTGGGAGCTTTGAAATAGCTCAGGAGAAGTGTGGTGGGGTGACCCTCGCTGAATGCCAGGTGCCCACCAAAGCCACTCTCAGCTGCTCTTCTCAGCTGGGCAGGGGAAAGAAAATACACCAAGAAGTTTGTGGGTCAGAATCAAGCAGGGAGAGGTCCCTCACCAGTTACTGTCAGGGCAAAACAAACTTCACTTGGGAAATCGGTTTATTACTGACCAAATCAGAGTAGGATAATGAGAAATAAAAACTTAAATCCTAAGACACCTTTCCCCCTACTCCCCACCCTTTCCAGGCTCAGCATCACTCCCAGTTTCTCTACCTCCTGCTGCCAGCAGTGCAGGAGGACAGAATGTGGGGGCTGAGGTCAGCCCATCATGTGTTGTCTCTGCTGCTCCTTTCTGTTCAGTGGGACAACTTCCAGCATGGGGTCCCTCCTGCAGGGGACAATCCTGAATGAACTGTTCACAGTGCAAGTCTTTCCCATGGGCTGCAGTTCTTCAGGAACTGCTCCAGCATGTGTTCCTTTCCCTGGGCTGCTGCTCTTCAGGAACAGGCTGCTCTATTGTGGGTCCCCCACAGGGTCACAGCCCCCTTTATGCATCCCCCTACTCCAGTGTGGAGTCTTCCATGGGCTGCAGTTGGATCTCTGCTCCCCCGTGCACCACCATGGTCTGCAGGGGTACAACTGTCTCACTATGGGCTGCTCTCCAGGCTGAAGGGGAACCTTAGCTCTGGTGCTTGGGGCATCTCCTGCCCCTCCTTCCTTGACCTTGGGATTGGTAGAAATGTTCTTCTGATATTTCTCTGTCTGGAGTTGTGCAGTTTTCTTTTTCTCCTTTTTAACTCTTATCCCAGAGGTGCCACCACTGATGCTGATGGCCAACAGCAGGTGTCTCTTGGGCCTGGCTAGCCTTGGCTCCATCAGACATGGCAGCTTCTCATAGGTACCATTCCTGTACCCCCCACACCACCAAAATCTGGTCGTGCAAGCCCAGTACAGGAAGATACATTGATACTTGTGCTTGTATGTGACCTTGGCTTGAATGATTTTAATCTGTTGCCAGAGAAATTACACAGCTCTCACTCCATATGGCTGTGGGGCTGCAAACCAATTTTTTCTTTTTGAATATGGCATTACATGTATAATACAAGTTTTGTAAGTTAGGTGTAAGTTTGTAAGTACAAGTTAGGTGAAACCTCAGTTAATTTTGATGAAAGGACCAACTTCTTTTGCTTCACGTAAATTTTTTTAAGAGTCATGAAATTAAGTTATAAGCTGTGAAGTTTCTCTAAGAGTGGCAGTTTTGAGGGTTAATGTAAAGCAGCTCTAGGACTTGCTGATCATTGCTGAATTTAAATGCCATTTATAGCAAAGTAATGATTGTAGTTCCTTGATTCAGTTAGCAGTTAGATGCGGTTAGAAACTAAATGCAGTTTTCTAAAGGAAATATCTTTGTTCTATAGAATTGGGGTGTTTTCACATCCCTTCTGGACTCTTCGCTCTGTGTATCTTTCCCTTTGTGTCTCTGAAATGTAGAACAAGGAATCAAACAGATGAAAACCTAATGTTCTAGGGTAATTTTTTTCAGTCTGTAATTTTTCTACTCATAGATTAGAAGTGTTTGCTTGTCTAATGGTCAGGTGCTTCTGACTGAAGCACCTTAAACATCTGTTTAAGGCTGGTGGTGGTTTGTGCTGTAGGTTTATGAGGAAGCAAGAAAGACAGACTGGAAAAGATACGGAGAGCAGCTGGCCGCTTATAAAGCCCAACTGACTCCAGCCCAGGCTGCCGCTTTGAAAGAGGAAAGGAGAAAACAACTGGCAAAGAGAAGATCAATCAGGGCAAAAAGAGTAAGTATTTTGAAATTCAGGTTTCTTTTCTCTCAAGAAACCTGAAGTCTGTTTGTCTAGTAATGAAGAGTTGAAGCATGTGTTAGAAATACAAAAGCAACTCAGAATAAAAAAAGACAACAAACAGAAACCCCTCAGAATGCCATGGACTAAAATAATTACTGTTGTTAGCAGCTATTTCAGTGGTTTTCCTGTGCTTGAAGAGCACAGAACTAGCACATATCTTTGTGCTTAGAGGTAGCTTCTCTATGCTTTTTTCTCACTATTTCTAGAGCTACCAGAGAGAGGATAGGCAGTAAAAGACATTTGGACCAGCAATGCTTTCTTCAGTTGGGAGGACATCCAGAAATAGCTTTTCACAAAGACCTTGTATCTGTTACCTCATTAGCCCCTACAAGGTAGCAGCTGTTTGAAGTAGCCTTTTTTCCTTCCTTTCTTTGGACTCTGCCACTGTGTAGCTGCTGCTGTGACATCTGTTTGTGTCCTTTACTAGCGTATTCATAAGGACCATCTTCCCTATTCCCTTTTGGCTGGCTTATGTATAAATCCTTAGAGACAGAACCATCTGTAAAGGTAGAATATTATGGTTTGTCTGGTGAAATCAAAGGGATTAGGTATTGCTAACTTATTTTTGTGAATTAAACTACTGGTGTGGCATTGCCTTAATTGGCAAAAGCAAAAATAATTTGGTTTAAAAGACTCCTACTTAGAGAGAGTTTTCAATCTAAATGATTCGGCTGATCCTTTTTAGAGTATGGCACCACAAGAAATTTAGTTGGCATGTCTAATACCTAAACAGGTGTTAATTTACAGCACCTAGGCTCCAATGGGAATGTCAGGACTGGCTAAAACAGGAAGTGTAATTGCATCTATAACTTGCTGTACTTTTATTCTCTAGCCATCACCCCCATAGGCAAAGCATTCTGATACCAGAAACCCAGTTCTTCCATCTTCTCACCTTGCACAGATAGGTGTCTGCCCTCCTCTCTGCAAGCAGGCAGTTTTTCACACCAGAAACTAAAGCCTTACTGAAGAATAATAGAAAACCTGTCATCATGAGTTTCTTACAGAGTGGAATTCAGTAACACTCTTTGGTTTCTGGAAGACTTAGCGGAAGTAAGAATAAGATTTAAATGCTTTTTCAACAATTTGTGAAAACTCAAGTTGCTGGCTTTTCATAGTTTAGCATTAGTCTTGGAACCACTAAAAGCATCTTGACATACAGTCCAGTTTACAGAACAAAACATCAAAGAATGAATTTTTGTTTGATTTTTGTATAAAATATAAAGACAAATGCTAGGTTTAGCTTTGGACAAAATACGTGCTTGGTAGATGGAATAACTTCTCTTTTTTTTAAAAGGAATTGAATCTGCTTGGAAAACCTAAAAGAGCTCGTAGCGGCTTTAACATTTTCCTGTCAGAAAATTTTCAGGAAAGTGAAGGAATTTCACCTGTGGTAAGCCAGGAAAGATTTGTTGGGGGTTTGGGGTTTTTTGGGTGGGTTTTTTTTTTGTGTTGCTTTTTGAGTTTTTTTAAAATACATCCATTGTATTCAGAAAAACCTGGTTTAGATTCTGTTATTTTCAAAGATACTGTTCAGTGGTTCAGCATCTGGATGCTGAATTATTGCAAATAAAAAAATTGGTTATTTTTTTTAAGCTGTGGTGATCTGGCTGTACTGCTGTACATGGTGCTGGCATGACCTGTATAGGTATACGGACTTGAAGCATTTGTGCTCTTTTTTGCATTTTGCTGTTACAGACTTCATCTGTTCCTTTTGTAAGGAAGAAATTACTCATCTCTTTGTTTTGATGTAGAAGTATAATATTTTTTCAAAGAATTGTGGTGGTGTATTCCTATTCTGGCAGTAGCAGTTTATCGCACCTCCTATAGCTCAGTTGGTGTTACGGAACATGCAGGAGTGCCTCAGCAAACTCACAAATTCTGCAGTAAACTATGCTTTGGGTTGATGTAAGTTACACTGGTGGATTATAGCACTCGAAGTGTTGGAGACCTGCCCTGTGTGCCTCATGTGTTCCTTACCCTACACATTTAGTCAGTAAGTCGGGATTGTGCATATGGTTTGTTCCTCAGTTTTCCATGTACAAGGCAGGCTTCTCCAGTAAGCTGAGGCCTGGGCTGTAAATGTGGCTCGAAGCAGCTTGTTTCGAACTATATGGTTTATTATTCACTTACATTAAAAGGGTAAATAAGGGGAAGTAAGCTTTTGTGACTTGGTGCTTTTTTTGCACTGATTTATGCTTGACTTCCACTCATACAGCATTCATCTGTACTTCTCTGAAGTCAGTCTACTCCTAAAATAACCCTTGTGTATTGCATGTTCTGTATCCCTTAGGCAAAGCTGAAGAAAGTAATTGATACGTGGCAGAAGCTGTCTACTTCCCAAAAGCAGGTATGTCAGAGGATTTGGGTGAGGCTCTGATCTAATCAGAATTACAAAGTTGAGTCAAAACTGATAGATTCACACAAAATCAATTGCTCAAAATATGATGCTGAGGAACATACTCCAAAATCTTCATGCATCTTGAAAAAGATTATCATTACCTTTATTCCAGTAGTGACCATTTCGTTCATAGTGTTGTTGAAATGTGAGTCAGTGGGATAGGATGGACGTTCAGTGTGCTTTAAAGTGGATGCTAAGCAACATCTAGAGAAGAAGGTGGAATAATGTGCAACAATCCGATTTTTTTCTAATAATCCATAGTATCTTTAAACACCAGCATAAGATTTTGCTGCTCATGGAAAGACTTCTGACAAGGAAAAGCAACAGAAATCTACAAGTGATGTGCACAGAGTAATTTATTAACTTTGGTTTTCTGGGGGGTAATCTTCTGACAGCTTTCTCAGTGTATTGAACTATGAACCTGCAGATGAGCAAATCAAACGTGGAGGAGTACTGTATTGAAATCTAAACTAAACCTTGACATTTTCAGGTATTCTGTATTCTACTATCCTTCCTTCTGAATGCCCTTCCTCCAGGTGGTTTTTAATGTGTACTTAGGATACAGCCTAGGTTCGTGTTCTTACTGTAGAAAAATATTTTGAAATCATTCTACAGCAATATCTATTCCTGTTCCTCAAGTAATCCAGCTTTCTCAAACTACTGCTCAAATTAAAAAGCCTTAGCTGTTAGTAGCAGTACTGAATAAACTTCCTCTTCAGGAATGGCCAGCTGTTGGCGTAACTGCAATTTAGTGCAAAAGCTTTGTATTTTACTGCAAGTTTGATTTTTTTTTTTTCTTTTCTTTTTTTTTCCAGTTGGCTCGAGGCAAAATCAAATGCCTGGGCTGTTCACTGCACAGGTGCTCTAAGTTACCTTTGTGTTGCAGCAGTTTTCCAGGAAAAGCCCCTTCTGTAACTCTTGATACCTGATTTTCTTTCAGCCATACCTGCAGCTTGCTGAAGATGATAAGGTTCGGTATGAGAATGAAATGAAATCATGGGAAGCAAAAATGGTTGAACTGGGACGTGAAGACCTGGTGCGTTCCAAAAAGCAAAGGCTAAAAAAGAAACCTACTGAAACTGCAAAGCAAGCTGAAACACCCAAAGCTTCCTCAGGTGGAAACAAGGCAAAATTAAAGTTAAAAAAATCCGAAGAATAAAAAAATCTCCTTTGGTTGTCATATTTCTACCCTGCTGTGTTAATGCTGCAGTCAGCAGTAGCATTGAAATTTGGAAGGCCCGTGAAGGGCCTATTGGAAAGGTGATCAAGTAAGAGAGGAGTTACTGTCTCTCAGAACTGACTGAAATAATCACTGCAGGTATAGCCTGAACTGTAGAACAGCAGTTGGTTAATCAAGCTGTGAATACTGATACCCACTGACATCAGCAGAGCTCTCCAGTAATGTTAGATAATAGCCAGCTTTTATAAGGTTTTTTCTAAATGAAAAAAAAATTCTTTATGAAAGAAAGAATATTCTACAATGTTACCATCTGAATTCTGTAAATAAGAGCTGAAATACGAGTTAACGCCTGCTGTTTCATTCCCTCCACATTATTGGTAGTGAAATGTTCTACATTTCAACAACAGGCACAAAAAATGTAAAATGCTAGCTTTTATTTTATGCATCTGTCTTTTTGTACCTGTCAATCCATGTGTGTCCCTTAACGTTGCATTAATTAAAGACCATACAAGTTTTGTATGAATGTACCTGTATTGGACTTTCATTGCATGGTTTTGTTTGGATACATACAAACACTTTTGTCTTGCTGTTGTCACATTTGGGACGGCCTAGAAGGAGAAGGAAAAAAACGTGAACTGTTGGGACTCTGAGTTTTGATGTAATAAATACAGGTATTTTGAAGAGGTGGTTGGTTTCTTCCCTGGGGTCTCTCCATATTAGTGAAGTCTCACAGATATTTTGAGGAATCTGTGTTTAGAAGTCAGGCCAACTTTTTCTGTAGTTGGTGGATCTCATCTGTTCTGAGTGACCCACAAAATAATCATGGAATTGTAGAAAGGCTTGGGTTGGAAGGGTCCTTCAAGATCACGTGATTCCTACACCCCTCCCATAGGAAGGATTGTGGGAATTCACTAAATCAGGTTGCTCAGGGCCCCATCCAACCTGGCCTTGCACGCTGTCATATAAATGTCAATGCGCTGAGGTTGACTGCAGAAATAAATTGGAAGCAATTATAGACAAGCTCTGATTGCCAGCATGAACCAACTCAAGATAATCATTCAGTGCACATAGAATTGTAGAATCACAGAATATCCTGAGTTGAAGGACCCATCAGGATCAATAAATCCAACTCTTGGCCCTGTACAGGATGCCCCAGCAATCCCACCCTGTGCCTGAGAGTGCATCCAAACACTTCTTGAACATAGACAGGCTTGGTACTGTGACCGCTGCCCTGGAGAGCCTGTTCAGTGCCTGTAGCATACGTAATGAGAATCACTGTATGTAATACGTATTCTGATTTTATTACAAAGACATAAAGTATATATAGTTTTTAGCATGAGAAGTTGTCTCTTGTTTTCTCAGCATTTTACAGTTCCCCAATACATCTTGTTGGGTTTGACAGCTTGTTCATCCCAGGGGAGAGAAGGAAGCCTGCTTATCTGCTTCAGATCCTGTGCTGATCAATACTTCTCGGCATCCGGTTCTTTGGTTTCTTGTGGGATCTTGGGGGCCTCTCCCTCTGCAACCCCACAAGCACCCAACCACCCTCTGGCTAAGAACTTTTTCCTGATACCCAATCTAATCCTCCCTAACATAGCTCCAGCCATTCCCTTGTGTCTTGTTACTGGCCACAAGAATGAAGAGATCGGTACCTGCCCCTCCATGCCTCTTAAGAGGATGTTGAA
The DNA here is from genome assembly GCA_024500445.1 of Entomyzon cyanotis. Classification (NCBI taxonomy): domain Eukaryota; kingdom Metazoa; phylum Chordata; class Aves; order Passeriformes; family Meliphagidae; genus Entomyzon; species Entomyzon cyanotis. The sequence goes on from JAKEPQ010001000.1 coordinate 35,253,191, forward strand.
GACATCAGTGAGGTCTACCCCTCAAAATCCTGTTTACGAGGGTGAACAACCCAAGTAACTTCAGATGTGCTGAGGCCTGAGCATCAGGCCTCAGCCAGAGTTGACTTACAAGATGAACCCTAGACATTACGTGACTGACACCATCAGTATTATTTAGCTAATAATATATGACCAAGACTCTTATGCCAGCTGTTTAACACCAAACCAGCTGCTTTAGAAACTTTCACATAATCTTGTGTGGTTATCTGCAAGAAATGTATAATTTTAAGAAACTTTCACAACTGACATGAGTAGACTTGTTTGTAGGGTATTTTAGGGGAAACTCTCCAGACAAGGCCTGGGCTCTGGCCAAGCCCTGGCCCCTGCTGGATGGGAGCTGTGCCATCAGAACCAGGTGCTTCTGCACTAAAAATAGAATCAGGCCACTTTGACTTGCTGATTTGAGCCTATAAAAGCTGGACCCACTTTTGGGGTGAATTCAGAGACCTCACCTATGGTGGACACACCACATAGGATTTTTCCACATGCTGGGAAGGGTTCTCCAGGTCCTTGCTGCTAAAGGGGGCTCCCCAGAGAATGCATACTCTGGATAATGGAAAGTAGTTAGGCAATTGGTGATGTATCTTTCTCAATCACTATCCTTTCTCTCGCATAATAATAATCATTACCTCGCTTATTTTTCCTTGTTGCTAAAGCCAGGCACGGTTTCATTCAATGTATTATTTTACTTTTGTGTCGCCTTAATATTCATAGTAAAATAAGACCATTCTTTCCATTGGTATATGTGTCCTTTGAATTGCCCCTGTCAATTGGCAAAAGACTCAGCCTCTCCTCATAAGGCTTCCCCTGCAGATCCTTTACCATCCTTGAGGCCCTCCTTTCAATGCTCTCTGGTAGACTAATGTCTTTTTTGTATAGTGGTGCCCAAAATTGCCCCCAGGACTTGAGGTGAGGCTGCACCAGTGCAGAGCAGAGCAAGGCAATCACCTCGTGTGGGGAAGAAGACAGGTTCGGCCTGTTGACTGATTGCAAAAGTTATGCTGGATTTTTCTCTGACCTTCCTTCCTGCTAAAGCTATAATTATATAGTTTTCTTTGAGGGATGGGAAAAAGTAAAGTTACAGTTAATGTAATTTCGTATTTCCCTTGGTGTTCCTGCTCCAAAGAGGTGCATACAGTCTGTCCCTGGTGAACATGCCAATACATGCCTTCCTTCTGGCTGAACTGTGCTTTTCAGTATTTTCCCTAGATGATGAGTGTATCATGTCATAAAACACTGTGAACACACATAAAATTACAAAGTACAGTAAGGTAGCAAATACAACATCTAAAATTCTTTAAGTTCACAGTTTTTGTGGTTTAGGAATCATATTTAGCACTCCCACTGAAAACGCTGCTCACTCCTCCCTCCTCTCCTCCTTCCCCTGTGGTGGCCGGAGAGGACAATTGCAGGCACAAAGGGCAAAGATCTTAGGTTGAAGAAGGAACAATCTACTGGAAACAGCAATGTGATAAGAAAACAAATAGTAACAGCAACAATATTAATAAAAGAAGAGTGCAAAAGAGAGAGTGATTCACATGCAAAATGTTCACCAGAAAGTCTGACCAGATTTCAGCCATGCCATCCTGACTGCTCCCTCCAACTTAGAACTGATGCTGCCCAAAGTGCTCCATCTGTCTGGGCTTGGAAGTGGCACCATGCTTACTCAAACAGAAGGGAATCCCTTCTCCTCAGAAGAGGAAAAGAGGTGGTCTAAAATAACCTCTGGTTTCTGGCCATGCCCCTCCCAGCTACTGAAAAAAATTAACCCTGTCCTGGCTGAAATCAGGACACAGTCCTGTGCTTAAGTCCGGGAACCAAGAGGTTGGCCACACAGATTGAGGGCAAAATCCTGTCCTGAAATGGACAATACTTTTGAATGTGTGTCATCCTATCAGTTTGGCTTTTATGGTCTGGATTGATATAAAGCTGGCAGCTATTCTACGGTACTGCTCATGCGCTGTGCTGTGCTGCTGACAGGCAGTCTAAGGCTCATCAACTCTATTTCACCATTTGTGCTACTAGTTGGATTTCTTCCCGTAGGCTATAATGCTATCTGTGCTTTCATTAATGGCTTTTTCTAATTTTAATGACACATTCCTAATCATTCTTGCTAGTCCAGCAAGCCCTAACCATGGGATAAAAGCTCTTACATGCAGGTGAACTTAATGCCACACTCTACCAGAGGGCTGGAATGCTGAAGATATGGTGGTTCTAACCTCTGCAGGTAGTATTAATGCACCTGGAGTGCACCTCACTGAGGGGAAATATTTAAATGCTCTTCCTCCACATATCCAGTGTTGCTCAGGTAGTTGTGTAATTTAGGGAATATAAACATCAATATATCTGAGTCATGGGTGTGCTTGTTTTTAAAACTCAGTTCGGAAATTAAGGCCACTCAAGCCACCCCTGTCAATATTGGAGGAAAAAATACTGAGATATTATGAACTGGAATCACAATATACTGAAGAAATTGCAATAAACAAAATGATGATAATAAAACATTGTACAAAACAGAGAATGTTTTACCCACAAAAAGGATGTTCACCACTGAACAAACTAAAATGCACCTTAAAGAGAGCACCCAACAAAAGGAGCCCATGTCTCTCTGTGTTGCCCAGGTTGCACTGCAGTGCCTATTCACAGGCATTATCCTTCTACTGGCTGTCACATGGCCGCCCCAGAAACAAGTCACAATGGTGGAGGGTTCCTGCAGCGACCATTTTCCTCCCTCTAGCCCAAGGAAAAAAAAAGCCAAAACCAGTGGAAATAAGGAATGGAACCTCCACTGTGCTTGGTGATGCAGTCCAGGTGGCTGCAATTGCAAAACAATTCTAAGATGGCTTACAAAGTGGTGACTCCCAGGCTGGAACTCAGCTGTGGTGGGTTCCAGGCAGGCTTTTCTCTCTGCTGCAGGAGTGGGGGTGGCGGTGCTCGCAGGCACTCTCAGTTGGCAGTGGCAGCCAGAAGTTACTGAGCAGCAGCTCCTGGGCTGGACCATGACCATGGTGGGGTTGCAGGCAGGCTTTCTCTCTGCTGTGGCAGTGGTGGTGGTGGTGTCAGCACGTTTTCTCTCCTTGCAATGGTGGTGCCTGAGAGCTGGGAAAGAGAGTGGTAACCCTTCTGTCTCTGGCCCCTCCCCCTGCTTTCCCTGCTGAAATCATGCACCCACAGTGGTTATGTGGGTGGTATCAAATATTCAATACTAAAGATCATTGGTCTTGCTTTGTAACCACAACATTACCCTTCCCTTATTCTACACCATCCATAATATGCCCAGATTTATACCTCTCAATTACACACATATGTCATACTCCTGCCTTGCTGTGCTTACCTGTCCCTTGACCCATACTGCCTTGTATACCCGTTCCTTGCTTTGACTTGCTTTATTGCCTAGCCTTGCCTTGCCTAGCCTAGCTCTTTCCAGTCCCTGCCTGGCCTATCCATCACTGGACTTACCCTCCTATGCCCAGCCTTACCTACAACTTCTGGGCCTTCTCTTGCCTGCCACTCCATTTGCTTTCCCCTCACTGCTCTTACCTTCCCTACCTCTTCCTTGACTTGCCTACAGTTGCCTACACTTGGTTTGCATTACCCTGCCTGCATGGAAGGCAAGGGAAAGCAAAGCAAGGGAGTAGCAGTAGGCAGGGCAAGGGAGACATAGGCAAGGGAAGGCAAGGTTAGGCTAGGAAAAACTAGGCAAGGTACTGAAAGCAAGGCAAGGCCAATGGACTTGGAGTGCCTTTCCTTAGGAAGCAAAGGCCATAGTGCCAGTGTTGGTGAAGCAGATATTAAAGTACCATGGGGAGGTGTAGTTCAGCAAGACATTTCTCTCTTGGCCCCTTCTGTGTAGCAGCAATTGTTGGACATATTCAATACTGAAGATGGTATGCAACTTTGCTTGGTAACTTCTTGCGGCAGCGCAGTGTCACAATTCACGAACGGCCACCCCATGCTGCAATGTGGAGGGGGCCGCCCAGGGCCAGAACACGCCAGGCAGACACATGGCTGTAGCAGGCGGTGGAGCTGCAGGGGACGCGAGTCACCGGGGAGGCGTGGCGATGAAAGAAATGCAGGATCACCATCTGAGGTTTCCAGGGATTTTATTCAAGGTCCACAGTCGAGGGTCACAGGATGGTGGAGAGAGGCGGAGAGGCAGGGGAGGATGTGGAGTGCTGGAAAGCCAAGATGGTGAACCTCAAGTCAGGCTTTTGCAGAGGGCTATCAGGAGAGGGACGAGAGGCGTGGTTACTCAGAAGAGCTGACCAGGGAAAGCCAGAGGGGAGGAGCCAGGGAGGGGAAAGGGGTAAACCAATAAGATTGTCGCATGGGATGGTACAGGTTTCTGCTAGGGAGAAGTCTCTAGAACAGCATCAATATTCAAAAAATCCTATAAGCACACTGCAGCAACTTCTTGAACTTGAAAAATGGCAATGCTTTTTCATGGGAAGGAAAGCACATAGCCCCAGTGCTGGAGGTGCAGAGAAGAAGCTGCCTAGTCATGGTCAAGGGCAGCAGAAACTTTCTGTCCTGGTGTATCTGGTGCAGAAGCACTGCCTCAATTTGTACAGTTATGGAGTCAGTATCCATCTTTGGAAGATGATCTCCTGGAATATTCAATTTGGCAGATGGTTTCCATTTCTCAGAGGTGACCTTCTGAAATTCTGGCAGCACCATATTTAGACAAGGTAAGCAGCTATACTCAGTCTTCATGTACAGCTGATCTAGTGCCCCGGGAAGGTAAAGCCCAGTAGGAGGGACTCCGGGCTCTGTGTGTTTCCTTCATTTGCAAGACAACAGCGCCATCGTATGGTTGTTTTCATGAGCTCTGCCAGTGCCCAGGCAAAAGCCAAGCACTTTTCTCTCCCAGCCCCATTTGTGTGTGAGCAGCAGTTTGTACAAAAGCTCCGCTGTGGATCTTGGCTCTTGGACACTGACAGAATGTGATCTTTCCTCCAGCAGGTGAAGGAAGATGGATCGTTTCATTGTTGGCTGTGCAGTTTCTAGGCTGCAAAAACAAAAACGCAATTGCAGCATGGCCTCTTTCTTTTGGAACCTCTTCTCTGCGATCAGCTGCTCAATGTGTAACTCGCAATGACATCTCACACAGACAACGGTGCCAGGACAATACGTTTGCTTGGAGCTTGTTGCTGATGTGTGGAAACTTGTATTTGCATCACATTCAAGGGGCAGTCCTCTTTCGTTTACAACCTGGATATCGCTGTTCATTTCTTTCTCACCCGCAAAGAATGCCTTACTGGGACAGAAGCTCTCTAGCGGGCAGAAGGGGAAGACAGAAGCCGTGCAGCTCTGTGCTTGTTGTGCTTCCTGTAGAGCACTGCCAAAGTGCACCCATGTCAGAGACTGAAATATTTCATGATTCCAACATTGATATAAGTTTTGCTCATTGTAACAAATACTGTATAAAGAAATCTGCAACCAAAGAAGCCTCGCTTGAAGACACCTGACTGAGACTTTGAATTGAAAGTCAAACTGCTGATATTAGATAAAAGGAAACCTATTGTTCAGTCATCTCAGGCTGAAGAAAAGGTATGCACCCCCAAAGGCCAAAGCCACCAGCTGTGCTGACAATCATCTATAGCTGAGTTTGGAGTGGGGGGAGAGCACAGCTCACAGAAGCCAGGTTTACACACACTTCCCACCAAGCTGACATGGGACAGGAGGAGGTTTGGGGTGTGTGGTGCAACCTCTGGCCAGAGGCAGTAAGCACCCATGCGTCCTCTGTTACACAAACTGCCCAGCTGTGGAAGCTGATGCAAGCAGCATCACTGGCACCACTGGCAAGCTACGGAAGCTGGTGGAACCAAGGGGCAGAGGCATTTTTGCCTTTTCTATTTCTTCCACTTGTAACCTCGCCAGCACTTTTGCCTACCCTTTTCCCCAGCTAGAAAGACCAAAGCCGTTGCATAGCTCCTCTGTTCATGGAACAGCGATAAGACAAAAACACATCCAAAACAAGATCGTGCATTCCGATGCTCTTTTGGTGCCTGTTATCTGCGCACTTCAGAACCACAATTCAGATGATGA
>JAKEPQ010001026.1:2470000-2650000 GCA_024500445.1 Entomyzon cyanotis
AGTGCTCCTGTGGAGGCATGGCTAAGACTTTCTGTTGGAAAATTGAGTGGATTTCAAAGATGCTTCTTATTCTCCCTGTTGGAATTCTCCATATGGGGATTCAGGTTGAGTTGGCACCATCCCTTTGCCCCCAGGAGCTGCTTCTGGGAGCCACCAAGAAACTGGCTGGAAATGGAATTGGTGCCCAGGATGCTCTCATTTGGGGGTGCTTTATTGCATCTTTTTTTATTTTTATTTTTATTTTTATTATTTTTATTTTAATTTTATTTTTATTTATATTTATATTTTTATTTATATTTTTATTTTTATTTTTATTTTTATTTTTATTTTTATTTTTATTTTATTATTTTATTCATGTCTGATGGTCATCAACCTCCACCACAATTTGATTTATTCACCTGTCCAGAATCCCAGGATCATTTGCAAGTGCTAGATATGGCTGAGGGTAGTTTGGTATATTTTCACTGACAGCCTCATTCCTACCTGCCTGTGGCACAAATTCCCCCTAATTCTGGGTGACATCTGCCTACTGACTGCCATTAGATCCCTGGAAACACCTAAATCTTCCTGAGAAGTTTTCTGGATCAGACAGAGCAAGTCTGATAATGACAAGTTTGATGTCCTGCACTGGGCTGTGAGGCTGATGGGATGGAAGAAGGAGGAATTGTCTCAAGGGAAGCAAATGGTTTCAGTAAAGGACCATAAATGCAAACCTAAGTACTCTTTTTAGTAATGCTGGTTTATTATTACAGCCTAAAGGAAGTTCATTTAATTAATAATTAAGCTCTTCAAGTTACTCTTAGTGTGAATTTTATTGTCAGAAAGGGCTAGGAATTTGTTTTATGATGCAGCTGCAAGTGAGAAGTGACAGCAGCACAAAAAAGGCAAAACTTCTGCCAAAATTATATGCCAAAAAATACCAAAGTCACACACCAAAAACCCCCAAAATCCTGTGTTTTGGGGAGTCCAGTAAGTCCAGTGTGCTGATTAAAGACAGAGAGAAAAAGCAAAATCCACATGAGAAGATCTGGTAACAACCACCACAGTTACTCTTTGCTTTCACGGGACAGCACAGGGGTGATAATTAAATTTCAGAGAATTCCCTGCTTACCAAACTCCTGATGGCTCCTGATCTTTGGCAGGCTCTCCAATTCCCCAAATTCCACGTGCTGCAGTGAGAATTAAAAACCCTTTTTTTTATCCCCTTCCTGTTGCTTTTCCAAACTGCAGTGGTGATGGATATCCCACTGGGAATATCAAGATCATAACCCACAGAAGCTTCAATGAAGTGCTCTGGATTTTCTGCTACAGAAATGTAAAATTTTGTTAATTATACATTTTTTCCCTTGCATTTTTATTTTTTTTCTATTTAACAATTTAAGCGATTAGGAACTGATTTTGCGTTTTTTTCTCCGTGTTCCTGTTTTCTCCTCCTGTGTTGTCTGGGTATTGTGGTTCATGACTTTATTCAGTTTTCTCTTTAATCCCTGATTTAACTTGCCTCAATACCTCTTTGGTATTTAGTATTTATACCTCTTTGGTATTTGGTATTTAGTTTTTACCCCATGTGGCTCACAGGGAAATTCCATCACACATCTCTGTGTAGGTGTAAACAGTTGCGCCTTCGGAGTGCAGAAAGGGAAAAATATTAATTTATATTAATTAATTAATTGTATTTTAATGAAAATATATTAATTTCTGAGGATGATTGGTATCTACCCATCTGGATGAATATTCTTAACTGTAAACCCAACACCATTAGTAAGGAAAAATATTCCCATACTCTCTAATTAACTTTGATTAATAAATCATAACATTTTTATTATTGTTATACAAAGAAGTGCTAAAAGATACATAAAACTTGTGTTTTCAGGCTTTTTTTTGCTGCATGGGGCTGTGAAAATCTGGTTTTGGGGAGCTGAGCACCAACCCTCGCTGCTGTGCTCTCTGATTGATCCGAGGAATGGGAAGATTTTGGGTTGAGCTCTCGTGAGCTGCGAGGCCATGAGCAGTCTGACTGCACAAAATTAACAACCCACATGCTGAGGATCAGGGTCAAGGAGAGTTTTTTATTTTATTCCATGATGTCATCACAGATGGGACATAACAAGTTGTTTTGTTGTTTTTATTCTTAGCCCGTGTAGGTGAATAAAAGCAGAATAGGAGCAGAGTTATTTCACAGGAGGAAAATGATCCAATAGTTCTGAGTAAAGGAAGAAAAATATGGGTAGAATCATGGAATATCCTGAGTTGGAAGGGACTCTTTAAGGATCATGGAAGTTCAGCTCCTGGCCCTGCACAAGACAGCTACAAGAATTCCACCAATAATAAGTTCTAATAATTATAAATTATTATGATAGCAAAATTTTGAGGTTTTTACTACCAAAATACCCAAGGGTAATATAATGTGGATGCAGCTTTGCGTCCTCCTCTCTAATAGATGTTACTTAGTGTTGGCCTTTTTGGGGGGCTTTGGGGTGGCTTTTTGGGAAGGTGGAAGAAGTTGCTCTTCCCAGGATAATTTCCCCTGTCTGGTCTTTCTCAGACATCCCTTTGGTTCATCCTTTCTCACCAATTCTATTGCCTGTGTGCACAGGCATTGTTCAAAACAGAAGTAAAAGTCCTACTGAAGAATTTCTTACCTTTGACAGTTTGAAAGTTCCTTCTCTACAACCTTTCTAAGCATTGAAAAAGTAATTAGTGAAATAGGCAGCATGGTCTTGTATCTTTAGGGAAGTATTTGTAGGATGTAAAATGCAATAATTTTTGCAATAAAGTTTGGAAAACTCTAAGATAAAATTTGAAGTTAATTTTCCAGGCAAAATTTCAGGACAGGACACATTCAAAATTTAATTTTCTTACAGGAGTATTTCCATGGAGAAGGGGATCTACATCATGCAGATAACATTGAGAAGCAGGTAAATGATCTCATTAGTGATTTCGTGTTAAAATGCTTTGTTATTTCTGTGCACTGAGTGGAGCCCCAGTGGCGCTGGCTGCCCTAAAAAAATACCAAATTAATGGGGTGAACCCCAGTAAAAACCAGTCCCAGACATATCCACCTCCCAACGACGGGAAGGAGTGAACGATAAAAATCAGTGACATTTGACTGTTGCTGATTTATCTCTAATTCAGGCTGCTTTGCTTAACTTAACTTCCCCACAGCAGAGTATTTGCTCAAGCCCCGAGCTGACAAGAACAGAGCACCGACCATTATTCCTGCCGGAGAGTCAGGGGGTTGAGCCATCCATTCTGCAATTCCTTGAATTCCCAGAGCTTTTCACGCGGCTTCCTCAAGGACAGCGCTCATGTCTGAGCCGCGGCGGTGACAGATGGGATACAACGTGTCATGTGATGGATAACGCCGGAGCCGCGGTACTTAATCCTTCTAATACTAATAGCAGCATTATCATAGAGATTTATGAGAATGTCAGTTCCAAGTTCCCAGTTCCATTCATGGGTTTTTAAAACTTCAGCTGCAAAAAACATGCATCCATCCCATTAATTCTAATTATCATGGTTCATCTTCTCAGCAGTTTTGTACTCCGGAACCTTTCAGTGCAAATTAACGTACCAAAAAAGTGTATTAATTAATATTTGTAGCTTTTAATTTCTGCGAGAGTGTTGTCTGGAAGCAGCTGGCAGTACAGGGCCGCTGCTATTGAATCTTTGCCAAACAAGTGCAGATGTAATTTTGTTATCTCTTGCTTAGTCATTTACGCAAATTAATTTGAACAATTAGCCTTTTACTGGTCCTTCATGAATCATGCAAAAGGGATCTGCCAAAAAATTGCTACTTGACAGAAAAGAATTGGTTAACATTGTAAATCTTCCAAAAAGGTATGACTGTGTTTGGGATAAAGAAGAATTTCGGGAAAAATCTTAGTGATTTAAATTTTTTTTTGTATGCCTTATCTAAACCACTTTACATTTGGTTATTGCTGGAGAACAAAAATTCTGAAAGAAGAATAAGCAGCAGAAATTTGAGAACTTGCTTTGGGTGAATACCAAAAAGTGAATTTCCTTGCCTGGATGTTGCCTTGAGTTCACTGCTTGCAGAGCTGTGCTGAGGTGCTGCAGAGAGGAGGTTGGTGTTGAGATCACTCCAAAAAGATCAAATTTACTCATTATTTGAAAAAAACACCTAAATATTTTATTTCTTTGGACATCAATATAATGGAAGTCTGTTACCTCACCCCAATGTCTCTTGTCTTGGTGAAAGAGACTTCCACAGAAGAACCAAGACTTGTATTTAACTGATGTGGAGAATCTCAACTCCCCTGTGAAGGCTGGGTTTGAACAACAGCAAACTCAGATCTTTCATTGCTCTTTTCTTAAATATCAAACTCATTTTTCATCAGATAAGCCAGATAATCAAACTTACCAGCAGACAGTGCCATCCAGAGACTTTGAGTGATGCTGTCAATGGAAATCTGTCTCAATTGATGTTATTGTAGAGTAAATACTCACTTTTATCCTTTTCCTGAACAGTTTTACATATAGCCTTTCAGATTAAATTGTATTGCAGAAATCTGAGTTTTGTGACAGATATTCCCAATTCACAGCCAAGTTAGTTGTTACCTGACCCTCTGATTTCACTGCTGAGACAGTTCTTGCAATTTCGGAAGGTACCTGGATGTTCTGTAATGTTTTCAAGGTGAATTAAATGAAAACTAATTGTCTGCTGCATCCAGAACCAAGGGATTGGGTTGATATAGTAATAATAATAATAATAATATATATATACGTAATGGTAATATTGATATATCTTTAAATAAAACATTACTAGTTTTGTCCATCTCCTCACCCATCTCGAGCAGGATGTCAATCCTGCAGAACAGGTAAAGTTTTTCCTGTGGCAGTACCAGGACCCTCCTGCTTTTGCCTGAAGTTTAGTCTGCAGCTGTGGAAACAACTTCAGAATTGAATATTTCTTTTGTGGCAACCATACTCGAGCTCAAAAAAGCTCTGACTCTCTGTTAGCTGAGCCAGGCAGCCCTGTGCAAATTCCATCACTCCGGCAGGGTAAGGTAGGGGTCCCTTTCCCTCTAATTGTTTTTTCCAAGCTGCGATTTCACAGCCTGTATTGTTATTTCCATTTGTCCATTTGATTGTGGAGAGAAGAGACCAGATGTTGTGTGACAAATCATAGCTATTTGCAATCTGTTGGAATTCTTATAAATTGTACCGGGGATCATTTTCTGATAACTGATCCTGCAATCACTTGTGCACGTGCATCACTTAGAGCACGAGATGTCCTATTGAAGATTGTGGATCTATTCATGTGCCTCAATTAAACGCACACCACGGGCATTTGTGGGGATGTTTGCGGCGGGAAATACGCGGATATTCGGAAAACGCCCGTTCGATTCACCGTCGCGTCAATTTCCATTTCATCAAACCACACGTTATTGTTGCACCGTAAAACTTGAAATCAGCTCGTGGCTGGTATTATAATTAGGACATGTAGGGCTCAAAATTTGGCTGAAGTTTATCCTGCGGCAGAGTGATCCAATTTTGTTTACTAAATCGTAATTTGCAACAAATAGTTCCTTCAGGAAAGTGCATCCAGCCCAGCCCTGTTATCCATCTGTTTTTAGGGGCTGTGGCTAATCAGACAAGTGGTCTCTCACTGCCACACTGAGAAGAATGAAGTTAGTTCCTCTGTAATTGAAAGTATCAGTAGTAAACTTGGCTGGAGCTTGATTAATGGTATATTAAAATCAGAGTCTTCGTGGTGAGTGCTAGATAAGGAGTTTTGGGCAAATTACTTGGTTACTGGGAAACCTTTAAATTTTAATCATGGAGACACTTCAGCATCATTAGGAACTGAAAAAGACAATGGGCACTGGGAGGAAGTTATGTGAATTGATGTGCTTTTCAATCTCTTCTTCTGTGGGGCTGTTGAGTGATGCATGGGCTGCAATCGAGGATCCTCTTGCTCCCCATGCCCCTGATTGCTGTTGTTATAATTTAGTATTATCCAGTTCTTTATGATCATGGAAATCAGATGAGTTACTTAAAAAAGATGGAAGGTTTTAGCATAAGAAAATGTGGTTTAAGAGCCTGGTTTGTCTCTGCTGTTTGGCTCAGTATGGGGGGAGGCTGAACCTTGTGTTTAGAATGAGTGGAAATAGCAAAACAGGCCATTTTACACACATTTATTGTTTAATGTGATAATAATATGTATCTCAAACATACATTTACACCCCACTTTGAGATCCATTCTTGCCTAGAGAGCCATGCATGCCTGTGCCATGTATGGCTTCATGTGGTACCTATGGTTATCTGTATTTATTATCTATATTTATTATCCATATTTGTTAGCTATATTTATTAGCTCTATATTTATCTATATTTATAGGGCTGTGAGGTGCTGCAATAGCACTTTATGAGGATCCACATGGCATGTAAACCTCTCTCCTGGGTTTACAGGAGAGATCCAATTGAAAATCCAATTCAAAGAGTGCCAATAAAACTGCTGCACTCAACCCCTCATCGTTTTTTGGTCCTGCCTGAGGTTTTGAAGCAACTCTGAGGATGTCAGGCTCTCTTCTCCAATGTCATGGAATAGACAAGAAATACTCAACATACTATCGAATCCCCCAGCTTTTCCAGGGAAGCATACAATGGAATTTGGTTTGACCACTGTAATTGAAAATAATGTTTTTACCTCCTTTACTCCTGTTGGAGAACCTTTCACCTGCCTAAAGATGTCATTTGTACACATTCTTTTAATAATCTGAATTTACCTGTAGCCTTTCCTAGTGATTTCAAGTAGTTTTGGCCAAGTCTTCATTCATTTTACAGGCCTGAAATAAATGACTTTGTTTCATTCTCATCACTTAAGACAGGTTGGACCTTTTCCTGAGTATAGCTTTTCCATATTTTGATGAATTTTCCTCCTCCCTCTGAACAGTCTGCAGCACTAGGCAATCCCATCATGGTGTTTGTAGAATAGTAGAAATATTCCCTTATTTCTTATGAGAATATTATTCTTTTCCCATCATAAGATGTCCCCACAATTTGTGTTCATGGGGGTTTCATACCATTTGTTTATATTCAGCATATCTTGAAATATTCGCCTTCTTCTTCCATTTCCAAAAATAAGCTCAGAAACACCAATTATTCACTCCTAAATACCTGAAGCTGGAGTTTGGTGTCACTAAATGTTATCCTACTTCTGTCATTGAAGTCCCCAGATCATTTCACTTACCTGTCACCTGATATTCCTCAGGGCTGGCAGTGCCTTCCAAATTCATGTCAGGAAAAAACAATGTAATTGGTGTACTCGTGTCCTCTGTCAAATTAATTACCAAAATTGTTAAATCAGATCAGTTCTGACACCTGAACAATGTAGGATTAACAGCCATTTGTCCAAAGTCACTTTGGAGTGCTGTGAAGGAAAAGGTCTGAATCCCAGTGGGTTCTCCTGAGGAACATCCATTTTCTTTCTAAAGAGAAATATACATTAGGAAATTTTTAGGCTGGGAAAATTGGTTTATTTCTAGCAAAGACAGAGCTTGCTGAAACAAAATATTTGCAGAAAAAACCTCCTTTCTGTAATATCTGCACCATTATTGGAGAAACTTGTTGGGAATGATCCTCGCTCATTTGGGATGGAGGAATCCCAAATCCAAACTGTTGGCCTTAGAAAGGCACAGTAATCATCTACAAGGAGATCTTTCCCTGGGAATATCCCATTCACCCATTCATGGGTTTCTTCCTGATGCAGATTAAAAATATTTTTACAATGAAGGAAATTTCCATGAAGGAGGATACCATTTGCCATCCCAAATAGCCACAGGCTGGAATTCTGGCCACAGAAAACAAACTGCCAGACCAAAATCTGAGAGGAAGAGACATATCCCGGCATGGTGAGTTGTGCTTTTTTATTTTTCTCTTCTTCTTTTAATAGATAATGTATACTCAAGAATTGAGAATATTAGAACAAGTCCTGGGGGGCTTATGGATTTAATGGAAGGGGATGAAGTTGTTGTGGGAATGTATCGTTTATTAAATTTTCTCATTCAGATGTTTATTGTATGATTTATGGTGACTTAAGCTTATTACATGCCCCTTTTTAATTTGTCATGTAATGATTGTGCACATGTGTACAACCAATTAATATATCCAGAACAGATAAAAATACTGGGAGAAGCCACTCTGATCAACCAATTTACCTTTGTTTACAGAGCAAAACTTCAATATCACCAGTATGAGGCCATTCCATATCTCTATATCTATAGAATATAGAAATATGGTATGTGCAGAACACATTTCACAAATATTTTTGTAGCTCAGGGTTTTAAAGGTAGCACTGTGTCATTTAATTTTCCTTGCTATCTCCCCCTTCATTTCTAATGTTATTATTATTAATAATATTATTATTTTTGTAATTTATTTCAGTTATTTATCTGGTTTTATCTAACCCACAGGTTTTTCCAGTTGTCCTCCCCATCCCATGGAGAAGATGGGAGCAGGTGGCTCTGTGGGATTTAGTTTCTGGCTGAGGTTAAACCACGACAACCTCTCTCCCTCAATTTCTTTGTCTTCCTTTGTCACCACATCACTGGGAGAGGAGAGGAATCAGGGAAAAAAAAAATCTGATTAAAGATCCATCACGAATTAATGAACAAAAGTGCAATCCTGGCACTTCATGCTAGAATGGAACATTTTAAAAAATCACGAAGTGAGACATAAGAACACTAGAAAAGTTTGGATTGGGGCATAAAAAATTCTTTGGAAGACTGTGTGCTAATCAACAGCAAATGTAAGAATCCCTCAGGCTGAAAGGGCAGTGAGTGACTATTTTTTATATCAGAGTTTTTCAATCAGCATTTTCGGAACGTGGTTCCTCATTATGATAACGATGATGGGATTAATTATCACCACGAGAATAACTGATAATGGCACTTTGAACTGTGTTTGTCACCACATGGCACAGGCTGTTGCTTGGTTTTACATTCCCAGGACAGAGGTGCTGGCTTTGGCACTGGAAAAGGCCCAGGAGGACAAACATCACCCTGGCAAGATGTCCTTACCTGGTTGCATTAGGATATCACCAGGAAAATAATTGGAATTAGTCCTTGGGGTTAACGTTCAGCTGCAGCCAATGCTTTAAACATGAGGTGCAAGTGAAAATATGAGATTGCTTTCCAAGAAATAACACTATATCAACCAGATTTCCAAAATTTGTAAAAAAATTAACAAGTTTTGAAAGTTTGTTTTAGTCCAGGCTGAAGAGGAACATAACCCAAAGAGGTGGGAAAGGCAAGTGAGGGCATTTGTCATTTTTCACTTCTCACTTCTCACCCCTGGGAATAAATCCCTGAGCCCCAGAACATTTCCCTGCAGCAGGAGCAGTGTGGGGTGCCTGGCAGAGCCAAACTCTGACAGTATTGGGTATTTTCCAATTGTGAGCTGCACCCAATGAATATTTTAGAGAAATCTTTAAACAGAAAGTGAAAATATATCGAGATATGGCTGGCCACTTAGATTAATTGGTTATTGGAAATTTTTGGTGTAATCTGGCCTTAGCATGGGATGTCCAGATTTACAATCAAACTGTTCCTCAGTCACAGCATGAAAAATTCTGAAAAAAAGGTAACCTCTGATTCTCCTGCATATCCTGGATGAATTTTCTGCCAAAAAAAATTAATTAGACTTTTTTTGCGTAAAGTTTTAATATTTATCTGCTACTTATGTGACTTCCAGAAGCCATTTTTTTGTCTGAAGATCTTACTATTTGTTGCAATTTGTTTTCATATAAATGGTTGCCCATGTGGAAGAATGTGCTCTGGAAGTTTTTCCTTGTAATTAAATTAATTCAGGGGACATGTAAGCAGCTCCTGGTGCTCTTTAGCTTCTCTTACTTTAGTAACTAATTAATGTATAACTGACACACACGTCCTCAGCTCTCATAATGTTATCCGATTAATAAGCAATAACCACCTCAGTAAATCAAAATTAAATGCCTACTTATGGCAGTGAGTTTAGAACCCTCCTGCCTAGAGACTTTCCATTGATTGATTCATTAAATATTTCATTGACAGATGAAAAGCAGGGGGGAAAAAAACTCTCGTGAGCGGCTTTGCCTTTTGTTTTGTAGGTAAAGTTTTACATTGTGGGTTCATTGAAAAGTCCTACAAAGTGTCGTGGCTGGCTGAAAAAACAGCTTAAAGTGGGGATGGGTTGTGCTCCAGACAGTGCTGGGGAGGGAAAAAGGGATCCCAGAGCAATAAATCACTCCCTGAATTTATGAGCCCATTTTGTGGGTAATTAATGCCCTGCTGGAACTGCCCAAAATCCAGCTGGTGGGTCCATGAAAGGTGCTGGAAGCTTGATGAAGGGTGGAGAAATAAAACATCTCCAAGAGGCTGGGAGAGGGGCAGACTTCTTCTGCAAAGGAAAATGCTTCTGGAGGAGAAATTGAAGCACTTAATTCCCAAGAAAATTCACTAAATCCTGCTTTTTCCATGGATTTCCCTGTCAGCAATGCCAAAATGAGATGAAAACCCTCAGTTTTAGGTCACAGGTGGAAGTTCAGAAGTAACATTTTTCAAACTATTTCTTTTTAGGGGGAAGCTTTCCTTTCCAGCTATACCAAACCATTTTGGCTACTTCCTGATGCTTAATAAAAAATGTACTTATTATTTAACAAATGTGTTGTTTCCTGGTGCAACGAAAGTCCCAACAGAAAGATACACATTCAAGATTATATTATTATTTTTTTGAACTACATTTCTCACGAACTTGCAGATGTACAGCCAGGTTCACCACTTAAGAATTAAATTTGCTACTGCAGGATTTTTCCCAAGGTCCTGTTCAGATTTTTTTGCCATTTTATACTCATTAAGCTCTAGCAGACCTTGCACAAAGTGTTGATGACATGAAGATATCTTGAAAAATGAAGGCCAAATGTGCAGCATGATGAGTTTCTGCAGCTCTGGGTGGGTAAGTGAAGGAATGTGTGGGATTGGGAAGGCAGAGGGTTAATATTATATCTTACTTCAGGAATAGAAATGGTTTGATACAGAAAATGAAGAGTAATTACATGATAGATGATAGTTCTCTATCCTTAAAATGTAACAAGTTAGAAAGATTTTTTTTTTTTTTAATTGCTCTGGTTTGTAATGTTTTTTTGACTTGGGTTTTATTTACACTCTACTTTCTATATTTGGTATTTTTACCTGGTGTTGAAGGCTATTCATTAGGAAATAGAATAAAATCAGTGAAACAGAATATGCAAACTGCATTTCAGTTCATGCTGAGCCCCTGCTTACAATAAACTTTTTAATAATAAAATGTTTTGGCTCTGAGCTTATTTCTACACTAAGGAGCTTTTGGCTGTAAAAAAGCTATTCTAAAGGCCAGAATCTAACACAATAATTTTTTTTTTTTTACTTTACAGTGAAACTTCATCTTTTTGTCACTGCGTTAACCTGAAAACCATCAAGATACATCTTCGTTTTCCTTTCAGCTCCTTTCCCCAGCCATTCCTTTTTAACTCATTCCTACAACAGTCTGTTTTAAGCAGCACCAGTGACAGCAAAACCTATGAGGGTTTTCAAATTCAATAACCAGGCCTGGAAAGGAGGCATCCCTCATCTCAGCCTCAGCAGAGTAACTGCAGATCTTTAACGTTCCCCTCCACACTGGAGGTCTTCGGAGCCATCAATCTGCTGCAGATCTGCTGACAGCTCCCCGTGGTTCCGCGGTGTCTGAGCTGTGCTGAGCTGCTCCAGGAGCTCTGAGATCAGCGGCACGGCCGTGAATTATGAGCACAGGGGTGAGGATTCTGCCCCTGCAGCTCTGGACACACGTGTTGGGCAGCTCTGGGCATGTGGGAGAGCTCTGGGGGAATGGCACAGCTTTGGTGCTTCTCTCTGTCTACCCAAAGCTGGGAAATGCTGGGTGGGAGGGCAGAATTACAAATGCCCTGCTTGCCACGAGGGAAATGGAGAGGGTTTTTGAGGTTTTGTAGGATATGACTGAGATTTGAACCTGTGTATCCTCTACCTCTTCCTCTTCCTCATCCTCCTAAAACCCCCATCACACTCTTCTGCATTCTCATTTTCCTGATGTGGGAATCTCAGGATCGTTGAGGTTGGGAAAGACCTCCAAGGTGAGTGACTCCAACCTGTGCCCAATGCTCACCTTGTCCTGAGCCCAGAGCACTGAGTGCCACATCCAGACCTTCCTTAGACACCTCCAGGGATGGGCACTCCAAACCTCCCTGGGCAGCTCCTTCCAATGCTGAGCAACCCTTTCCTTGTAGAAATTCCTTCTGGAGATGGTTTGAAGCAATTGCTCTGTGGGTTGTTTCTGGGTCTTGCACTGAGCTCTGTGTTTTCACCAGGACCATTTCTGTGTCACCTCTGCCTCTCCCTTCCTCCTGAACAGCTTTCTGCTCAGTTCACAGACCACCTGCAAAGACACAGGAATTAATTTAGAATGAGGTTTTTGTATGACAAAAATGAAGTTTCCTTATTTTTCAGTTTGGACGATCTCTCCTTCATTGTTCCTCTAAATTAGTTTTTAACCATGTGCACAATAATTGTAACAATCATACAATTGGTACCATAACTTATAACAATGTTACAATAATTTCCTCATATAACATTTCTATTTTTAACTATGCCAGAGGAAGCTGAGTGCTCACAGTAGACAGATTATATGAATATATTGTGATTGTTGATGTGTCCCATTTTTTCCTGGACCTGACGAATGTTTTCCTTGCAAATATGTGAAGGGGATGCATCCTGATGTTTCTCATAGTAAAGACTAAAGGCAGGAGTTCAAGGCTTTGTGAGTCAGTTAAATATCCAAACAGCACCAAAATGGAGTTGGAATTGGGTCTTTGAACCTCTTCAGCTACATTCTTTTGCCTGAAGAATTACGGCACAAACCAATAATTTCTGCCAGATAGGAATAATTCTTGGGTTCAATACAGAGACTTTCCTTCCTTTTTTTTTCCTTTTCCTTTTCCTTTTCCTTTTCCTTTTCCTTTTCCTTTTCCTTTTCCTTTTTTCCTTTTCCTTTTTTCCTTTTCCTTTTCCCCTTTTCCACTTTTCCCTTTTCCCCCTTTTTCCCCCTTTCCCCCCTTTTTCCCCCTTTCCCCCTTTCCCTTTCCCCTTCCCCATCTCCTTCCCTCTCCCTTTCACTTTCCATTTCCACTTTCCCCTTCCCCTCTTCCCAATCTACTTTCCCCTTTCCCCTTTCCATCTCCTTTGCCTTCACTGTCTTTGCTCTGTGTTTGGTCACAAAATGCACTTTATTTCCAGCTGCCCTGCACCTTTGTCCCACTCCAGCAAACCCTTGGCACTTTGGGCCAAACCCTTCCAGCCTCAGATCCAGAGCCTCTCGCATTTCCTCCACACAAGCCAAGGATGATTTTCCATCCTCTGTGAGGTCGTGTGGATGCCGAGTGGCTCTGATATGCTAATGCCATTCTGCAGCTCAGTGGAGCTTCCCCAGCAGCAGCTAGGCTGTGCGAGTGACACGGTGGCACTGCAGGAAGGCTGGTGTGACCCCAGCCTGCAGTTGCTCCTCCGCGATACCTTTGGGCAAAGCCGCTCAACCGTAGCGCAAACAACTCGCTCCAAGACTGGGGTGAGCTCTGTTTGCTGCATAATCCTCCCTAATGCTCTATTTTTCCTTCCTTGAGAAAAGATTAAAGAAGAGAATTACATTGGAACTGGTGGAGGCATGATCCATGCTCCCTTGATTATATGGAAACATTAAAATATCATCAGCATGTTAATTTTATCAACTGAACTGGATGAGATTTATTCCTCTCTCTTATCTATTGCATTAGGCTGGAAATACAATTTATTCTGATGGTGGGAATGTCAGACAGAGAGACCAAAAACATCTGGACATCTTAATATGAGACAAATTTTCTAGGATGTACATTGACCCTTTAAAATTAATTCTGCTAATAAAGAGGCAGGAATTTCATGGCCTATTCATCTTTCCAAATCGAGCCTCAGCTCTTTCTTGGGGTAAACCAGGTAGACCCAGTGAAGGTTCCTTTGAGGGCTTATGGTTCACATGTGGTGCCTAAGTGAGAATGAAATACAATAGGTTATTAAATATAAAAAATTAAAAATAAAAATTAAATTTAAACATAAACATAAGCATAAATATAAATAATATAAATAATGTAAATAGCATAAATAACACAAATATAAATAATATAAATATAGATATAGATATAGGTATAGATATAAATATAAATATAAATATAAATAATATAAATCACACAACATCAGATAAAACCCAGGCATTGCAAACTATGGGATTAATAAAAAACAGTGAAAATTCTCCTGGAAAAACAAAGCATGTTAAATATTCTCCAGGTCTGCATTGGTTCGTTTTCTTTCTAAACATATAAAATCATTATTAATTAAAGCCAACCTTAAAGAAAACCCCAAAAAACAACTCCTTGCTCATTGAAAGACAGTTTTCATTTTAAAAAAAATCTCATATTACACCATACAGATTATCCCAGAACCTTCTCATCCCATGGAGGAGGGTGAGTGACATTTCTCCTGGGATATTTGGGGTCCTTGTCCTGGGAAGCTCATGGAAGCACAGACACACCTGCGGCTCTGTGCCAGCCTGGCACGCTCCGATTCCCATTTTCCTGGGAGCACAGAGGAGAAAAGCCGAGCAGTGATCCCTGATTCAAAGCTTCCCTTCCAGACTGCTCTGGGATGCTGCGTTTCCACCTGGCTTTCCCTGGAAGTTCCAGCCTCGCCCCTAGCAATAACTTGATAATTGTTCTGGGAAGAGACTCAGCGCTGCTATCTTATGCACAAGTAAACAGGCATCTATAAGATTAAGAATTATATGCCAGGGCTTTGACACAGCCATCAGTTATGCCAGATGCAAATAATTTATTCTTTGTCAGTTCAAATACGCGGCCCCGTTTGGATGGCTGAAATTTATACTGGCACCAAAACGCAGCGCGGTGTTATTTCAGCAGGGTGTCGAAAGCACGGAGATGCAGCTCTGATGACCCCAAAAAGAGGGAGAAAAATGTTATTTATATTTTCTGAGGGTAACTCATCACTGTTATGCAGGAATAGGTGATGTAATAACGTATCCTTGTTGTGGGATGATATGTGGGGAGGCCCTGGTTGCTCCTGGATCCCTGGAATGTCCAAGGCCAGGTTGGATGGAGCTTGGAGCAGCCTGGGACAGTGGAAGGTGTTGGGAGTGGAACAAGATGAGTTTTAAGATTCCTTCCAACCCAAACCGTTCTGCTATTCTGTGATTCTATGTGTCCTCCTTGACCTGGAATCATGGAATTGTTTAGTTTGGAAAGGACTCTCCCTACCAGTCTCCTGAACAGTTTGGGTTTTCCAAAGCAAAGCAAAGCATGTAGAGAAGGAGCCTGAGTGAAATTAAACTGCAGTTCTGCCAAGATGAAGCTGGCTTGGTGCTCAGCTTGCTCAGGATGCTCAGAGGGTGATCAGGTGCTTCCTTAGCTTTGAAAAATGGGGGAAATGGAGATGTTCAGCCAAGATTTATCCACTGGTGAGGCACCTCCAGTGCTGGGGTCAGTTCTGGAACCCTCCAAACAGAGAGACCTGGAGGTGCTGGATGTGTCCAGGGAAGGGAATGGAGCTGGGAAGGGTCTGGGGCCCCAGGAGAGGCTGAGGGAGCTGGGAAAGGAGCTCAGCCTGGAGAAAAGGGGATCAGAGGAACCTTGTGGAGGTCAGGACAGCCAGGAGGCTCAGGCTGTGCTCCAGGGAGCAGGACAGGAGGAGAGGAAACAGCCTCATGCTGGGCCAGGGGAGGGGCAGGGTGGACACCAGTGAACACCATGGAATTTCTCCATGGAAAGGGTGGTCAGACCTTGGAATTGCCCAGAGAGGTGGTGGAGGAGAGACTGGAGGTGCCCAAGGAATTCCTGGATGTGCACTCAGTGCTGGGCTGGGGACAAGGTGGGGATTGGTCACAGACTGGACTTTATGGTCCGGGAGGTTTTTTCCAACCTCAAAGATTCCATGATTCTGCAAACAACTTTGTGCCAAGTAAAGCTAAACGCATCCCCAAGATGAACTGGCACCTTAAACATTGGGTTGAACCTTGGTGAGGCCATCAAATAATTTGTTCCTGTGCCATCAGCTGAGAATTCTGCTCATTTTGCAGGAGTTCAGCTCACAGGGATTTACTGGACAACAGAAAAAGTGGAATTTGAGCTACACATCCTGAGCCGAGGTCATAATGGCCCCCATTTCCAATAACAAAACCAGCAGTGACAGTGATATATGGCTTTTTTTATGAGACCTGATAACTGATGGATATGTGATCTTATAAATGCTTAGACAAACTAATGCACATAATTATATTTTCCATTTGAAGTCTATTGCTCGGCATTCTAATACAATATCATTAGTCGGAATGGCCACAATGATACAGCTTGGGCAGTTTGTCACAGTAATTACGGGGTGATTATTTTTGACTGGAATAAAGATTTCAGTTTTAGTATGGTAGAAGGCATAATCACAAATTAGAAACAGTCTCAGAATAAAGAAATATCAGGGAGAGGGACTTTAAATATGGATTATAGCGCAATTGTGAAACAATTTCTTTAAAGAAGTGCACTCATTTGGCTGAAAGTGTGGCTACTTTTAGGTTCATAGCAAGTTCCTTCCCAAAAGGATGACAATTACCTAATTAACAGTTCCTGTGTGTAAGGTTTTTATAAAAGGGAAAATCTGGGCATCATAAGGGAGGCTTGACTTATAATTTACATAACTGCTAAAACGGGCTTTGTTTTTTCAATCGACAAAAAAATACATCATTTGTCTCCACCATGTTCAGGAGGGTTGATTAAAGTAGACACTGTCCTCACATCTGTATTGAAAACTGTATTAATCAATTGATTAATCACGAGGCATTAATCAAAATCTTCCTTAAGTGTTTTACTTTTGGAGCAAGCTCTTAGTATTTTCTATCAGATCCCTTTTAAGGTGTCCATTATGAAGATTAAATTTGGGTGGTGAATATTGAGGGGTTGAAGCCCACGTGGCTTTCCCCTTGAAGGTCACAGCCATTGCTCATTAGTGTTACTTTTAATGGGATAAGAAGCAAAAGTTTTTAATATGTGACTACATCAATTAATCAAACCCACATTTGATTTCCTTTCCATTAAGCAGAAATTTCTGGTGGAATAAAACTTTGGATACTTCAGGCTATGCTTAAAAATATTCCATGAATTTAAGGAATTTGAGCTGTGCATGCAGATATAATGAACTGATAAACTAACTATAATTGCTGTTGTTTTAAAATATTTTGCTTTACAAATATTCATTTAAAGATATCCTGGACAGTTTTCATTTTGGTTATATTTAAATAATCTCATTTCCCCATACAGTGAATGAATGTCAAACTTCAGACCATGGTCATGAAGCTTTTGAGAACAAGAAAAGTTATTTTTGAGTTCTCAGTGAATCCAAGTGACCCACAGAGGAGCTTTGCAAGGAAGCTGATCATCTGAGAATTCCACTTTGTTTGTTTTTCCTCATTCCTGTTTGGTTTTCATCTGAAACATTAAATATCAGTGCTCCAGTAAATGTACTTCAGGAAGCATCAATTGCAGCACAAAAGAAACCCACTGATTACACATCTCTTCATGTGCAGGAAAATGTGTTTTCATCTCCCAATCCCTCTGTAAGTGATCCTTTAAAAGAGATTTACTGACTCCTCGTTGTGGCTGCTCTTAGGACAGGCTGGAAACACCTATTTTCCTACTGACTGCTTTTTCCACAGGGGGAAAGAAATTCATAGGGGAAACACCAAACCCAAGCATATGCTATTTGTATTTATTTGGATTTTAAAGTACACCAAAAAAATGTGCATCTGGCATTCCCATCACCTCTGGCAAAAGTTTAAAGAAACAAGAAATCAAAGCAGAGCAAATTAAATCCTGCAGCCACTTCCCTTTGCCTGAAGAAGCTGCCTGAAAAAAAAATTCCAGTGTTTTTTTTTAGGTACTCCTAGATGCAGAGATTGCCAGCTACTGATTTTATAGTGCTCCTCAGCACTCGTTTTTGGGGGATGAGTTCAAGTTGAGCTCTATTAAGGGATATTTAAAATATCAAGGGATATTTCATGATTTGAACAACAGAAATCCCCCAAGGCTGGGCAGCCTCAGGACTCCCTTGTGCTGCTGAGGCTAAAGGGGAAACCTTGAAATTTGGCAGCCAAAGATCTCAGGAGAGCCTCAGGAAGCTCATCCCAAAGCAAGGATGGGACTGGGAACACCTGAGTGGAGGCAGAGCTTCCAAAGCAGCACTTCCCATCAGTTGAGGATGTTATCATTCCCAAAATCACCTTTGATGTGTGCTGGCTGCATACAGCAGCAGAGTTATCCTGCCCTGCAAAGCCATTAAAATCCATAGAAAATTTTGTGTGCCTTTAAAGATGATCCTGGGCTGCTTGTCCTGTAAGGATGTGAGAGAGAAACGTGTGCTCCAAGTCTTGAAATAATCAACAATTTGGAAACAAATTCCAACCTGTGCTGCTCTTCCACAGCTGAGTCCTGCTTGGGTTTGGCTCTGGGTGGTGGAGGTTGGTTGCCTTCAGCAGGAAAGGGAAAGCAATCTGCAGAATTCCCGTTTGTCCTTCCTCACACAAATATATCCCAGGAATAAATTTGTGGTGGATTTGTCTGGGGATGATCATCTTCACACTGAGCAGCCTTGGAAAAAGTGGGGTGGGGTTTAGGAGGTCCTGCTGGATGATTTCTCTCTAAAACAATTTCCTTTTTAACAGAATGATGTTCAACAGTCCCTCAGTTTTGATGATGGAGAACACTGATCCTGTGGCACTGAGCTGGTGGATTTATCAGTGATTTATTACCACTGATGGCTTTTTGTTGTTGGTTTGGTTTGGTTTGATTTTATGGACACATGATCCAGAGAAAGAAGGCATTGAAATATTTGAATTATTATAATATATATTATATAAAAGTATACTATTTATAAAAGATGTACTGTAAATATAAGAATAATATTTTATAGGATTATTGAATCACAGAATCCTAAATGGTTTGGGTTGGAAGGGACCTTGAAGTCCATCCCATTCCACCCCTGCCATGGCAGGGACACCTTCCTCTTGCTCCAAGCCCCATCCAATCTGGCCTTAAACACTTGGAAAACAAAATATTTAATATTTAATGCTTAATGCTACAATTATATATAATAATTATTAATAAAACTGCTGCATTAAGCATTATATTATATTCACAAAAATAAAAACATAATGTGGAAATAGATAACATAATTAAACCAATTATCATTTGTCAGTAGCACCTACAGGCTGTTTTATGTGAGAACATTCTCTGGAGGTTGCAAATGTATTTCTGTGGGTTTTTAAGAAAATGGAATTTCTCTAAAATTTTGCTCTGAATTAAATTTTCATGTTTTGCCATGGATTATACATTTTCCCTTTCTCCCTTCCTTTCTCCTTCCCTTCTTTTCTCCTTACCCTTCTTTCCCTTTTCCCTTTTCCTTTCTTTTCCCTTCCTCCCATTGGAACTTAACATGGCTTAAAAATTTCCAGATGCTCACATTACTTTAAAAACATTTTTTTCTGTCTATATTGCCAAGAAAGTAATACATTTTCTAATCATCTTATTTGATAAATATTTTTCTCCTGTGCACAAGGCAGTATCTGTGCAAATGGAATATTTTCACATTGCCAGGTGACTTCTATGCAGGAATCTCTAGGGGAGAAGATGAGGAGCTCCATGAGCTGCTCTGG
The DNA here is from genome assembly GCA_024500445.1 of Entomyzon cyanotis. Lineage (NCBI taxonomy): Eukaryota > Metazoa > Chordata > Aves > Passeriformes > Meliphagidae > Entomyzon > Entomyzon cyanotis. The sequence continues at coordinate 2,489,783 of JAKEPQ010001026.1, forward strand.
ATGTTTTTTAAGGAATTTTGGCCATGGTGTTGGAAAGGTTTTCCAGTAAAGCTGAGGCCACCTGAGCCTGGGGCTGAGACTCAGCTTTCCTGCAGAAAGGCGACTGAAATCTGGATCAGACCCTGGGCTGAGTGGATGTCCTGTCCTTCACAGCCTCAACAAGAGCTTAGTTTGGGAATTTTAAAAAAATATTTATGTTTAGTTCAATTTTTCCAGAACACCCTGAGGCTGATGTTCCCAGGGAGCTGAGTGTCCTTTCAGAAATAGTCACAGCAGCTTTCACAGTGGCTGCTCTTCCCAAAAGAGCAGAGAAATGCAGCTGGAACAGCCTGGAAAAGGGTAGAGGAGAGTGGGGCAGGAGGTGCTGCTTGGGAAAGGATTAATTATCATAGAATCCCAGAATGGTTTGGGTGGAAAACGACCTTAAATCCCATCCTATTCCACCTTTGCCATGGGCAGGGAAACCTTCACTATCCCAGGTTACTCCAAGCCCTGTCCAACCTGTTCTTGGACATTCCAGGGATCCAGGGGCAGCCACAGCTTCTCTGGACACTCTGTGCCAGGACCTCACCAACCTCATAATAAAAAATTCCTCCCAATATCCCATCTAACCCTCCAGTCTAATGAAATGCTTTTTTCCAAAGATGACCATCAAATGGGAATTTTTACACACCTTTCCTGGTGGGCTGTGACACCTATTCCAAGTTAAGTTTGGAATACTTCACACACCTGTGTTAACAGAATGGCCTCTGCATAAAAAATCAGTGTAAAGGTAATTTCAGCTTCTGTCCTACACAGAAAATCCTTTGTCTTGAAGTGTTTTGTGTATGGAAGCAAAAGGAAGAACTGCAGAAATAGGGCATAGAAAAATCACCCCACAATGAGAAGAAACCCCCAAATATTCTTACAAATAATGTGGTTTTAGGAATGTTCAGGGTTATTTGAATTTAGAGTGTAACCACAGCAGTAATACAAGATGAGGAACCTTCCTGCTCCTGCTGTGCCTGTTCTCTCCAACATCTGGATGAGCACAGCAATTCCTCTGGATGCACTTCTATTATTACAATTAGTATATATTTGTTGTTGTTGCCATTGTTATTATTATTACATTTAAAATCATAGAGGGTTTTTTTTACCATTTAAGTTTAAAAATAAATATATTTTTCGGTGTCCTATTTCAGCATGGACCATCTTTCGAACACCAAATCATCAAGCCTTGGAAACGAGCAGTACAATAAAAAGAATTAAAAAATGCCACTTTACTAATGGAATTTGAACTGTCAGAGGAATTCTGGAGCTGCTCTGTGTTCTATCCCTGTTCCCCTCCTGCTGCTCCTTATTGGCAAATGTGCCAAAAAAAACCTTCGATTGTTCAAACCCCCCAGTCTCTGCACGTTGATGGCACATTTTTGTTATTGCAGAAAGCCTACATTTGACCTTTCTTTGTAATTGTGACACCAGTTGAATTCTGCTTTGGTTCATGGCAATTTACTCCATCCTTGGAGAGTTCACTAGTTAATTATTGCCAAGTGAATTTTTAATTTGCTCCGATGATTGCATTGGTGAATACAGTCATTAGCGGGAAATTTATTTTAGGAATTGGCACTAGAGGGAGCTAAGTAATTGTATCATTTATGGATCTGGGAAGGGGGAAAAAAAAGAACATTCATTAAAAACTTGCTTTTTTTCCGAACCTGCTGATTTTACAAATATGGCAGCAATGCCTCAGCAAATTAGAAGTGATAATGAATTAGTTAATTTTCCTTGCTGAAAACTGCTAGGCTCAGATTATTAAGTTACTGTATTTCTGTTTTACCAGCCACCAGCCAGTAAATTAGGATTTCTAGGACTCTTTTGGGAGGGGGAATTTTTGTAACTATTATCCTTGTTTATCATTATTTTGGTCTTAACAGAATTAAAATGCTCACAGATCCCCTCCTGAAGCATCAGTTTGCTCCCAGATGCATTCCAGGATGGATGGTCCTGTCGGATGCTGCAGCTCCAGGAGAGGAGGTGCTGGCAGAGCAGAGCCTGGAGCCTTCCTGGGCCTGGACACAAAACACTGCATTTTCCAGCCCAAATTCCGCTGAAATCAGTGGAATCCCATTTTAATTTAGTGGCAAATCACTCCGAATGTTTGCTTTAGTGCTCACTTTTATTTTAGTGGAGCTGCTGGAGAGAGTCCAGAGGAGGTCATGGAGCTGCTCCAGGGCTGGAGCCAGGCTGGAGAGCTGGGAATGTTCCCCTGGAGAAGGGAAGGATCCAGGGAGAGCTCAGAGCTCCTGCCAGGGCCTGAAGGAGCTCCAGGAGAGCTGCAGAGGGACTGGGGACAAGGGCTGGAGGGACAGGGCACAGGGAATGGCTTCCCACTGCCAGAGGGCAGGGATGGATGGGATCTTGGGAATTAGGAATTCCTGGCTGGGCTGGAATTCCCAGAGAAGCTGTGGCTGCCCCTGCATCCCTGGCAGTGTCCAAGGGCAGGGTGGACAGAGCTTGGAGCAGCCTGGGATGGTGGAAGTTGTCCCTGCCATGGCAGGGGTGGCACTGGATGAGCTTTAAGGTCTCTCCCAACCCAAACCAGTCTGGAATTCCATGATTTTCACAGCTCCCAGAGCAGCTCCATGCTGGATCCCACCTAGAATGTGCACATCCCTATCCCACAGCCTGCCAGGGGAGCAGGTTTGGCTGTGGCTCAGAAGGTTCCAGAACAATCCCTAAACTGCTGTTCTGCTCATGCTCCACTGCTCTGTCCACCTGGAGAAATTGGGAGATTTTAGTGTGACACAAACTATATGCAGGAAATATCCAAATCCATATTCAAGGGCTGATGCTTGCTTTCTTAAAAAATAAAAAAAAAATGTGCACCCAGTAAACAGAAAATAATGCAGAGAGATAATTAAAATAAATGAAAATCCTGGATCAAAGATGGAGCAACTGGCCTGGATTATTAGATAAGGGTGAGAAACCTTTGACTTTACCATGAAGTATCTCTGACAAAAATTCCTGAAACGTGGTGGCTTTCTGAGCTCCCCACCTGTGAGTGTTTATGTCATTTTCCCCCAATTTCATCCTTCATTCAGGCCCTGGAAAGGCACCAAAACCCCCACAGCCCCACCTGGGAGCTCTGCTGGTTTCACCTGCTGACCATCAGTGCCACTGCTTTTCAGTGAATCCATTTTCCTGGTAGTTTTTTTCTGGATAAAGGTGTGGGATTAGCCTGTTGTTGGACACAAGGGCATATCCTCCTTTATGAACTCACAGAGGTAGGTGCAACCAGAAGCATAAATGAGGATAATATTGTGTTCTTTCTAATTATTTTTATGCTTCCTTGTCTTTTTTCCCCCATAGTATTTTAAAGATGTTCTCCACCTGCAGTGCTGAACGATTATGGGTATTTGCCATTCTTTCTTCACTTATGAAATCTGGATATATTTTACCAAATTCTTTATTTCTGTGTGCTCTAATCCCTGCCATTGCCCACAACCCTTTCCTGCTGTAGTTACCTAAAGTTCCTAAAGGAAAACTCTCTGTGCTTTGCAAAGCATTTTCCAAGTGCAACCTCCTGTGAAATCCTATGGAAAGCAAGTACTGCATTCAGGCTTTTGACACTAAAAGAGTTGTTCAATGGTTTAAATTAATATAAGGAATAATATTTCCAACCCAGGGCAATTCTCTCTTCTCCCTTTTGTGCCATCCATGTGTGTGGGCAATGGGAAAAATGATTTGAAGTTCTGGTGGGGTTGGTTTGTTCCCCCAGTGACTTTATCCATCCTTGGCTCCCACAAGAACCTTCTGGGGTGGGAAGTGTGGATGAGATTTAGCAGTTTGATATTGCTGTGCCATAACTGGGGCTCAGAACCAACACAGATTCTTTATATTCCTAATAAAGTGGTTTGTGCTAGGAAATATCCAGCTATTTCTGGCTTTTCAAACCAATGCCAAAAGGGTGGGAATTTAGAGTGGAGTAAAACCCCTTTCAGGCAGGGCAGAGCTTGAGGCATCTCTGCTGTTTCCAGAAGAGTTTATTTTTTAATCCCATTGATTCAGCTCTATTCTGCACCAAAAATCTGTGCTCTGAAGGTCAGAGATTGTAGGCAGCAGGGTTTTTGCAAGTATCTGGGAAAACTTTGCAGCTCCATGTGCACTTCATGCATTTCTTTCCAAATTTCGTTGGAGATGAGGGAATCTTGTAGCATCTTTTTCTTTGCTTAGATTATCTTAAAGAATATCTCTGATAGACATTAAACCCCTGGATCCCTGGCAGTGTCCAAGGCCAGGCTGGACAGGGTTTGGAGCAACCTGGGGCAGTGGAATTGTCCCTGTTGTGGCAGGGGTGGAATGAGGACTTAAAAATCCCTTCAACCCAAACCATCCCATGATTCTGTGCTATGCAAGGATATGCAGTGCTAGAAAAATCATGTTTTTTTCCCCTGGTTTTATTAATCAAGAGCACAGGGAGGAGTTGTGAAAACTTATTCACCTTTGAGATGAGCTGTGAGCTGACATCAGGGCCATGGAGGTTCCTCTTGGAGGAGATCCATCCTCATGGTCTGTAAAAAAAAAAACCCAAACCAGATTCTCTGAGTTCTAAGCATGGAGGATTTGGAGGGATTTTGAAGTAGATAAAAATAAAATATTTCTTTCACAAGAGATATTGATTTCATATCAATTCTGCCAGAATAGAGAAATAAAAGAGAATTATGCTGCTCAGACTGCTGGAGCCCTCTGGTCACAGTTTTGCTGTCCCCAAAGCAGGACAGGATTTTTATTGCTCTAAGGCCTGGGAACACAGAGCCTAATGTTGTTTCAGTCCATAAGGAATGGACTTTTATTTCATTTGATGTAATTAATCAGTGCTCTGAGTGTCCCATCCTGCCTGGGAGGAGCATCCTTAACTTCCAGAGTCTAATCTCAGTATTTTCCTTCAAATCCTCCCATAAAGCAGTTTTTTTCCTGCCTTCCTGAAGTGGTTAGGGAAACTTAATAAAGACTCTTTCTCCTTTTCCTTTTTCCTTTCAGGGTAGGCTGAGATTCTGGGGCACAAGATGGCAGCAGAAGGAAAATTTGCTCACACCAGAAATACCTGACTTGTCCAAACTGCAAAAATCTGACAGCCCTGGCTCAGGTTTTTAAGATCATTTGAGCAGATTTAATGAAAATTCTTACTAAGAGAGCATCACTTGAGCATCAAAAAATTCCCCTCTTTCTTTCAAAGCCTTGGTGATTCTTAAAACATCCCAAACAAGGGAAAAGTTTGGTTTTTTTTTTTTTTTTTTTGCTAAAACTTCTTTTTAACAAATATTTTTGCTGGTTCCTCTATTTCCCTCCTGTCCCACTTATTTATTTTCAGTGACAGGAGAGTCAGACTTTTTAAGGCAGATGTTGATTAGCTTTTTTTTGTCCCAAATATCTTATGTGTACTCCTTTAGTAGCTACTTGTCAGGGCAGTGTGTGTTCCAAAAACAAAGCCAAATTATAACAAATTAAACCCTTCTGTGCTGAATGTGGGAATTCTAGTCCCTAAATTTATTTTTTACTAGAAATTGCAGCTTTGGTGGAGCCTTTGTCTTCACCAGGAAAAGAAATGGAGGTTTTTAGATCCTGAAATTAGAAATTTCACATTTTAAAAAATTTCACATTTAAAAAATTTCACATTTTAAAAAATTTCACACTAGAAAAACACATTTTGGGGTTTTTAGCATTGCAGAGGTTGTTCTACCACAGTGGGAGTTGGAAAAATCTCAGGGAGGATTTACCTTCGTCTCTCCAGAGTTCTCCTTGTTTTGGCTTCTTGATCCTCATACTTTTGGAGACAATTTCCTGATATTTGATATTTGCCATCCTGTGCTTTGGAGAAATGATGCTCTGCACACTCATTCCGTGTGCTCTCCAAGAGGGCTTTCTGAGCCAAGAAAATGTACCAAATATACCAAAAATACCCTTTAAAAGTGAATTTCCAAGGTGTTCTGCTCTTGGGGACATTATTTTGGGTCAGCATTGCTTTCTGGAGCTAATCAACAAATCCCACAGACTGTGGGGAATGTCTTTGGATGCCCATCCATGCAGTTGTGGTAAAAATGTAAAAGCCAGACACACAAATTCGTAATTCTCTTTGTTTTTACTACCCTGGGACAATCTGCAGTGGCCCAAAAAAATAAATGTATGATGGCCAAGGCACAGCTCTGGGCATGAGATTGGCCACTGAGGGCTGCAGCTGTGAAAACTTTGGTGGTGTCAGAAAGGACTTGTGACACTCTGAGGGTTGGTGTGAACAGCTTGTGGGAGTTTTATGGAACATATTGCAGGATAACAAAGTTCTTTACTCTAAGCTCACACTAACCTCTTGTTTCACTAAATTCCTTTTTAGCCATTATCTAAAATAGAGTGATTTATTGCACCTTTTCATGCCTGCAAAATCTGCTTGCCATGTATGGTTGCAGTTTTTTTCCCACATAAAATAAACTAAAAAAAAAAAAAAAATTGAAACAAAAAAACTCCAAATAAACAAAGGTGACCCATATTCACATTTAGTTTTATAATACTGAATTATTTCTGATTTTCTCTCCTTAAGATGGAATCTTTCTTATTGATTAACAGGCTTGGGGTGTTCCTGGGGATATTTTAATTCCTGTTGCCTTCTGGTTTGCCAACAAATAGATGTTAAAGAGATTCTCCAGGTGGTAATGGAGAGCTTGAAAGAAGTCAGATCCAGTTATCTGTATATTTTTCCATGAGTTTTTAGATAATATAAATAAAATATAGATTTATATATATATATATATAAAAACATATATGTTATGTATATAAATATTATATATATATTATATATATATATATAAACAGCTTCAGAAGGGTTGCATTGATGTTTTACTGGGTTGGACTACATGATCCTGAGGGGTTTCTTCCATCTCTGCATTTTCTGTGCTTCTGTGATTTATTTCTGTTCTTTTCCTTAACCCAAAGGGTGAAGCTTTTTCTGGTGAGGAAATAAGTTTGGGAAATAATTGCTGGTAACTTCTGATCATTGGTGTAATTTCCTGCCCAACATTTGATTTTTTTTTTAAAAAATTTTTTTAAAATTTATTTTAATTTTTCTATTTGTGTGTTTGTTTGTTTTTTCATTTTTTGTTTGTTTTTCTCCCCAGCTTTAAGGCATAAACTGGTCACTCCCTTTGGATTTATTTGGGTTCCAGCAGCACAGCCCCTGCTGTGACAGTGATGGGAATGTCCAGAGATCAGATATGAGTCTTGGCAGTTTTCTCTGTCAATTATTATTTTCTGTATCAAATATTTTATTATTTAATAATAAATCAATTATTTGTTATTAATAAAGAATTATTTACATGTTACAAATGTCTATTTGATATTATTTGTATAATATCAACTATACATTTTTAACATGTATGACCAGTTTTTCTTCACCCATTTGTCTCCAAAAACCATGTTTGTGTGTAACACATATAAAAATGATACCTCTCCATATCTAAAAAACTCTAAAATATTTCAAATCTCAGGAAAGGCTGAGCTGCTTGGAATAGTTCATTTTCACCTGAATCAAGTTGAGTATAATGCAGAATTTGGTGTGGTTCAGCTAATGGAAGGAATTAATTAATTTCCATGCCAATCTCCATTTCCCATGATGAGAGACCTTGACTTTTTGCTCTGTTTGGTGCAGTTAAAGGGAGGCAGAACCTGAATTTCAGAGAGATTTCTTCTCATTTGAGTGATTTGACCGTAAAAACCATCATTTTCCAGCCCTTCATGGAGCTGGGATGCCAGTCATGGCAGTGGGGTGATGGAAATCCAGGAATTCCCTCAATTGTCTCCCAGAGAACAGGAAAAGCACAGTCATTAGGAGAGCTGCTTTTTTTGGGAAAATGCTAAAATAACAATCTCCCCACGTAATCAACAACACCTTCAACCAGCCAGCTAATTGTCATTTATCTCCAAGGCTGGGGCAGTGCTGCATTATTAAAGACGTGCATGTTCTTCTCAGCCCCATTGTCTAACAGCTAATTACTGCTGAGATTAACTCCATTCCACATTAAATCTGCACGTCAAATAAATCTGGAACTTGAACTGGAGGTAGTTGCTGGACATATCTCAATTTAAAATGAAAGGCTGGAAGTCCTTTCCTCTCTGTGGCTGAAGGAAACTCTGCATGGCAAGAGTTCTCCTGCCACAATTTCACTGAAAAACAGAGTGTTTGGGGGTTTTTTTTGGTTTTTTTGGGTTTTTTTCCAAACTAAAATGGGAAAAAAAGGGGGAAAAAAAAGCTTTTCCCGACTCTTTCCAGTTGATGCTCCGTGTTGTGACACGTCATGCAAAACTGCATCTGTTATGCTGCAGGAGGAACAGAAGAGAGACTCTGTGACATGAGGGATCACAACACGAGTGAACAGCAGGAACTCTGCAAGCTCAACAGTTCCCTTGTCACTAACCCCAGCCCGGGGAGAAACGAGCTATGGAGCTGAGCTTCCAGCTCCTCTCAATCCAGCTTTTTCCCCTAATTCCTTTTCCCACTCATTCCTAACCCAACCAAGCCATTTCCACAGGGAAAAAACTCTGTGTAAGTCAGAGATGCCAAAGCCAAGGGAAGTTTTGCCCCAGTGGAGACCCCAGGATCAGACCTGGGAGGTTTTCCCGCCTGGGAAGTAGAAAATAGACTCAGATTAAGCGAGCAGACTTGTTATTTGACAGTTTATAAAATATTTTAGTATCTTTTTGGCAGTAGCAGTTTGAATGTTGGCAAATGTACACACTGCTTGCAGTTACAAAACCTTGTAATGAGTATTTTCCACTGTAATAGCAGCGAGCTGAAATTTGGATAAACCACTTAGACTTGTGAACTCTGACACGCCTGGTAACTATGTCTTTGCAAAAGAATTTTGTCAAGTATTGGAGCTCCTACTAATAGCACATCCATCTTTCTGCACACTATAAATCTTAAGAAAATTTCTATTACTCTGCAATTTGTCTGGCTTATGCTATTTATTAGCCATTTTATTCTGCTGCTTTAAGAAGTAATGTGATGTTCATTTTATTGCTGGTTCAATAAATTGTTAATTATAATGCAGTGATTGCTGCTGACGTGATTTAAAAGCCACATTAGCACTATAGCATTAAGTTTTAACTATTTTACCCTTCAATTCCCTGTTTATACAACAGTAAAAGGAAAATAGCCTTAGACTAATTTAAAAAATGAAGGTACTTGTATCTATTGATCACATGATATGCTAGAAACTTTTGTTGTTTTTTGGGATTTTCTTTTTTTAAAAGGTTACATTCAGGTCTGAAAAAGAAAATGCACCAGCTGAGCACAGTCTTCCTGTTCAGCAAAAAGTGGTCTTAAAGCAAGATTAACCCCAAAGTTAAATTAACAGAATTACTTAGTTAAATTAGGACAATTGGCCTAATAGATTAAAGGAACAAAATACCCAGATAAATCATAATCATTTTATAGTTATGTGTAGCTTTTGGTGCCCATTTTGTGTAACAATGGAGCAGAAAGGAGGCTGAGATTGGAAATTGTTCCGATTTTTCTCCAAGAATGTTGTAAATGGGATTGGGGGAAATCTCCGTTTTGCTGATTTGAAGTAAAATCTAATTGCTGCAAGTCTAATGATCCATCCTTGGCTGAGCAAGGATAGAGAACTGACTCTGCTCCAGAAGCCACACACAAATGTTGGGCAGGATGGGCAGAACCATGGAGTTCTGAGCCTGGAGTGGCTGGGGACACTTGCTGCCTCTTGGAAACATCAGACATGGTGATTTTGGGTGAAAATATTTACTTTTCTTCATTATAACTTGTGATTTTTTTTTTTTTTCTTAATTGAGTGAAATACACTCATAGAAAAATAGGGGACAAAATAGAACAACTGTGGAAACTGGTGCAAAAAATAATATTTGTATATACACACATATAGATTTAATATCCATAAAAATATGCACAAATGAATCTAAGTCTTCCTGTAAACCACGCCCCACCACCAAAACTGAAGTGCAGCTCTCAAAGACTGGAAGGTAGAGTTCATTAATTAAAAAAAAGCCCTTTAAATGTGCAGAGGAATGTAAATTTGAACTGTTCCCATGTGGGTGTGCTGCCCCTGCCATGGAGCCATCCCATCCCATAGGGAATGCTCACCATCCCTGCTGCCAGCTGCTCAGATTTTCAGGCTGCAGCATCTCTGGTTGAAGCATCACGTGAGTCCTGGGCAGGTTTAATTTGTAATTCATAATCCAAAGAATTAAAAGCAAAAATAGGAAGCTGGGGTTATGAGAAACTGCCTGGTTTGAGGTTCCCAGCTCATCCCTCCTCCAGATTTTATTGGGAGATCTAGTGCTAGACAAGCCAATAAATCACAGCAAAAAGGTTTTCCTTGCTAGTCAGAGATTTTTTAAAATGAATTGAACACCGAAACCCTTTAGAGAATCCTGGAAGGGAGAAATTTCACCTTTAGATGTTGATTTGAATTTAAAAATCTGCCTAGAACAGATCTGCTGACTCCTTACCTATGTCAGAAATAGTTATTAACTTGATGTCACCTGTTTTAAAGGTGAGCTCTAGAACTGACAGTGCTGCTGCTGCAAACAAGAGCTTAAATTATTTTCTTGAGGAAAAAATATTTTCCCAAAAGGGATTATTTTCTGCCAGGAGAGTGTATTTAAAAAAAAACAAAAAAACCACCCAAACTTAATGATGAATGAAAAAAAAAAAACCCCAAACCAGCAGTCTACCCCACACCTAAAATTTGACAAATCCTAACTTATTTTGATAAATATTACTTTATTTGATTAATATGACTTATTTTGATGAATCCTAACTTTTTCTATACAGCCACCCCTCATTTTATTTGCATTTAAGGATCTGCTTTCATAAAAGGATGGGTCTTGGCAGTGGTCATAGCAAAAATTACAGAAATAAAGGAAAGTTTGGCAGCCAGCTGGCTCCAAGATTTCAGGCTTTGGGAGCAAAGATCTGAGCTAAAGGGACTGATAAAGCTTATGGAGCTGTCAAAATGTACTTAAAATCCTATCCTTGACTTAGTACTGCATGGCATTTCAATAAAAGAAATTGGGACATAAAAAATGACTGTGGCCCATATTAAGCAGATTTAAAAGTAGTAAACTAATTGCAAAAAAGTAATGGGGATGTTTTCAGCAAAATTTTTCCATTTCCATGGAATGAGTAATGACCTGGGGAAAAAAAAAAAACTTTTAAAGCTTGCAGATCACACAAGAAGGAGGGGAGTGATAAATAAGGAAAGGGAATAGGAATTTGTAGCAAATCCAGATTATTTTGGAAGAGAGAGACTGGTTTTCAGGCAGAGCTTCCCAGGTGGCTTTGTGCTCCATCAGGAAGCTCTGAGGAGATGGTGGGGAAGGGAATAGTGCTGCAAACCCAAGACAAAATCAACCTCTGAGCTTTCTTGGGGAGCAAGAATTTCCCCTCGTGGTTTTCCAGGGTGGTGAGAGGCTCTGCCCTGGGGCAGCAGGGTTGGGATTGGGGATGCTCAGGGATTTTAGTTGATTCCAAGGTGGCTCAGGTGCTCAGCACCTCCTGTGGCTGAGCATCCCAGCTGGACTTGCAGGCTCTCCAGGATGTTATATTCCAAGGTGTTCTGTGTTAAAGCATTGTTTAAAACCTGCACTTTTGCAAAGGCTGCTGGAAATTGAAAAATTCAGATCAATTCTCTTTCTACCAGAGTCAAACAGGAGATTTTGGGGGCAGGAGGCTCTGCTTATGATGCTTTCAGTGAAATTCCCAGCCTGGAATTCGTCCCCATCCCAATTAATTAATACAAATTACATGAGGGAGTGGATAACTGGGGGGACAGCCCCGCTCTAGAGGAGGGCTGGAACCAGATGGGCATTAAGGTCTCTTCCAACCCAAATTATTCTGTGATTCCCTACATAATTTACCCCTAAATAAAGGAGAAAAAGGAGACCTGGCTGATGAGAACTCCAGGAATTCACAGCTCAGTGAGCAAACAGAGCTGCCCTGCCCAGAAAGCTGAGCAGCCTGTAAAGGAGGTAGAAAGGAAATAATGAAAAAGGTAAACTGAAAAACAACCCCACAAGCTTACTGGAAACATTCCATGTAGGAAACTCCATCAGGAGAATCAGGAGAGTGAAGGGGCTGAAGTTGATAAAGCCACCATGACTTGTGGCTGCTGCAGCCTTTGAAAAGTGTTCAAACTGTGACTTTGGAAATGCCAATTTACTGCTGGCTCTAAATAGGACGTAAAAAGTTCTCCACGAAGCCATAAGAGGAAAAGGAAACTTCTAATGAACTGTGAAACCAGATGCTTTATGCTGGAGAAGCCCATTCTGCAGCCTGCATATTATTATTTTGTTTTGGGGAATGCTGCAGTGTGCTCGGTAATTTCAAATGGAGATGCAGGCACTGTTTGTGCCCCAATGAGTTTGTGCTGGGAGGAATATTCCTGTTTGTGGGTGGAGATTGAAGATACATCCAACAGAAACAGATTTATAATAAATAAGTTTATTTTTTCAGGCTGGAACAGCAGTTTAGTGTAGAAACTTCATATTGGGTATTTTTTTGGGGTAACATTCACCTCCCATCTCTTAGAAAGGGTTGAGTTCCCTGCAGATGGTGCACGAGGGGTTTGGCCACCAAGGGGCTTCTGATGGGAGCTGAGGGAAAAAAATAATGGATGATCATCCCAGATATCCTAAAAACGCTCTGGGCTGGACTGAAATCAGGATATTTTTCTCCTAGAAACACTCAGGGTCTGCCTGCAGGAGTTGTTGTGAGAGGTTGAAGCAAAGCAGCATTAACAGTGAATGGTTCTGTGCATGAGTATTAAATTAATTTTGCTGATGAGAACCATTTTGATCCTTAAAAATTTTGAGGAAGAAAAGAATGTAAAAAAAAACGTTTGTCTTTGCTTTTATGCTGAAACATCATTAGACCATAATTAATAATTAGACCATGAGTTTTTTGTGGGTTGTAGGAATTATTTGCTACCTAATCATGTATCTAAAATAATATAAAAAAATAAGGAGAACTAATTTAATGCTGACTCTATTGGTGAGCTGGTAGAATTGTGAAGACCCGAGGTTCAGATAAATCCTAAATTTAAAAAAAAAAAAAAAGGGGCTACATGTATTGAATTATCTGCACAAAGTAGAAAAAGTGAGATACAGAAATAAGTTCTGATTAATAAGACAAAGGGAAATGGTGCAAAACAGATGGCATCCCATTTTGCCTTATGATTATGTATGATGTCATTACAAAACACTGGGATTTTTGTGTTAGGTGATTAGAGACCAAATTACCAACTCAACTTTTTCTAAACTTCAGCTTAATCGATAGAATTTCACATCCCAGGAGCAGTGAGCTCCAACAAGCAGTTCCTGAAGCAAATGCTCCAATGGGGAGTAGAAAGAGGGATTTAAACCAAAACTTAAGATATTTTTCAGATTTATCCACCAGATTCTGATTTTCTGAGTCACTTCTGATGTGTAACTTTTGTTGTTGAGCATGTTACAAAAAAATTGAAGAAATTTCCTCAATTTCTTGATAAAAATTCCAGCAGATTGGAGGGTTTGCTTTCCAGTAGGAAGCTGGTTTGAGGAAGGTAGAAAGAAGACTGATTATATGGTGTACATAGAAATAACAGAGAAAACCTAAATATAATGGTATAGAAATCTAAATATAATGGTATAGAAAAAATTCACCATTTTTTAAAGTTTGTAATGGATGGGAAAAAGTAGGAAGGAGACAATGTTCAGCACTGGCTGAAAAGTGGAACGTGTTGGGCAAGCAGGAAAAAGTCTCAAAAAAGTTTTGAGGATGGATGGATGGAGAGCCTGATCTGAAGGAGGTCTGCATTCAAGTGCCAAGGATTTCTCCTGGCGCCAAAACTTTGGGTTGATTGCAGGAGCACAGACAGAGAAATCGCCCAGGCAAGAGGGACAAGGTTAAAGAAGTGATGATGGGAGGGTTTGAAGCATCCAAGCCTATTTTTGCTTTTGCTGCAGCAGGATTATTTGCTTTCCTTGCTGTACTTGAGCACTGGGCATTTCTATTTCTGGAAATGCCCCGAGATCGTCGTTCAGACTATTTCAAAACTCAGGAAAATTTCCTGGGTGGTTTTCAGTTTGCATTGCAGTTCCTCTTGTCTCTTCCTTCCCAGATCACTCTGATGGAAAGCAATAGATCCTGGAGATAAATTCATGTGTAATCTTTGTGGGAATTAGGAGTTGTTTGTCCTTTGACCAAAACGACTTCATCCACAGCTTCTCATCTTTATTTTAATCTTTGGTTTAAATTAGGATGGGGAGAATGTTCCTTAGCAAGATTTTTTTTTATTTTTCCCCCCAGCATCATCTGAAATATCTGAGGAGGGAAAGTTTACTCTTCAGGCATTGAGATGCCTGGTGCCAGTTTGGTTTAGTATTTTAGTGTAATTTACTCATTCTGTTCAGTTCTCATCCAGTTTTTAATTTGTCTCTTGTTTCATATTAATAAATGTTTACTTTGACATGTGTGATATTTGTCAAATGAAAATAGGCATAAAGAGAGAACATTATTTTGCATTCCTGAATTCCTTGGTTTAAAATACTTCGTGAATTCTAGACGCCTAAAGTTTCAGGAAAAAGAAAAGTGAAAAATAGGAGTATTGAACGTGTTTTATTTTCAGGTGAAGTCAAAATAGTAAACTATTCTCACATGGTAATGACAAAGTCAGAATTAACAATATGAGAGGGAAAAGCACAGATATTGCAGGAAACAGAGCTGGGAGGCAGAATCAGCTGTGCCCAAATCCTTCATGACAGATCCTTGTCTAGCTGGCTCTTTACATCTCCACTGATGGAGTTTCCACAACCTCTATAGGCTCTTTTTTTTGGTTAATGTCTAATCAAAATCTCCTTCTCAGCACTTCCAGCCTGTTACTATTTATCCCTTTTGAAGTGGACACAGAGAGCAAATTCTTTGCAGCTACCACCCATCTCTGTACAAACTTATCACTGCTGATCCTTCCCTTTGGTCAAACCAGCTCACTTAGCATCAGTTCTATACAGATCATGTTTTCCAGCCTTTTGTTTCTTATCTCAAGAAGTTAAGGCAGGGGGAGAATTACTGGATGGGATATTATGTGAAAACGAGCAGTGCTTGAGCTGGGTGAATGTTCACGAACAGTAATAATTAGAAATATAATAATTAGAAATAGAATGAATATAATAATTAGAAATGGGTTCTGATATTTGGGACTAGGTTCTGGGGTTGTGATTATTTATTTTTGTTATCTTTTGCCATGAAAAAGAGGGTCCAACATCATCCCACTCTCTGTGCTCAGGTGGAATGGGAAAGGACTATTTTGAAGCTGAGAACAGCCTTTCATCCTTAAATCTGCTGATTTTATCAGCAAACTCAATGCTGATTCATGCAACATTTAAAATATCTTTATGAAGGTAATTTGAAATAAATATTTTTAATTTAAAGTGGTTTTGCAGAAGGAAAAATGCTTTCACCTCAGAGCTTGGTCTTTGGCTTGGAAAGGTATAAAATTCAGGACATTTTCCCCTTTCCCTTCTTTTATTTTCTCCTGACACCTTGTGCATGGAACCATCACCAATGGGTGAGATCCACATCCTAAAGGCTTTGGGAGCCTAAAATTTGTAGGATTTGACCACTTTGTTTAAAAATGAAAGCAGAGAATCATTGACTAGCCTGAACTGGAAGGAACCCACGAGGGTCATGGCAGTCCAGCTCTGCACAGGACACCTCAGCTATCCCACCTTGTGCCTGAAAGTGTTGTCCGTGGCAGAAAATTTGTGTTGCTCTTTCATATCTAAGACACAGTGAATGTGAAAGGAAAAAAACAAAACAACACAAAAACCACAACAAAAAATCCCCCAAAAAACCCAACCCAAAACAAACAAAAAACCCCAACCAACCAAAAAACCCCAAAACAACCCACACCTCCCCCAAAAAACCCCAAAAACCAAACCCCAAAAAATCCTTGCCAATTTTTTTGCATGCTTAAAGAAAAATAATAGTTGGATTCCTTTCACATATATTTACCCCAGAAAAATTAATTTGTGCATGTGGGATTTTTTCTCTCTCTCACATTTTCAGTGCTAGAAAGAAGATTAGGTCCTTTTGATTTTGTGTTTATATAATACACAAACTTATACCTTTAAGTTACCAGATAAGCAATTAGGTATTTATTGAGCTGAATTTGAGAGATTTGCTAAATGTTTGCATTAAAATCAGGAATTTGTTTTGGTTTTATAATCAAAGTTCCCTGATTCGTTCCCCATCTCTTTTTGGCCACCAGTTTTCTGTTTAACTTTAGGTTTTTCCCATTTTTATTGACTCTAACAATTGTATCACTGCATCTCCTACCGAGAGTGTCCATCTAAGACTGACTGTGTCCCGTTTTTGGAAAAATCCTGGACTTTTTGCAAAAATTCGCGTAAAGAAAAGGCTGGAAAGTTCTCCTGTTTTATTTTTTCAAACTGCAGCCTTCTGTCCTTCGAGAAATGTGCTTTTTGAGTGAAGAAGCCAAGCTTCTGGCACACAAAGGCCCCGAAGGACATTCCCAGGCTGGCAGGAGCAGATTTTGACTTCCCAACTGTGGGCAAATCCCTCTCCTGATGCCAGAGGACTGTCCCCCCTCTCCACAGTCAACACAGCTTAAAACTGCGTCCTCAAAAATCTGTTTACTCATCACTTTAGCCTTCCTTGAGCGTGCCCAAGTCAAAAATAGCTGATCCCCCGGGACAGGATTTGCCTTATCTGACTTGTGGTGTTGGGAAGGCAGAGATCCAGCTGCCCTGGGAGCTGGGAGAGCCATGGGCACCCCTGGAGCAGCTTCTGCTGAGCTTTCCTCTCCTCCTCCCAGCTCTGCCTCCAAAATGAGGAGATCCCTGTTTGCTCCCTTGTTTTAAAGCAGATTTTCAGACCTGGGCTGGGTCGATGGCTGAACCTGAATGCACAAGCAGAACCCAAATTTGGGGTAATTTTGTCATGATTCAGGAGGCAATGGCAGTGTGTTGGAGGTTTCCCACCCAAAAGATGAGTTCAATGTTCCATTTCCCATGTCCTTGCATGCAGGATGACAAATAAGAACATAGGAAGTCAAAGGCAGCTTTTAGCCACAAATGTCACTGGAGTGTGTCAATAAGCACAGTTCAGTGAAGTTCTTATTTGAGATATAATTTCTCAAATTATATGAATATTTATTATCATACAATATCTTATTTATTATTCATACAATATATTTTTCATATATTATTATTATTAATATAATATTATTCATATTATCTGAATAATATGGTATGGTGCAAAAAGAGCTTTGCCTTAGGAAGAGAACCACAAACCCAGGCTGAAGCTAGAGGAAGCACCTGGTTTCAGAGCAAACACTTTTTGGATAGAATCATTAAGATCTCTTTCAACTCAGTCATCAACCATTTATCACATGACTCTGTAATATGGTTCTTTGTTCTGATTTTTAGGACAGTTTTCAGGTAGTGAAAGGAATGAACCCCTTTGCCACATCACCCTCTAATTTCAGTGCCTTCAGGAGAGTCAGCTTGATTTGTTTATTCCCAATTAACAACATATTTCGTTATTGTTCTTAGGATGCAATTACTTCAATTGGGTGCTAAAAACCAAATGTTTTTTGCTAAAACATTGCCGGGAAAAATGCCTATGGAAAGCTTGTCAGAGTGTCAGTGACCCGCCAGGGCTGGTCCATTTATCACAAATGGCTTTGTTAACACACAGCCTCACCAGCACTTAGACTTAATGCTCTGCTCCAAGCCTGACAATAGCAGATAAATACTTGATAAGACGTCTATTGTCATTATTTGTCATTGCAACACGCAGGAAAAGCGTGATAAAGCATTCTCTGGGTGTTTGGAGGTAGCCTGGTGTCACCAGGGCCACCCAGGTGGCTGGCAGGAGAGCTGCTGGGTGGAGGGATTGGAGCAGGAAGAGGAGGGAGATGGAGAGGTGTCGCTGTTGAACCGCTAGCAGAGAGAAGTTCAGGTTCTAAGTGTGGCATCAAGAAGAAACTTTATTATTTAATTCCAACTTATATAGACTTTTCAGAGGTCACCCAGATTGGTCAGTCAGAAACCTCCCCCTAGGCCTGATTGGCCAGGCCTGAACTGTCCAAATCTTGAGAAACTGTTTTAATAACGTCAGAACTTTATCTTTGTTTATAAAAACACAGGAAGAAGAGAGAAAGAATTCTCACGGGAAAGGTCTGTGCTAGCTACAGAGAGGGGAGAGGGAGAAGAAGGTGATGGAGAGGGAAAAGGAGAGAAGAGGGAGAAGAAAAAGGAGAGAAGAGGGAGAGGGAAAAGGGGAGAAGATGGAGAGGGAAAAGGAGAGAAAAGGAAGAAGAGGGAGAATCTGAGTGAGACAGTGTGACATTGAGGGGAGAAGGAGAGGTTGGGGGAGCTGGGTTCATCCTAAATCTTTGTATAACCAAGAGGAAAGTGTGTGAGGGGTGAGAGAAAAGATTTAGGAGTGTTTTTTGGCATGTTAGTTTTGAACAGTCCTGGAACAATCCTGCTCCGTGCTGGTGCCACTCTGCTCCAGCTCCAGCTCAGCAGGGCACTGCTGCCAGAAATACACCCTGGAGCCTCAGGAAGCAAAATTCAGGTGCTGTTTGGTCAGAAGGACAGATATTTGACTTCTCTTTCCTACTTCCATGGCAGCTGTTTCTCATTCCTCATGTGAGACACTGCACCAAAGCACTCCTCTTCTCCAGAGGAAAATCCCTGCTATTATAATTTTTTCATTACAGCTTAAACATTTTCAGTTTTAAAAGAGAAGGAAGATAAAGATAATTTGGTAGATCTGATTTCTGATGCATTCTGTTCAGTGTTATGTAGCCACATTTTTTTCCGTGGGAAATTTGATACATTACTTTAAGTTAACTACATACAAGAGAATACTAAATAAATTCACTTTATGTGCTTCCCTAATTAGTTTTCAGTCATGTAATTCTCTTCAATACAGAGCTGAGAAATCCCCAAGTCTACCTTGATGTAGTTAGTGTCACATACACTGATCATGTGAAATTGAATTTGAATTTACTACTAATATTTAAACACGAAAGCTGACTTGAACCGTATTTCCCCCTTGGATAGAGATGTCACTGCTCCCTGTAATGAGCAGCATTATGTTGAATACTTAAGCCAAGAACAACCAAGTCACAGGAATGGGGCATTAATCTTGGAGAACTGTGGAATTTCGTGCTTTACACAGTGCAGTGTCTCCTCGTTGCTTCTTACACTTTAATTACTTGAGGATTTTGCAGTGTGTATTGCCTGAGCATATTTTGGGAAGATGGAGTGGGAATATGGAGATTTCCAGGATCTCTTGGATAGCTGAGCAAAGTGATTGTGATCACAAACCTGTGTTATTTTTTGTCTGTCACCTTCAGCTGTTGGGTTTAAGAAGTCCAACAAATTTCTGGACAGATTTCCCTGACTTTGCCCCCAGATCTGAGGATGTGCATGGTGTCCTGCCAGTCCCACATTTGGGGGATAGGGAGCAGCTGAGGGTGGGTTTGGCACCACATTGCTCCTTCCAACTATTCCACAACCCTTAATTAATTAAAATCTAAAAGCTCAGTGTCTCTCTGGTCTCTCCCTTACCTGGGAGGAATCTGAGGCTTTGGGGAGTCTGGCAGGAAGTATTTTCAAAGACTGAATAGATCAAAATACATCCAAGGTTTCTTTCTGCTGTCTCTGGGGTGCTGTGGTCAGAGAGAGGGGACAGGTACTGCTGGACTCACCCCTGTGGCCTAATTTTTTCATTAACTCCTTCCCTGAGTGGCTACAAACACCTGGATGACTTTAAAATATTTTGCAGTACTTGGCTCTGTTATCACTCAGTGGATTTCGAGGAAGTAAATAAAACCCAATCACCTACAGAAGCTCAATGAAAACAACCCACAGTACATTGAAAATGGAAATTTGTGTGTTTTTGTAGCCATTTCTTTGTCCTTTCTACAAATCCATCCAGATCCTTCATTTACTTATTATTGGGGTGTGGAAAATTTGCTCCTAAACACTTTGGATTTGCTTTTCTGCTTAAAGACTGTTAAGATGTTGTTTCTAAACTAATTCTCTGAACCAGCACAAGATTAAAAAATTCTTCTTTGGATAAGGAATCATTAAAAAGTGGCAAAAAAGCACTGATAAATGAATGGGTTGTGACCCATTTGTGAAAATTTCTGTACATTGATTTAGAGTTTGTTGCAAAACAGCCTTTTGGGTTACTCCTATCACGCCCTAAAGGAGGAGTTTGGTCAAAACCAGGTACCAATTTTGCTATTTTTTTTTTACAGAGGAGTGAGCTCTGAATGCAGAGCTGCATCTTTCTTGTCTGCCTGCAAGGAGAACCCAGAAATTTGGGTGGTGAAGTTGGTTTTTACCATCTTAGAATGGGAGAACTTCTCTTGCTGCTGTTTTCTCAGCAGCAGTTGTGCTGTGGTGTCTGCAGGAGGAGGATTACACTGCATCTGGCAAAGGAAATTACGGATTAACATGTGCATTATGGAGGAGAAACATTACAGGAAAACTGTCATTTGTATTTTACAAGGAAATAATCCTTTAAGTCTCTTAGGGCTGCAATAACTCCTTCGTTTTGCTCCCCTTTTGGAATACCCTGTGAATCCTCGTGTCAGCATTAGTAACAAACAAAACAAAGCTCAGAAGAATCTGGATTTTTTCAACCAGAAAGGTCAGTGCTAGAGAAGAGATTTTAGCCAATGTTCCAGAGCTACCAAAGGAGCTCCCACGCAGTCAGACCTGGGATTTTGGGAGTATTCCAGGTGCTGAGGAGGGTGTGGATATATCCAGCTGCCTTTCTCCCTTCCCACAGTGGAAACGTGGAGTGATGCCCTGCAGAAGGGCTCAATCACTTCCCAAAACCTGAAGGAATCTTGCTTAGATGCCACAGGCTCAATCTGTAATTTTGATTGTTAATATTGCCCGGGAGGAGCATTGCTGGAGGTCGGGGAGCATTTTAGATGCACCAAAATCCTTGCTAATTGCTGCTCTCCTCGGCTCCTGCAGTGGTTCACCACTCCCAAATCATGGTTAAACTCAATGATTTTAGAGATGTTTTCCAACCTTAAAGATTCTGTGAAATCGTGGTTGGGATCAACCACCCTAAAGGTCTTTTCCAACCTCAGTGATCCGAAGGCTCTTTGTTGCTGCCCTGAACTGCTCTGGTTTGCAGTGAGAAGGTCCTGTGGCACCCAGCTTTGTAGATCTGCCTAATAATCAATTTTCTTCCCTAACATTGGGGAATTTTAATCTGCAGTCATTAAGCAAGGGTGGGAACTGATAGAAGCAGCCTTGTGCTGCTGCCTTGCTGGAACCATCCAGAGTTCCTGCTCCAAACTGTCTCATCCCTATGGATGGGGAATGCTGCACCTTGGGGTGAACCATCCAGCCATTCCCTCCATGAGATTAGCCTTTGCTCTTCCCCAAAGGTCTTGGGAGCATCTTCCAACTCCAACCTGCGCACTGAACTGCTGGCGCCACTCTTACAATCAAAATATCTGCTGTTCTCTGATGGTGAGAGGGTCACTCCGTGCTGTGTTGTGGGGAAAACAATTCCTAAATGTCCCCAAAAGCAGCTGTGTGACCCCAGGCTTGATTGAGGAATGCCATGGACCCAATGAACATTTTAATGTTGACTCCAAAGCTCTCCCCAGCTTGGAGAGGTTGGGTTTACATGAGTTTATGGCAGCTGCTCGCTCTGCCCTCGAGGTTGTCACCTCCTTCCGGGCCAAACACCAAACTGGAGGGGAATTCTGAGGGAAAACCAGCAGCTGGATCAGACCAGGGATCTAAATTTCCACATTTTGGGGGAATGTTGACTTTGGCCACGGCGGTGTGACAAAAACACAGCATGACACAGCAGGGTGTTTTTCTCACTTGGGAATTCTGACCTCTCCCTACTGGAATTTTCACTTTAAACAATAATCTGTAGGTTTTTTACCAACCTCTGCATCTACTTTTTTTTTTTTTTTTTTGGTTTTTTTTCTTTCTTTTCCTTTTAAAGAATTCCTTGCTGTCTCTTTTCCAGCCTCCCAAGAAACAGTTAAGTGACTGAACCTCAAAGGTTTGAGCACTTCTACAAACAACAGTCACAGGGAGGAAAATTAACGGTTTTCTGTTAATGACTCATATTAGTCCTCTTTGGTGGTCCGAAGCGATGGATTCGATATTTTTTTTATTTTTATTTTTTTCCCCCATTTCTTCCACATGCCTGTCATTGGGCTGCTTTTCTGATTGCTAGTTTTGTTGTTAAAAATGTCACTCTCTTTATTCGCCCTTCTCCCCATAGAATCTTTAAAACTAAACGCAGGAAAAGTGGAATATACCTGTCATTTAGACCAGCTAGAACAAAGGTTGATAGAAAATACATTCCTAGTTTGAAGAGGCTTCCCTGCTGATTTTGTTTATCAGAAAATGGCAAGTTTTGTTCCTAATGGACTGAAATTTAAATAAAATCTGACTCTGGAAATAAAAGCAGCCATTATGACAAAATAAAATTATATATTTTATAGGAGAAATTGAATTAAAATGCTAGTTTCCTTTGGTTAAATTCTTTTACATAAGGAAATGAATAAACGAGAGAGAGTGAAATAGAATGAGATAGAAAGCTGATTGTTGAAGTAAGCTTTTTAAAAATCAATAATCTCTTGTAATTTATATTTTTGAAAAAACTTTGAACAGACTTCCATACGATATCTTGAATTATAGCTACATTTCGATGTTTCCTTTCATTAGAAGTTGAACTGGGGGTTAAATAGAGTTTCCCCCTGGGACTTCAGGTTCTTATCGGGCTGTGGCTTTGGACTACAGCCTTTGAAAAAAGCAAAGCCTCTCCAGAGCCTGAGTTATTTGAACAATTTTATTTATTAACATTTATTAAATAATTGGTTTTTTAAGTCAGGTTATTTTACATGCAAGGATGGGAATTTGACTCTGAGGGGAGGTGATGGTTGGGAGAAATCTACCTGTTGGAGACTTAGCTTCCAGGGAGATATTTCATCTCAATTCAAGTGGTTTAAGATTCAGGTCCAAAAAAATAGTGTTAGAACTAAAATTGACCTTTCTCTTCACAAATGTGTGCTCTCAGCAATTTGTCAACCTTACCTTAGCACAGAATGCTTTGGAGGGATCTTTGCCCTCCTCTCAGGTGGAGGGATTGTCCAGATTTTCAGTGGCACAGGTTTCCCTAAAAATAAATGGCTGTTTTTAGGATAGGCAAATAAAGCAGTTTGTAAACCCTAATCTATTCATTAATTTTAAAGGGAAGGCTAGGGTTGTATGAAGCTGTTGTCATAAAATTTAAAATGCATTCAAAGGCAGGTCATGACTCTAATTTTCAAATTTCCCTCCACGAGCAGAAGGTGCTTATGGATGAGAGGTTAAGAGGTGGTGAGGGGTAGTTTGTGCTTCTAGACATTCCCCCTGGCTCCTAGGTGAGACTGCATGGGAAAGAAAATCCTGATTTATTGCAAATCTTAATTCTAATTTAAAAAAAAATCAAAGATCCAAAAATACATTGATGAATTTTCCTCTGTTCCTCCCAGTTATGACACTTTTCCACATGCAGTGTTTCCTACTGGGATGGAGGCTGAGGGAGGTCTAACAGCACCACAATATTGGTTTCTGCTCTTTTTCTTGGTAGGCTGGGAAGAACCACATATTTCCATGGAACTTTGGTTTCCTGATGTGAAAAATGGCAGCCATGTGGCCTGGATGTGACTGGAATGACATCCCTAATCCCCCCAGGAATCTCTGCCACCCCTGAGCGTCAGCAGGGTTATAATTATTGTCTTCTTTCAACAGCAGCTGGGGAGATCTGCTAGCAGATGTTTTAAAAGTGCTTTGAAGATGAAAATATCTAAATATTATTATTATTATTGATGTCCACAGTGATTGCTGTGATCACACAGCACAGTGCTTTTCTGACATGTCCCTAATGACAGAATATCCTGTGGGCTCTGAAGGGTTGGAAGCAATTCCTCTGCCCCACAGGAATGTGTAAGGATCACATTTTGGGCAAAACTTGGTGCTGGCATGGCTTCAGACCTGCCCTTCCTGGTGGTTTTTGAGAGGATGGAAATCCCTGGGTGTTTTTTTTCCCCCACAATTTCCCATCCAGTGTGCCAGTGGGATGTCAGGGCTGTGGGATGGCACTGCTCACCCCTCCACACCAGAGGCTGCTCAATCCTTGCTCCAGTGAGGAAATGTGGAGTGAATCAAGGAAATTACTATAAACACACTGATTCCTGTTTTCCTGATTCCCGCAATAGCATCACAAAGGATTCTAATCCTTAATTTTTCTCCCCTTTTTTTTCCCCCGCTTTACCGACGTTGTGGTTTAACAACTGGTTTAGCTCTTTCATTTCCAAATGAAGCCTAAACCAAAATTGAGCTAAATTTAGCTTACCAGGTCTGTAGTTAGGCACCCAAATGGAAAGGGTTTGATGTTTCCCATGCACCCTTAATGGGCTTCATCCAGCACCCACCAAAATGAGCAGGTGTGAGAGAACATTCCACCTTTCCAGCTCCTGTCTCATGGTCAGAATAAAGGGTTTCAAGCCTGATTTTAGCAGATTGAGCTGGAGGATTTTGGTTGTTTCTGGCTAGCGGTTGATGTGGTAGAAGTCTGCTCCCTGAGAAATGAAATTCACTTTGACTTAATGGAGGATTTGTCTGCAAGGGATGGATGTGTGACACGGGGCTTTACCTGTGGATGTGTTCAGGGGTTACTGGCTGGGTGCAGGAGTAACAGCTCTGAAATCTGTTTTTATGCTCTGTTGGATGCTGGAAAATGCTCTTTTTCCTAGAGGCAGAGGGAACTCTGCCATGGCTGATCCTTTTCCATCCCAGCAAGGCAGGGTCTGACCCAAAGAGCCAAGGGCAGTGGGGCTGTGCAGAGGCTGCCCCCAAACAGGGACCATTGTGCTCTGGATAGCAGTGGGAGCAAGGCAGGGATCAGTACAGCTGTGTACCCACAGCTGGAGACAGGGGAGATCAGCCATGGCATCTTGTGCTTGATTTTGTAGGAGATTGATACAGATACATGGACCAAACGAGAGATCAAGGGGTTGTCCAGCTGTGCATTTTCTCCATTTAGGATCTGGGCTGGGATGATTTTGAAGGATAATTGCTGGAAGTCAGCTTTGACAAAACCAGCCCAGTTTTCAAAGATGTTGCTCAGCACTGAGGACATTGCTTGTGCAGAAGTGGGAATGTTCCTGTTTGGTGAAGGACAGGAAGGTCCTTGTCTGCTGTGCTGGAGCACCGAGAGATTCACACTTCCCTCTGAAGCTCTAAATCATTTGAAACCCTTCAAAAGCATTCTCTGGCCTCTTGTGCAAGGGTAATCAAAGCTGGAGGAGTTGTTTATGTCCTCATTTTTCGAGCTGCTCACCTCCTCGGAGATGACACAACCCTGAGGAGCCATGACTGCCCCTTGAGCAGCTCCTGAGTGTGGGTTTGGTGATCAGGAGATACAAAACTCCCTGTAAAGTTTGTGGGCAAAGTCTGAGCACTGACAAAGAGTTCCCAGAAAATAAATTTCTTGTGCATCGTGAGGTTTTCTTCTTTTCAAGCAAACCTGCACAGGCTGAACCCACTTGTAACACCCCCAGCAAATACACAGGCTGTGTTTTAACTCTCTCATTGAGGAGGGCTCACTTTCTTCTTCCCCATTTGTCTTTTTCTTATAAATTGTTATTATTTTATATTTGATTACGCCCCATTATATCCGATACTTACCAGAATTGAGCTCTCCGCGCTGTAATGAAACCTCAGCAAGCCTGGAGGGCTTTGGCAAAAGTAACCTCAGGCTTGTTTGTCGAGGTGGTTTTGCCAAGCCCACACAGCTCTAATTACGTCTTTTCACTGGCCTGGCTCAAACTATCCTCTCTTTCCAAAGTCTTTTGTGTGTTATTCAGAAATACATTGTTACAATGAGCACAGTATGTTTAGAATAAGTTTAATTGGATTTGGTAGCCAAGCAAGTGTACGTTTTTATTCGAGGTACCGACGGCTTCCAGTGGAGATAATATTTATGCAGTGGTCCAGAATTGTTTGCATTGAGGAGAATAAATAAAATGAATAATATCCAAACAAGATAATTAAAATGTCAATTACAAAGTACCTTTAATTTGCTCTGGCTTTTGATTTGCATATTCTTTCCTTTACTTTGAAGACAAAGAAAAATACACTCGATACTAAATTTCCAGCTCTCAAATGCATCATGTAATATGATATATTAGCAATATATCCTTTTTGCACTCTATTTACAGTAAGATTGCAGAAGAACACCCATATTGGCATCTTGGGCCATTTTTTTTAGCACACAAACATTTTCTGTCTGGCTTGGTCAGATGTTGACTTTCATTTTTGTTAGATCACAGTGTTGCGGAAAAGAAAAATCCCTCAAACCAAACCTAAACAACACAGAGAGAAATCCTTAAAGTTGTATGGAGTGCAGGCTATGATGGACAGGTAGTTGTGGAAAATGGCTTTGATTTGCTGCTGACATGTCTTTCTGTGGGTATCCATATTTTTATTTTTTTTAATCAACATAAAATAAACTGTACTGTTACTATATATACATATAAAACATATCTTACCCTAAAGAAGTGGACTTAGAGAAACTATAAGACTCCTTAAATTTTGAATAAAAACCTTTGTGAACTTGTTGCTTGTTACCTACCTGGAGTTCTGTCTTTGTTTCCAACATAGTCAGCACTTACAAAAATGTGCAATCTTGCAATACCTGGAGCTACATTTGTCTTTTGAACCAGCAAATGCTTTCTCGTGATTCCTAAAAATGGCCGTTTTCAAACAGGTTGGACATTTTCTGTCTCTTTATTTTGTTGTTGTTCTGGCAAACCTGAGATTTCGACTCTTACCCCTCCTGTACCATGAATTAGTTGTCGTCCATAATTATTGCTCTCCATTTTGATCTTCTGTGTGGGTACTTGGCAAAATCTGTTGGGACTGCTCGAGATGAAAGGGTTGCTATGCAAATAGGAAATCTTACTCCCTGGTATTTGTCACCAGTTGCAAAGCACAGATTTGAAATGAGCAGTTTTGTGGCATCCTGAGTAAATAGGGATGCTGGGCTAACACAGCCTGTGGGTCTCCGAGACAAGTGGGAAAAGCAAGTTAAGCTTTTTATTTTTATAATAGTTATTGCTACTCTCATTTTATTTTATTTTTTTTCATTTTTTCTTTTCCTGGCGGGCTTTGTTAAGCAGATCTTTATTCCCACAGACTGAAATGTACTCCTCTTTCTTTTTCCTTGAAAATTAAAAGCTTCTACCTTAAAGAAGTGAATGATACATTATCTGCTGTCTCTAAATTGAACCCATTTGCAGCTATTTGCATCCTGTAGAAACCTACAGCTGAGTGCTGTGCTCAGAGGTGTAATGACTGGTTGTCACAACACGCTGGAGGTGGCCCCATAACAAAATGATCCCCTGTCAATCCCCTCGCAGGAAATGCTCTGGCAACCTGTAATTCAGCCTCAGTATTAACATCCTGCCTGGGTTTTGTTAAATAGCACTTTCTAGGAAGTAGATCTGCTGAACTTGTGCTTAATAATGTTTTAAGGGGAATATTTGATGGAAGTTTTAGAAAGCATCGCATGGGGTTAACAGTGATTTGTCATTTGTTTCTAATTAAAGGACTTAATCTCTTATCACTAGAACAGCCTATTTTTTTAATACTAAAGGCACAGATGTGAATAGAAACATATTAATGAGATGTCATACTACACAGTCATTTAGTGTTTTGTTTAACTTAAACATAGCAGAAAATGGGCATCCAAGTAGACACATGTAATGACATTGAGATAGAATTCTAATTCCCTGCATTTGCATAACCTTTAGCAGCTTCCACCTTGCTGTGGTTATCCCACACCCCAAAGCAGTTTGTTATAGCAGTGAAAAGGTCTGAAATCACACCATGACATTGCTTCCCTGTCCGAGGGGCTGTTGTTGGCTTTAAACCAAACATGGCCCTATTTGACTTTATTGGTTCCTCTTAAGGCAAAAAAAAAGTGTGTCCAGTTTGTCAGTCATGGCAATTCTTGCAAAATGATGAGGAACAAGGACTGACCAGTGATTCCAGGTACATGGCAACCACTCTAAATATCTAAAAACTCGGAAAAAGTGCGATGAAATAGTCAGAGAATTGTAAAATCACTGAGGCTGGCAAAGCCCTCCAAGGTCATCGAGTCCAATCTGTGACCAAACGCCACCTTGTCACATCCAGTTGTTCCTTGGAAACTTCCCATTTGCATGAGTAAACCTTTTCATGTGGGTAGGAAAGGTCCCTATGCATTAATTTAGTCATTTAAACCTTGAATGTGCTTAAACCCACATTTGAAAAATATTTGGACCACTGTGCCTGTTTCCCTTAGTGCTTTCCTTTGTATTTTCACAGTGGGAGACAACTTCTAACAGGTTACATCCCTTCCTTTATGATTATTTCTTTTGGCTGGGGTGGTTATGAAACTTAAGGCTGGTCTTCCAGAATTCCAAATTTCCCCCTTTCCTCACCTGCATTAAAAGTTTTCACTAAAAATGAATGCAAAAATTCAATCCAAAGTCCAGCCTAAACAGTAAGAATTAAGAACAACTGCAGAGCAAAATCAGATTGTTTCAACATGCAGAGTTTTTTTCCAGGTGGCTCTAACCTCTGGCTGCTGCTCACAGTCAAGAACAGCTGATTACTAGAGGACTCCATAAATGTTTCCTGGCACTAATGAAACATCCACTGAGAGAAAAGGACAGAAATGGTTTTATTTAGACAAACATTCTCCTTTTGTAAAGATGTTCTCTTTTGCTTAATGGAAAAATTGTGATGCAAGTGAGAATATTTCAATTTTTTGCACTGGCTGTCGAATACAACAGAACTGGATGGCCTTAAAAGTTAATAAAAAATTGAAAATTTGAGTGCTTATGTGCAGTGGCTAAGGAGAAAAATTGGATTCAGTTTTGGAGATAAGACCTTTGCTGTTCAGTCTTTGGTTTTCTCATTTCAGTCATTCACAGGTTTGGATGTTGAGTGAAACTCAAAGGGCTGCACCCCGAAATGCAAGCAAAATCCAGGGGTCAGTTTGGCTTTTCCATTTTGCCTGTGCATATTGGGTGCTCAGGAATGTTATGATGGCAGAACACTCCTTTTATCAGGGATATTCACATATCTAGCAAGGAAAATGTTGTGGAGTTTTAGGATCAAAATGAGAGGTGCGTTGGGTGGCAAGGATTTCACATCTAGAGAGCAAAACCTAATTTTTACCAGCTAGAATGCAAACTATTGAGCCTATATCCTCTCCTTTTCCCATAAAACAGCAGAATAAAGCCCAGGCAGCACAAATGTGAACAGAGCTGCCCCAACCTCTCCATCCAGCCCAAGGTTTGTGTCTGATGGAGAGTCCTGCTCCTTTCAAGGGTTCAGAGAAAGTTTCAGCCCAGAGTGTACTCAGCATTTCTGTTCCCCTTTCTGCCCTCTGTAAAAGTTTGAAAAGGGCTCATAAATGGCAAGAAGGCAGTTTGTATACAGGAAATGTAGCCTGGCAATAAAAGCCTGTTTTGAAGTACACTACATGGTTTCTGAATAAATATTTCTTTAATGCATGTAATTACCGGATCAGCAGAATAAATGTGGTCATGTCCTTGTAATTAATACATTGTCAAAAGTTCATTTAAGTATAATAATTTCACAGCAAAACTGCTGCCTATGTAGTTTGTGCTATAATTTGTTAAATTAAGTGCAATAAATATAAAATTATTGGTAGATATATATTTTTTAAGTTCTTATTCATTACAACATGCTATCTAATAAACTTAAAAGGATTTTTTTTTCATTAAAAGAAAAGCCACTAAAAAATAAAACTATTCTAATGATGTTTTTCTTCTTTTTGCTAAAGGAATTTTCAAGCAGCACCGCTAAGTACCGCAGCTGCAATTGGCAAATATTTAGTTAAGAATTGTGTAATCAAGTTGGCAAAGGCTTGAAGATCCAGTGAGGAATGCACAGAGAAAGATGCCTGTTTATCCATTGTAGAAAAGCAAAATGTTTATCCCCTGGATTTGGTGTCAGACTCTTCCAATTTTACCCAGAGCAGATTACAAGGCTGGGTTAAATGTTACAGCTGTGCTGAGGCTTTAGCAGTGGGGAGAGTGCTGTTCTTGACTTTTGGAGCTTATTTGGAATAATTCTGAAAATAAGTATTCTGATTCTTCACTGCCAGAGTGGGGACTTTTGTTTGGTGACTTGTTTTGTGATGTCCAGGGAATCAGAGGCTGTGCAGAAGTGATGTGACCGTGGATACTGATGGAGGCCATGGCCAGGCTACCTAGAAATATCAATTTGTTCTCAGTCAGTGTCTGTATTAATTACTAAGAGGTTAAACATTGGAGTCCTCAGCCCCAGAGGTGCCCAAGGAATGCTTGGATGTGGCAGTCAGTGCTCTGGGCTGGGGACAAGGTGGGGATCAGGCACAGCTTGGACTCCATGGTCTTGGAGGTCTTTTCCAACCTAAATAATTCTATGATGATGTCCTCAAAGCCTGGCCAGAGATTCCTTTCTCAATTGACACACATATGACGAATTCATGTTAAAAAATAGAACTGGGATTCAACTCTGTGGTTTCTAAATTTGTGCTCAATTGGTGCTCACAAGACCACACTTTTCCCATATGATGTAACCCATTGAATGACTACTGGAATTTATAATGTTCCTAGTCAAATCCTTCAATTATCCAGGCAGCAGAAGCTTTTTCATCTATTTGTGAAGGCAGAAAAACAGAAGTTTTTAAATTTCTCACTGAAATTTCCTAAAATTTGTTATCCTATCAGAGTTTAGCATGTGGGGCAGTATTGAATGAATAGGAAGAAATTGGTGTTTTTTCAGCTGGAGCTGGAACCAACCCAAACCAGCCAACCCACCAAACCTGGCTGGATGAGCAGGCTGAGAGAGGGCAGCAGTTAATGGGTGGGTTGAGATCTAACCCCAGGAATGTCTGTGAGAACTGATAGAACCTGCAGGGTCCTTTTGTTGTGATAACATCATCAGTGACCCGAGGAGGCCATGGTGGGCACTCTCAATGTGTTTGCAGAACTTGCTGCATCCCCAAGTTTTATAATGAGGGTGGGCAGGCCCTGGCACAAATTGCCCAGAGAAGCTGTGGCTGCCTCTGGATCCCTGCAAGTGTCCAATGCCAGGTTGGACATTGGGGTTTGGAGCAACCTGGGACAGTGGAAGGTGTCCCTGCCCATGGGAAGAGAGTTTTAATGTTCCTTCCAACCCAAACCATTCAATTCCTCCCCTCTGTGACCCTGAGCTGTTGGAGCAGGGAAGTGGCCAGGAGGATGAGGGCTGTGATCACCTCCCTTTGCTCAGCACTTGGTGTTGAGGAGGATGATGGACAACCAGCAAAACTCGGAAAGGTGGAGTTCCACACTGCGCTCCAGGAAGAACTTTTTCCCCACGAGGGTAATCAAGGGGGCAGGAGGTTTTCCAGAGATGCCATTTCCATCCCTGGAGATTTGCTGGGAATGAGTGGATCCAGTGCTCAGCAACCAGGTTGGACCCCAGAGCTGACCCTGCTCGGGCAGGACATCAAGGCACAGTCCTCCCAAATTTTTCTCCGACCCCATGGACGTGAGGAAACCCTCAAAAAAAATCCCAATCCCTACATCTGAGCCACACTTTGTCTGCTCTGACTTACACCCAGGGAGCAAATTACAATATGTAATGAGAATTCCAAACGATCCCTGAAATCTGTCAGCTCCATCCAGCACGGAACCCACGGAATGCTGAATTTCAGTGCAAGCAGCTCCGTTTGCTCCAGCGAGATATAAATGTTCCTTGACCTCAAGCACAGGTCACGGAGCACCAACGACATCTGGTAATTAAGCTAAAAGATTCATTGACAAACACTGTTCAAGTGGTGCGATTTCGATGGTTACAAGAAACCATAAAAAATGTTGTGATCCTGCAGGGAAATTGGCTCCAGTGGGTCTATTTTATATCTTGAGACATTGTGTGCAGCAAGAGTAAAGCCATGCTGCTCATAAACAGTGGAACATTAATTATATACATTTAATTTTATGTAACTTGGGGAAAACATGAGAAAATTCATGTGTTGTAAATGTCATCTTTTTTTTTTTCTTTTTCCCTGAGGGATTTTCTATTATTATTTTATGATGATAAAATAAGGTGTTCTGATTTACTCTCAAAATAATTTTTATATTTATTTTTAAGTATTTCAGTAATATTGAGTCAATAGAGATGATATCAGGAAATCTATGAACTATAATGAATTTTATTTACATTTTTATTATAGCACTAACTTCACATCAATTCCCTTCAAGTGTACAGTCAAAAAAAATGTGCAAATCATCTCCTTTTAGCAAAACTACCCGAAACATCCCAATCACTTTTGTAATGAATTTTTTATTGCATTGTTTGAAAATATTTACATCTAGACAAAACGTTCATCAAATGAGGACATGTTCTGGGAGAATAGGGAAAAGGGAGTAATGTAAGGGGAATATTGGGTAGTGAGATCTGGTCCTTGACTCCATACCTTTTTTTTGGAAAACGTTAGTATCTATACAGTAAGATGAATATCCCTCAGCAAAGAGAGAAGTTCCAGAATTTCTTCTGCAGCACAGGGCAAGTAGATGAATCTACTCTTTAAAATGAATCTTTCCCTTTAAAATTGTGCTTCGGGTTTGTCATGAGTGTATTAAATGGGATTGACAGAGGTTCATGGGCTCACAGAATGGTTTGGGTTGAAGGGACCCTAAAGCCCATCCAGTCCCATCCTCTGCCATGGCAGGGATACCTCCCACTGTCCCAGGTTGCTCCAAGCCCTGTCCAGCCTGGCCTTGGACACTGCCAGGGATCCAGGGGCAGCCACAGCTTCTCTGGATACTCTGTGCCAGGGCCTCATCACCCTCACAGGTAAGAATTTGTTCCTAATAATCTAGACATCTTTCAATTAAAAGCCATTAAATGTTCTCAAAGTGCAGTCTGAAGTCACCCTCACTGAGATGCTTTAAGAGCTAGCTCCTGTCAGAATGAGCTAACTCTGTCTTCACAAGTGCTTTTAGCAAAATTCCTGATGAAATGAGTGTTTTGTTGCCTGAGAGAAGTTTTGAGGGTGGGTGGACAGCAGTCAATTGGCAGAAAAGTTTTGGGACTCAATGTTCCAGAGCAATTAATACAGTGATTGTGTGTTGGAACCTGGGAGGAAAATGGCATTTCTGGCAGGGAGGACGGGAAGGGCTCAGCCACCTCCAAACCAGTGTCACTTCATTTGGAAGCTCTGGTGGCACAATGGATGGCGTTTGTTTAAGGCAGCCATCTGGTCAGCACGGGAATATAATGCACCATATTGCATCCCCAATAATATTTAAAGTGTTTGCAATCTCAATAAACTTTTAACTTTTGGAACACATGCACAGGGGTCAGCTCCTTACTGCTGTTGGAGGGAAAATCAGGTTCACGTAGTGGCTGAATAATTCCATTTCCAAAAGCTGCAAAGTTGACAGCCAAAAATAAAAAAGCAGGCCAAGAGTGGCTAGAACTCATGGAAACCTCTGGTAGCTGTTTCCCAAATTTATTTTATTCATCCTACTACTATAGCTTGGGGCTGGGCTGATGGGTTGGGCAACTGGGAGCTGCAAGGTGTGGAACTCACTAGGTGTTTCCTCAGGAGGAGAAGGCAGGAGGTTTTTTGGTAACTTTCTTCTTATAACTTTTTTCTTTCTTTCTGCTTTCACTTTTTTTTTTTTTCCAGTGCATTCTTCACTCAGTGGATTTTATACTGTGTGGGTGGGGGAGCCCTGGCACAGTGTGCCCAGAGGAGCTGTGGCTGCAACATTTCTGGAAGTGTTCCAGGTTGGGTTGGACAGAAATTGGAGCAGCCTGGGATAGTGGAAGATGTCCCTGCCATGGCAGGGGGTGGAATGAGAAGAGCTTCAAGGTCCTTCCCAACACAAACCATTCTGGGATTCCGTGGATGAAGAGATGAAGCATTCCTTGTTCAGCTTCTATTTTTGGCAAAGCAACAGAAACGATGGAAGAGCAAATAATTTCACCTGTTGAGTCCTCTGCTTTTCCTTTTCTCTCCCATTCCATTCCAATGCTGATGTCCATGACTATTTGCATGTTTTATCTGAGCTCATTTCTGTATCCTTTGGGGTCGTGTGGCTGCTCTGCTCTGGCTGTGGCTACCCAGGACGAAGACCCTTTGGATTTACCACAGACCAGAAGGAAATGGATGTTCTTCCAGGCATCCATATCAATCCAGAGCTGCTGAAATATTGGATTGTGTCAATTTTTTCCCAAATCCAAGTCTGAATTCTCTCTCTCTCCTATAGCACCAGGCATCTGCACTGAATGGACATTTTTACAACTATGTCGTTGTGTAGTAGTAGGATTGTGTTTCACAAAGTAGCAACAAAGATTTTCCCTCTTCTCACCCATATCATGCTTTTGTCTGGATATTGCAGTGTCACTTTTAGGACAGAACCCCATTAATATAATATGCCAGCTACTTCTGTCAAGGCATTGATATATGTCATTAGCACAATGGAAATAAATTCAAATTCATACGTTGTATGTCACACACTGAGTTTTATCTTGACCTCCTAAGGTGAGAGACAGATGTTTTCCATTGGCAATGCTTTGGTTATTTGTTTAGACTTGTCAAATGCACATCTGAAACCCACCTATATAAAACTGGAATATGGGCTGCATTTTAAGTGAAACCAGGGAAAAATATGCAGACTTTGAGAGATGAGGGGGAAAAAAACCTGCAGCAAGCACCAGGATATGGGAGTGAATAAGCATAATAGATCAGAATAAGGCCCTAAATCAATTTTATTTTCACAGTTCTAGCATCATAAAAAGTGGGTGGCAGTAAACCAATTATTATGCAACTTAATGAACTAATTAGGAAAATCAGAGCAATAATGGTACTGGTACTGACTGATCTGAATATAAAAAGTAGAATTAAGTTCTCAGTATTGAATTTTCCAATACAAAGGATTGTATAATAACTTTTAAAGCATTTTGAGTTTGGGAAGAAGGAGGCTGCATCTGTAGTTGCTGTGGGTACCCAAATGATCACAGCTCTGAACTCTCTGGGTATGTTCACTCCTGCACAGCTTTAAAAACAAAACCAAGTGAGGAACAGGCCATTAAAAGCTCTGTTTGCATTTATGTGTCCCTCAATGCTGCTGAATGCTGGTGTGTGCTGTCAGGAGGCTCTTAAATACCTTGAGCATGGGCTTGGGTGGCTCAAGCCCTGTGCCCTGGGATTGCTGCACAAACCCAACCCCTGCCTTCAGCTTTCACAGCAGTGGGATTTGCACCAGGCTGAGTGCACAGGAACAGAAGAAAATAATCACAAAAGCACAGCTTCTCTGCCTTAATATTGGTGTTGTTAGCACATGCTATGCTTTAAACTGTTCAAAGCCTCACACAATATTGTTAGTGTTGACAGAAGTTATAAATATGTTGGTATCAGAGCAGTATTTCTCATTATACCTCTGAGATTATGTATGAGTGTTTCGAGACATTGAATAGTTTGTTGATTTTCTTTCTTTACTCCATTTCTGACTGTACATATTTGATAATATGATGTGTGATTATGGGCCTAAACCTTTTCTCTTTAACATCGGTGACAAGGTTCCTTTTGCCTTCAGTGCCGAAATTGAAATGAACCCTCATAAATTCCTCCATCATTTCCTTGCTCTTGTGAAATGCCCTGTAGTGTTTTCATTGATCTGTAGTGTATTTTTTTTTAAAATATTTTATTTTATATACAATTATAGGATAGGGGTTCTTTGCTGATTTTCTTATAATTCCATGTCTGCTCTTATAATTCCGTGGTTGGCAAATTTAGCTGCTGTTCCGTTTGTAGATGGCACGTGGTGATTTTTTGTAATGGTTTTCATGGTATTTGGATATGGTATTTTTTCCAGGAAGGAGCTGTCTGGGCCATGGGTGTTTCATCCCAAAGGAAAAATGGAGGTTCTCCCCAAAATATTTTCATGGGTAAACACAAGCGAGAAGAGAAAACAATTTCTGCTTTCTGCGATCCAAACAATCAACGTGAAGAGTTTTGTTTATTTTCCTGGTCAAAAAGGCACTGTCAGAGTACATTTAAAACAAATGGGGAGATGGGAGGGGCAAATGGCCTTAAAGCAAGTGTATCACATCCAATACTTTTTAAAAAAGAGAAGGAGCCCAGGCCAGCACGTTAAAAATGAGCATTTCCAATACAATTTGTCACCCATGCATAAATCTTGCTGACATTTTCAGTCACTTTAATAGCCTTTCCATTTTATAAATCAGTATGAACTTGCACAGTTGCAAAAAGTGTGTATTTTGAACATCTCATTTGCATACTTTACCAAAAGCCAATGAGGCAGTGGAAGCAACACTGGTGATCATAATAAGTGTTTGGGAAAAGGCAGAAAGATCACTAATGGTTTGCCTTTAGGGATTTCTGTACTCCATAGGGGACGAAAATGAGAAATATTTTTCAAACAGCAGGGGTAAAGGTTTTAAAACTAGAAACACATGGAGTGATAAAAATGTTAGTGCCACAGGGCGCATAGCAGGAAAAATTTACAATGTAAAAACTGTAATTTCAGCATTAGGAAGTAATAATCGTGTTTCATCATTGTTATTAAAGCATGACCCTTAAAGTCACATAAATTAGATATAACTTTCTAGAGAAGTGTATTAATCTTCAATGGAAAATATTAGGAAAGTTTATTATCATATGAAGATCAGAAGAAACTGGGTTTTATTAAAAAAAATGAAGTGAAACTTGGTAGGGTTTTTAATTTATTTATTTATTTCTTAATAAATCTCCAGCATTTTGAACCAGCCGACTGGCTTGTATTTACTCAATGCAAAGTGCAGTGACCAGCCTTGCTCTGAAAACCAACAGCAGTTGCATGAGAGGAAACACAACCAACAATTAAATAATGAACTCAGCAAATCCAGGGAGTTCTGAGCATGGCCATAAAAGGTTTCTATTTGGGTCAACAGAGCCATCTTGGTGTGGATGCCAAATACATCCAAATGATTAATGAAGAACGTTGCAGTTTTCGGAAAAAAAGTAAAATTGCAGCCCTAGGTACCACAAGAATATCCACTGGGAGACTTGAAATGGGACCAGTTAGCCAAGGTGTGTTATCACAGACACAGTGAGTTCCCATCCTGCCTAGAAAGTCCAACTTTATGAGGACCTCAGTATTTCCCATCAGTGCTCTTCAACAAGGTCACCTCCCCTGCAAGAACTTTTGGGTAAAATTATTTCCTAAAATCTAGGACTCTGTTAGCCCTGGGTGGGTGTGAACTCCTCATTACCCTCCCCTGCAATGTGGTGGGAGTGGAGCTGCTGGAATTGGTGAACCACTGGAGTGGATTAATCCAGGATGAATAGGATTTATTGCCTTCCTGGCTCCAAAATCCCAAAGCGTTTCCCGAAGTGAAGTGCTCCTGGTAGGGATTCAGCACTTTCTGTTGAGGTTCACAGGAGCTGCCCAGGTGATAACAACAATATTTTTATAGTTTTATCTTGAAATTTCTTGTTTTCAATTTAAAAAGCTGACTGCTAGCATTGACAGACCTGGTATGCTTTTACTGAAAATTTAATTTTAGTAAGGAATGGAATAGATTTGTGTTATTGATAAAGCCATTTCGACGTTCTGCAAGGCAAACAGACAAATATGGGACTGTTGTTTGGGACACTGGATGTGTCCTGGGTCAGAGCACCAAGGATGTGCCTCCAGAGCAGAATTCAGCCAATTCACTGCTCAGTCAGTAGCGAGAAATCATTAAAAACCACAATAATAGAGAGAAAGTCCTTTATGCACCCCTCACATTCGGTGCCCTCATTATTACGACCCAAATCTTGATTTCCTCTCGTCCTGTGTTTCCTTTTTCTTCCTCCACACAGATCACCTGCAAGAGGGAGAGATCCTCAGCTCATTCAGAAGAGCAGACAACCTCTTCTCAACGTAATCCGCAGCTTGATTTGTGGGCAGTCACTCTCCAGAGAAGAATAAAATCTTCCCCGAGTGCTCCAAACACAGGAATGTTGTGCATAAGGAGGGTATCATTATTATCTCTCCTTCCAGCTGTGTTCTGATGTGAAAATGGCTGTAGCTGTTGTTTTTTCTGTCCTTTCCTGCCAGTCCCTCAGGCAGTTTATGATGCTCATGCATAGCCAAAGATTAGGCATCGTGCTTCTCTCTGCAATTGGAACTAACAAGACAAACTTGCCCAAATGGGAATAGTTTTTTTTCTTCCAGGATGCTTTTCCTGTTTGCATGGGGAAAGATTGGAAGATTTCCATCAGTGGCAGAAATTGTCATTTTCCAAAGCAGAAAAATGTCAATTTTTTTCATTTTGTAAAAAATCACCTGTTCTCTAATACGAAAAGTTTATTTTATGAGTCAATATGTTGTAAACACCTGCTACTGCAATGGCACTGGTGGAAAGAGAATTCATCCTTTTCTCAGTGAAAAGGGAAAGATTCCAGATCTTCCTCTGGAATTCTCCCTCTGCAGTTGCAACGTCATTGGTTGCAGTCTGCTTCTAGAATAGTGATATGTAGAAGAGAATTAAAATAATAAAAATAAAAAAATCCTTGTGTGCAATAGATTTATGTATATTTTTAGAATTCCAGAGTAAACTTGTGGCAGAGAGTTCAGTGATGAACTGCAGTGATTTTAACCATTTTGATGGGACTTTCCAAGAGTGTCTGTCCATGGATGGGGTTAAAATGTGGCTCAGCTTTGGAGATCAGGAGAGTTTTAAATTTCCTAAATATAAACTGCATCACTCACACTGCAAAAGAGTTGTACAATTGACACATGAAGTGTTTCCAATATGGAGTTCACTGTAGCTCTGTACCTTTTGGTGGTTTGCCCAAAGAAATTTCAATCTTTTCCTCTGGGAATTGAGTAAATTAAAAAAAAACCCCTCTGCATTAACTCAGATGTTCATTAGTAAGAATTAGTACATTTCCCTGTAGCTATTTAGTTTATTTACAGGAGATACAACCTGCACTCTGGACTTTGTGTTCTAACAGCTGTGTTTTTCAGGAACTGAAACATCTGAGTTCAAATCTAATATTTACAACTTCAACCACTTAAATAAATAATTTGGTGTGGTAACATTTGGGAATTGGTAGAAATATTGGGGGAATTATGGTATAGCTATAGGACCAGCTAGAGCAAAAATATGTTGGAGTGCAATAAAAGGAGGACAGACAGGCTGGAAGAAAATTAGGGGAAATTATCAAAGATTAGATTTAAACCTTCTTTTACGCAATATTTTCATGAATGATCTTTCATACAACAAAATAATTGACTTCTTTTTTTTACAGACAAAGTTTAAAACCAGAACTAATTCAAATTTGAGGAAGAAATAGCCCATGCTGAACCAGTTTATATGAGATTAAATTTAGCACTGTTGAAATTTAGCTGCCAGTGAAAGAAATTTCCTGTGAACTGGAAGTCCTCAACACAGAACAACAGAGGGGAAAAAAAGGATTTGATTGCACCAGGGTGTTAACAAATGATTGAGATCTACCAATACAAAACTATTATGAAAAAGATTAGACATGAGCAGAGATATTTCCAGAAGGAAAGATAATATAATTCTACAAGGCTTTTGTAATTTATTTTTCTCTCTCTAACCGCGATGTTGTTTAATTTTCTTGTAATTTCTTTCTTCTTTCCCCTGGTTCTGTGGGATCAGTTTCCCTTATTGCATCCATTCTTTGGCATGAATTTACTGTAAGTACACTCCGAGTGATTACAGCTTATGACATATGTAACTTTACAGGTCCTAAAAATAAAATTAGGGATCTGAAATAACCCCTCCAATCCAAGAGGAGTTATGCAAAGGCAGAGCTTTTACTCTGAGTGAAAACATGACAGTTTCTGGATTTCTCTGGAATGTCAGGCAAATATCTCAATGTCAGAGACATGTCCTGACTTTCCCTGGGGAAAAAAAAAAAATTCTGCCATTCTTTTGCCTTTGGCTGCTGGAGATGAAATGAGGATTTGGAGCTCTTACATGATGTGAGCTATTCCAAGGAAAGCTCCTGATAGCAGCTGGGTGCATCCTGCAGGGAAGGATCTCTGGAAGGGAATTTTTCCTGCTGAGGCAGAAGATTTACACCGAGGAGATCCTGACCAGCATCTCCTGGACAGTGAGGCAGCAAGAGAAGTGTCTGGCATGGGTTTGGACTCAGAAAATTGGGGTGTGATGAAGGATCCTGGGCTGCAGGTCACACTCTGATCCCCAGGGATCCTTTGTCAGAGGGCATTCATAGGCATGGGCAGAAAGAAATAATCAAATTTAGTTTTATTTTAAATACTTCTGACCCCTTCTCAAAACCACCAAAGCAGCCACCCCCTCCCCAAACCCCCATCAAACAGGCTGAAATGTGTTCTCAAGTGAAATCCACTAATTTAGATTTGTTTTCTCACTTTTTCTCTCTAAAGTCTATTAATTCCTCGGTATATTCTCTTTAAATAAGTCACAGTAATCTTGTTTTTCCAAGGTCAGGCAATCAGTCAGTAGTGGGCAGTCAACATCCATGGAAAACCCTACAATAATAACAGTCATCCTATAAATAACAAACTGCTTCGTATGCCTGATAGAAGGAAATAAATTTTGAGAGTGATTTCAGTATCAAGTGATTGAGCTGTTTATTGAATAAACCAGAAGTGAAACACATTATTAAAAGTTATGAAAAAATAACTGTAGAATGCCAGTCAAAACATGGTGTTTTGCCATGCTACTTAAATTCAGCAGCCTTTTCCCCCATGAAATATATTTTCCCTGTGAGTTTTTAAGTAAATATTTTCCTGGGAAATTGTGAAGTGTATATTGCTTAGGAAAATCCAGTCTTGAATAAAATGCATTTGGCTACACAATTTTTTGGTGTTAGAAAGGGTGTGGTAATAGTCCCTACTGAGCCTAAAATATACAAATGGTTTGGGCTTTGCCTAATTTCCAGTTTTCACAGTTTTGATAAGCAGAGACATATTTTTTTTAATTGTACTTTGCTCTGATACAAAATTTACACCTTTGAAATTGAAAAGCCTGTGCTTCACACAAGCCATGGGAAACATCCACATCAGCAGAGCTACTCCAGGGCACGGTAAAGAGGAAGTAGACTGAGGATTCAGGAGGGTACTCTGTAGCTGGAGGTAGAGAAATGTGGTTACAATCATCCCCAAAATTCCTGGGTGTGCAAAATGCTCCCAGCTGGGAAGAAAATATAAAGGTAAAATTCAGAAATGTGTTAAGAAAATAAATTCTGGAATATTCACAGGTTGAGTTCTATTCTACTCTGTGCTGGTTTGACCCAGTGTCATCAGATTCAGGCATTGTCCAGTAGGAAAAAAAAACTCTAGTAAATGTTGGCTCTATTTTCAGCCAGCTAAACATGCAATGAACCAGTTGTTGATCCTTTTTTTTCTACAGGTTTTAGGTAAATGGCTTGTATTCCATCAAAATTATGATCAGCTGATAGTTGAAATCACTCATCCAGATTAATGTTCTGAGTCAAACCCCGTATTTTTGGCAAAATATTACTGGAGATATAAGAATGTCACATTCCAGGTGTACCAACCATGCCTTTTGCTGGTGGTGTGAACATCAATAGAGTTTGAAGAATAAAATATTTCTGTGTGCAGAGAATATGTTACCTGTAATTGCACAAT
Source organism: Entomyzon cyanotis (assembly GCA_024500445.1). Taxonomy (NCBI): domain Eukaryota; kingdom Metazoa; phylum Chordata; class Aves; order Passeriformes; family Meliphagidae; genus Entomyzon; species Entomyzon cyanotis. The sequence goes on from JAKEPQ010001026.1 coordinate 2,531,611, forward strand.
CAACTTTTGTAAAACTCTGGGCTGATTTTCTGTGGCACCAAACTGTAGATCTCACCCATTTCTGCATTATGCATCACCTTCTGCTGAACTAAAGCATAACCTCTTAGAAAAAATAGTGTTAAATTTGGTTTAAAGACCTGAAGGGAAGGTGATGCATATGAATTGTTGCTGTGATTGGTTATTAGAGAACTGTGTTGTGTTTCTGCTCTGGAGAAACAGAGTGCATTTGTGTTTACCAATGTTTGGAGCAATTTATGCCATTTCTCTAATAGTGACTGAACTTCCAATTTTCCTTCTGGCTGTGGCACAGTTTAACCTTTGCAGGAGATAACTAAGAAGGATTTAGTTTAATAAGTAAATTCCTGCAAGAACAAACCTTCAAAAAATTTCAGAAACGTCCTTTTTAAACCTTTCCCAGATTTGTGACCTCAAAGCAGTAAACAGAGGGACAGAAGAGGACAAATTTTCCTGCCTGGTTCTTCTGAAGATGGAAGAACGATGGATGTGAACTACCTGTACAGCAAGGTAAGACCTGGGCCAGACCTGGGCAAGAGAAGGTTTTGGTAGCATAAAAGTGTTTAATTTGAGCTTTGATATTATCTCAGTGCCTGAATACTGTTTCATTTTGTGTGCTGGAAGTTGCACTATTCAGCCTATAGCTCTTTGTGTGTCTGATTTGCTGCTCGAAGCACCAAAAACCAGGATGGCTGCAGGATGGAGATTCCTTTGGCTACTCTAGGGTAGATTTTGGAACACAGGCAGAGTGGTGAAGGTGGAAATTCTGGTAGGGGGAAGCTTGTTAATCAGGAGTAGTGTGAAACTTGTTTTTTGGCTGGTCAGGATTGTGAGGCAGTCATGGTTAAAGGGGTAAAGGGGTTTTAACTTGGTATTTTAATAGGATCCTAGGTGCACAGCTGTTCAAAGGTGGAGCACACCGAGATGTACACATGTATAACGTGTATACAATTTTTATAGACTTTGCAAATTAATATATCTGTCTAGAATCCCCAACAAGAAACTTAATAAATGAAGTAATGTCCTCCCATTCTAAAGAATTGACCCCCAAAATGAGGCTAGAGCCCAGTTTAGAAAATATATTCCAGACAGAAAGTTTCAACCAAGGTTGAAACCTCGAGGTTTTGATAGCATAGAGCTCTCTGGCTTCCCACTGAGCATATTTGCTCTTTCTGCCTTGCAGAACCCCAAAACTAAACTCAAATATCAGAGTACCAAAATTCCAAGCATGTAGGCTAAGGGTACAGAGAATATATAAAGGCTACGGAAATATATAAAAGGGTACAGAAAGATATAAAAGGGTATGGAAAATAAATAAAAGGGTATGTAAAATGGAAAGGAAAAAATCATCAGGCATCAATAGCAGTGAGGCAAAGGCTTTGGGAAGGAGGAAGAAGCGCGTAAAGAACGGCAAGCCAGCGGTCAATGTCGCGATATCCTGCTGGGGCTGGAATTTGGGTGGTGAGGGCTTGGGAACCCCAAAAGCTGCAGGCAGCCCCCAAAAAGGAGTGCCCTGCTGGAGGGGCTGAGCAGAGGGAGAGCAGCTGTGGCTGCTGGCACACGGAGCTGCCGACCCTCACAGATGAGGTTGGCACAGGACTGCAGGAACGAGGCCGCGGCGATGCTAACGAGGCTGAATTGATCTGCATATATTACAGAGCAGCACCACAATGCTTGCATAATCACAGGGCTGGAAAGTAGGTCCAGGGGAACACCTTGACTTCCCCAGGAAATGAGGAGGCAGCTGCGAGTGGTTTTTTGGCAGAAAAGCGCTTCTGCTGTTGAGAATTGTCGGCCTGGCATTGTTTGCTCGGTGTTGCCCCACCAAGAGATTTAGTGGTCTGTGTTGTGGAACTGGAAGAAAACTCCTGCTTGAAAAATGGTGCTACAACACCAGCACCATAAATGTGCTATGGGAAATCTGCTTTGAAGGAATAGAGAAAAACGTGAAAAAATAGAGAAAAATTTCCCATTTGCAAAATAAATTACATTTATTTTGTAAATGGGAAATTATCTCTCCCTCCCCGATATAAAATGAGATCACTGATCAAAAGGAGTCTTATAGATTTAAAATATGTTTCTTAGGAAAATATGAATGCTCTCTGGAGACATTTGGACAACATTTTGAGTGACAATGTTGAAGTTGCTGAAAGCTTAAAAGGAAAAGAAAATGGAGAGAAATGAAAAGGAAAGAAGAAGAAAATGGGAAAATTTAAAAGAAAACAGAAGCATAAGGAGAAAAGGAAATATATCAGCCCTTTTTTACAATAAAGAACAAACCACAATCAGGACTTGCTGATAAGCTGTAAACTTCTGTATTCTGCATTTCCTTAGGCAACCACACTTGTCCTCCATAAGGATTGTTTCAGCAAATCCTGCTGTTCGGAGAGGGAGAGCAGGACATTTTAGCAATCCCAAAACTGCAAGCTCAGTCCTGCACTTGGTGAAGTGCATAATGTAAAGTGATGCCTTTGGAGAAAGCACCCTGTAATGCAAGGAGACAAATCACTGATTTGGAATTGATATGTTCCTTGTACTCGATATGCTCATTTATATGCAAGGAATTTGTTTGATCCCAAATTCAGGAATTTAACCAAACAGGCAGATAATTATATGGTCATCAAGTGAAGAAATGGGGAAAAAAACCCCATCAAGATCCCTGTTGCAGAAAACAAGTCTGTAAATTAGGGAACAAGTGATGAATCCTGAAGAGGAGAGGAATATCCTAAATAAATTCCTACTACAGGCATGCAACTTGTTGTAACATTAAAGCTGTGCTTGTGGAAGGAGGAGTGAGGAAATTGGAACTGCAGAGAGAAAAGTCAGCACTAAGGCTGAACCCTGCCCTTCTAATTTCTAAAATGAATTTATTTATATTTTTCCACTCTCACAATGCATATGCCAATGTAAATCACAGAGCATTAGCAACGCAAACAATATTAAGGCATTGAAATATAGAGAGCTTAGATTTTATTTGGTTTTCAGCACTCACTGAATGATAACAATGTACAGCTCCCTCCTCTCACACACACATTTGTTTGCCTGCTGTGTTTTGTTTTTCAGTGTGAATTCTTTTTTATTTCAGGTTTTAATTGCTAGTTATGTAGTTAATACATTTATATTTGTATTCAATATATAGTTTAATTTATAGCTATAAAATATCCAACATTTTTTAAAAGGAGCTATAAAATAATCCCCAAAAAATTCCAAGGTCACGCATCTCTTCCTTGGGTTTTTGAATAATATGTGTTGGCTACTTTTGAGGCTAATTTTCAAACCCTCAGGAAGCATTTTAAAGTATTTCAGCTAAGCAGGAATCTCAGGGTCAGGAACAGTCTGTAGGATTTGAATCCAAAAAGGCTTAGTTGATAGTGTTTTCTATTTATTTTACTTCCTTTTTTTCTTTTTTTTTTGTTTTTTTAGGAAGTTTATTGTAAAATATTAAGTTTTTATAGATAACTCAAAGTTGACTAAATATTGCCTGTATACTTAAAAAAATAAAAATACATCTTAAAATTAGTATTTCACAGCGTGTGATAGACAAACAACACTCAGGATCTTGCTGAAAACTGATGAAACCTATTTTATATGAATACTAATTATTAATGGTGAGTAGAAAGAGGTTGTGCATGTAATATGTAAAATTATAAATATAAACAGTATAGAAAGAATTTATACTTATTTATACTTGAAAGAATTGACTGGATCAAATGCCATTTTTTTGAGATCATATGTTATAAAATAAATATAATTTAATATTTTTATATAAATATATATAATAAATATATTTTTGAGATTATATGTTATAAAAGCTGTTAATATGAGTTCAAACATTATCTTGTTCCTATGTGGATCATTTTAATTTCCATTATTTTAACTCCATGAGAACCCATCAGATTTTTGGCAAGGCTGATCTATTGAAAAGTTTATGGTTGGGATATTGAAAATACATTAGAAACATAAGTAAATGATTTTTTTTTTCATTTTTGCCTCTTTTTTTTTTTTTTGTCTCTGAAACTGAAAGAATGAGAATTTCATGCACTGAAAGAAGCAGAACTCCCTACTAAGTTTGATGGTCACAACTGTAAAATCTGTGGGAAATTTTAATGATCAGAAATTTAACCAAAAAGACGAGAACTTGGAGTATCACTTTCTCCACATCAATTCATTTCAAGCACAAGAGAGATGCAGTGTGACTCAGATCATTAAATGGAAATGTTTGGAATAGTCCACAAAATGCATTTCACTCAGGTTGATTTTTTTTTCCCCCTAAATACCGAGGATGCATTAAGATAATTGCAATAAAGTAATTAGACTTTCCCCTAAAAACGACTTGTCTACAAGTGGTTTAATAGATTAAGGATTTTAAAGGGGCTGGAGAGAAGCAGTTACAGTAATCAGAGAAGAAAAAGTGCTGAAGGTATCATGAAGGCTCATAATTAAACTGAAGCTTACAGCTCAATTAAAGTGGAGCATCATTATGCATAAAACATCAGCAGGCACCAAGAGTCCAAGAAAAAGAGATGGGATCCATGTGAGCAGCTGAAAGGTAAGGCAGGATATGGACTGGACCAGATAAAGTCGAAGAAAACTGTGAATAAAATTGGAGTTGAATATATTCTAAGCCAGGTCTAGACTTCGGAGGCACAGGAGCTGCAAGGCGTAAGGCTGAGCTCAGTTTTGTGCAAACCACAGCAGGTGGGTTTTGAAGAGAGGAAATCCAGGAGTGATTCATCTGGTAGGAACAGGACAGGCCATGCTGAGAAATGTTTTGTGAGAACATCCAATCCTGTGCAGAATTCCTTCTGTTTACACACCAACATCCCGACCTTAGTTGGGATTTTGGTTTCACTTTTATAGCTCCATGGTTTGGCAGTGCTTCCCCCTTCAGGAGCCCTAGAATCACAGAACTCCTTTGTCAATACTTGGCAAATACTTTATAAATAAGCAGTAATGGAGCCATCAAGCTCCTTTGGATTGGGAGTGAACTTCCAAGCTCTTTGTCTTCTCTTGGCAGCAGTTGGTTGGTGTTAAATGATGTACACCTTCCAAAATATTTTATTTTACCTATCCCAAGGGAGCTGATGGCTCAAACCCAACAAATCTGTTGTGCAAAGTTTTGCAGCAGAGTAGGTGATGCCTTGAATCAAAAGCTCATGGGATTGTATGTAGAAATTTTCAAGTTTTTCTTTCAGTTAAGAGCCTTGTTTTAACCTTTTTAAACCTGCAGCAGTCAAATAATTAAAATATCGTGGAATTCCTGTCAGTGTAACAATGCTAGGAGCAGCACATCAGTCAAAACTGGTGTGTCATAAACTCTTTGGGATATTACAACCAAAAGAAATGTGCTGCAAAAAGAAAATACCATTAGAAAAAAATTTTCACCAGAAAGCAGATTTTGGTGCTCTTCTCCGAAAAATGTCATTGCAATTTCAACTAAAAAAATTAGGAATGAATTGATTGTGCAATCTGTGTTTCTGTAACGGGAAATTTAAGATGGTCAGTGCTGGGAGAAGCACTGTGGGAATTTGAGGTTGCAAAGTATCACAGGAAGAATGAAGAGATCCTGGCATGACAGGTTTTGCACAGATCTTTTAGGATTCACAGTTATCAATAAACCATTATATTTAGGTGCTCTTGCTCTTTTTATTTGCAGGTCTGTATGATTTAATATACTTCCTTTCCTCTGTGGTGTCCTCTGGATTGGTACCTGCAGGAACCTTCAGGCTTCTTTTGGAGAAATACGATATTAGGAAGAAAATATCCTTATTTAACATAGAGGAAATAAGAAACCTCTAGGTGAGAGGCTTGGAAGTCCAAGTGCCAGCAAATTTCAGATCCAAACTCTTCCCTTACAAATACAATAATTGTAAAACTCCTATTGCCTTCCTAGGGAGTACCTCGTAGAGTTTATTGAACATTATTTGTGTAAAAGCTTTTAGTCAGCAGTCAAATTATTATTAATACCAATTTTAAAGAAGTTTCTTCTGGAAGAGTTTCCAGGTACCAGATGGAGCTTGTGATGCAAAGGGAGTTACACTAAAAATTGAAGGAGTTGTGCCATGGCTCAGGGGTGGATCTGAATGTGAGTCTCCCACATCCTGACTGAATAATAAAATAAAATTAAATTAAAAAAAAAAAAAAAAAGAAAAAAGAAAAAAAGAAATAAAAACTATCCCCAGTTTTGGAATGTTCCCCAGGACATTCTCTTTTCAGGAGCAGACAGAGAGGTGAATTCAGTTGGTAGCTCATAACTCCAAGCAATATCCAGTCAGAGTGGTGGTATTTCACAGATTCCCATAATCTGAGCATTTCTTTGACCATGTCTTAATTAGTGACCATTTCTATGACCATGCCTTAATTTTATTTGTGTTTACAGGGAAATGAGGATGCTCCAGTGTTAATAGAGAAGGGTCTATCAGGCCATGTAGAAATACCTTCCTAATTTAGTCCTCCAGTGTGGGTTAACTGGACACTGATGGCTCTGCACTGTGTGCCCACCTCCCTGCTCTCTGCTAAATGTGAATTTAGCATAACTCACAAAGAGTGCAGGATAAACCAATTTCAATTTGTCCTGCCTGGTTAGTTCCTGTGAGGCAAATTGGTGCTCTTTGATGGTATTTAGATTTTATTGTGAAATCGACAGTTAAGTGTACACTCTACATTAGCCCAAACAGCATGTTTGTTCCTGCTCAGGACCTTAAGTATTATTTTTGTTATTATATTTGTTAGAGCATTGTAATATTACACTAAATAACATTAGCTAAAATTGTAATTACAATCATTACATTCTTATTGTATTAGCTGTTCCATTGTGATAACACGATCACAATATTACAGCATTATGGGTGATGGTGGTGCTGATAAACGAGCAATTCTCCAAATCCTTTGTACAGCTGAACCCACGGCAGGAGCATGATGGGATAAAGGCTGTAATGGCTGCACTGACATCAGCCCAAGGAGGAAAGGTCTCAAATCTGCGACTCCAAGCCAACCCTTAGAAATTGGGATGCGCAGGAAAACAGATCTGAAGGTCCTGAAGAAAGGACTTTGCTTTTAGGGCCATTAAAAACAAAGGCTGAGGTGCTCAGAGCATCCCCCAAGGCAATACATTGGTGTTAAATCTGCTCACCTTTGTGTTTTTTAGGTCAATTTGCACCTTTTGTTCTGCAAACTTTGAGTTAGTGAAGAGAAAACCCCAAGAGAAAATACTGTCACTGAAAGCTGCAGAGGAGCAAGAATTTGAACCATGTCTTGTCATTAGATCCTTGATACAAACCTGTATGTTCAACAAAACAGTTTTATGTCCACACAGACAAATCTTTTGAGCTTGACATGTTTTACTCGAGTCCTTTATTTCCAACTTAAAAAAATACATAGGACATTAAATATATAAAATAATTTAAAGGGTTTGCTAAGGCAACAAAACAGGTGAATTTGTGAATTCCAGCGCCTGTGCCTTCCTAGGGTGTTCAGTGGGATAACAAATGTTTAGACCATAATATTTCAGTGGCCCAAGTGAATGAACAAGGAATGAGGAGAACAATATTTCATCTTGAGGCTTTTTTTACTCTGTCCCAGAAGATACTGTTAGCAGCGTGCAAAAAAATCGTATTATACCAAAACTGTATAAAAATAAATTCCCTCCCCCCAAGCCAATAGGTATTGTTTTACAGCTGGGAGACAGCAAACATATTGGTTGAAAACATTACAATATTTAAAAACCACATGGAGTTGTAAAAATTGGAATGAGTCCTCTAAATCTTCTATAAAATGGTTAATCAGTTGATCCTTAACAACTGCTATGTACAGTACAGAGAGCTTATAATTCACAAATGCAGGTTCAAGCAGTGTTCCCCAAGGATGGGGAGAACAGATCGAAACACTGAAAAGAAAGGGGAAGGAGACAGAAGGAAAGAAATAATTAAATAAAAATGTGAAATTCTTCATTGGCTTTTATTTTTTTTTTTTTTATTTTGTGTTTTCCCAACTATTTTCTCTGTGTCTTAACCCTGAAAAAAAAAATTTATGTTCTCCCACTCTCAATGGAAAGAATCAGTTGCAATATATTTTTGAATACTAATTATTAAACGTGCTGTTTTTTTCATCTCTTCTAAGAAATCAGCTATATTTTGCAAAATTTTAAGCCAAAGGCTCTCTCATAGCACAAGAAAGGGAAGATATATTTATTTTTTTTTCTGTTTAATGACAGTCTAACAATAGTCCCACAACTCACCAGTGCATTCCAAAAATTTCATGCTGTCATCATAAAAATCTGACTGTAGCAGAATCTGTCTGGCACTAGACAGAGCCCTAATGACCCTAAACTCACATACGATCCCTGGTGATCAGAGGAAGAAAAATACGGTAAAAATAGAGAAATATGTAAACTGCTTAAGTGACAGAAAAATATCCTCCCGAGAATGTCATTCATTTTTTTTCCTGTCTTTCACAACTGTCAGAGGTAGCAGGTCTCTGAACTTGTCTTTTGTGTTGTTTAGCAGGAAGCATTGGAGGATTTTCCAGTCACTTGGAAAGTAAAATCAGTGCTGAAGTCGGGTTGTTCCCCCATTCCTGCATTTCCAGCAGCACATTCCCACTATTTAAACTATTTAGGAAGACCAACTAAACCCTCTCCACTTTTACAAATGCTGGGAGTGTAGAATTTCTCCCTCCACACTTCTGTTTCCAAGGGTTCATTTAATGAGGAATTATTTTGCAACACAAACCAATAAGCAAGGTTTTACTTGAACATAGAAATCGTGGACTATTTTAAAAATGTATATTTTATATACAATATAAATAAACATATATAACATAAAATAAACATTTATATTTAAAAAAATAATTGTTTTGTACTTGCTTTTCCCCTGTTTTTTTTTTCCTGTTACACGAAATAGCTCAATTTTAATTCTGATTGATTTCTGATGTTTCTATAAATTAAGCAGGGAGGAATTTATAGGATTCTTTGAAAGTTCAAAAGCATTCCAGGGAAATTATGCTGAAGAAACAAAGAATTTAATAGAGTTTGATATATTTTTGCCATATTGTGTGACATTTGATGTTTTTACCTCCAGCTTTTGAAATCAGCCTGATAGTAGAGTCTTCCTTCTGTCTCTCTCGACGGTAGAGATAAGACTGAAAATATGAATCAGAAATGCTCTGACCCCAAAAGAAATGAGAAATATCAGTGCAGTGTTGCTTTGAATAAATTACAGGCACTTTAGAGCCATTTGGTGTTTAATTCATTATGGTTTTGAGTGTTAGCAGTTAGCAGGAGACTCTCTGTGCTCTGCTGTGTTTAGCTCTGCTACAACAATGTGTTTTACACGTTATTGTAAACCCATTGATTCCCCTCTGACTGGGTCCTCTGGTTTTTGGGTTGGGCTCTGAGTACCATGATTTTTTCCTGGTCTTCCTCTCATGGGAATTCCTGAGGAAACATTTGGCTTTTATAGAGCTTTTTTGAGATGGACAAAGTCAAACTTCCTCACAAATGGCATAGGTTGATCAATAAGAGAATCCTGGAATGATTTATTTGGGAGGGAACTTAAAGCTCATCCAGTTCCACCCCTCAGACAGCAAGGTGTGTTACCAGGAAAAAAGTGATTTTTGTGATCCCATGGAAATGTATATCTCAGCACACCAGGAGCTTGGAGAATGAGGAATTCTGATATACAAAAACCGAATTAAAGCCACAAGAAACCCCTGGAAGTGTCCAAGGCCAGGCTGGATGGGGCTTGGAGCAACCTGGTATAGTGGAAACTGTCCCTGCCCATGGTAGGAATGAGATGGGCTTTGAGCTCCTTCCCAGCCCAAGCCATTCCAGGATTCTGTGGAATTCTGCACTCCCAGAGTGCTGAGACTCACGTCAGCATCGCTGATCCCAATCCCTCCTGCTCCTGCCATGCACATCCTCATGTTTAGCTGGAAGTTTATAGGCCTTTGTCCACATCCCTGTGGTATTTAATGCCTTGCAAATCCTAACAAATCAAGGTTCCCAGCATCCTGAGAGGCATTGTCAGGAAAGCTTCATCTAAATACTTTAATCTCTCTTCTCGCAGTAGAACTTTCACTTCCCTTACACACATCCTTTATGTTTGTTGAACTTGTATTTATGGGTCTAAGTTTTCTTAAACCCAAACAAAACAGTAATTTATCTACTTTATTTCTTTCAAAATGGTGTTCTTAAAGTACATCTTGCAGATAGATTATCTGTCCCTCACAGCAAAGCCTCACAATGGGAGTCTAATAATTGCTCTTTTTCTAATTTCACTAAATGAGTTATAATTATTTTACGTCTGTTTTATGGTTACGGAATAGTATTAACCTAAGCTCTAATTATAACATAGCTTTCAAAGAAATGTATGGACACTAAATTGATGGACTGCCAGCTTATGTAGGAACATCCCATAAAGCAGATATACAGCTGATGGTTTAAGGCATAGCATGTTAAAATTCAGGGGCACAACTTGTTCATGAATAAGTAACAGGGTGTAAATCCATTGACTATTTTTTTTTTTCAGTGGATCAAACAGAGAAGGGCACGATTAATACTTGTCAAAGTGCAAGTACAGTTGAAGTTGGATGTTATTTACACCAGTAGGACTGGGAGACCCAAGCAGAGCCTGGCAGTCAGGTTAGTCAACACTGCAATGGCAGTGATGGGTATTTTACCTGTTTTCTGTTGGTTTTCCCTGTCTTGGAGCATTGTGGATGTTCCTGCCACAAATGAACCTCTTGTTTTTCATGGACACAGCCATTCTTTCAAATGTCTTGCAATTCACTTATTGCCAGAGGTGATTGAAGGTTAAAATACTTAGAATCAGAGTTTTTAACATCTCTGTCTGCTCTACAGAGCCTCTGCCTGCCCTGCTAATGTGACATCCGACTTGCTTGCTCATCTCAAAGTAGAAAATCAGACATGTTTGGGCATTTATCAGCTTTGCACTGGGCAGTTCAGCAAAGAGTTGCCATGTGGGCCTAAATCCTTGGAGGTGACTTTCAGTGTGGTTTTGCCTTTGACAACACTGACTTTGTGCTGCTCATGTGGAACGTCCCTGGAAGTGTTCCAAACAGGCAGAGATGGGGGATTTTTGGTTTAGCCAAGTGGTAATGTTCAGCCAAATGTTGGACTTGATGATCCTGGAGGTCTTTTCCAGCCTTAGTTAAAATTCCAGTTTACACAGCCAGCAGAAGGATGCCCAACCACCCTCCAGCCCCCCAAACCAGGCACACCAGGAATTATTGACAGTTTCCTCCCCCCAGAGGTGATCCTTCTCATTTGGAGCCCCTGACTCTATCTGACACCCATTCACCCCAGACTGAGATTTTAGAGGTTGGGTGCAGATTTGGAGTTGAAAAGTGCTGTTTGAATGAGCTTCAGACTAAACAAATTAGATGTGTAAAACACACCTGGCTCTTATCTCCCTCACAGCTAAACCTTGGACTATGAGAACTAAATAAAACCTACGAGCCATTTCCTGGCCACTATGGGAGATTTCCCCTGAAGTTTATTTTTTAAGCCTCAGTGTCTGTTTCTTAATTACTTAAAGGTTTGTGGATTCATTCTGTTGTATGAAATTTGATATAAATTGTTTACCAGATTTAAGGGGGTGAGGAGATTATGCACTTTCTTATTTTTAATATTTCTCCCTCCTATCAGTTTTGGCCAGACAGAAATTTCAAGCAACAGTTCTTGGCAAACATATGGAGATCAGCCTGGGAATTTTGTAAGGTAAGGAACTGTCCATGATGCCAGGATGTCTGGCTGCTGCTTCTGCTGAGCAGCTCTGCATCCTTTATATTTTGGAATTATTCTATTGTAACCATTTTCCATTCAGTTTAGTTTGGCAATGTATCCTTGTTTCTAAAGGTGTCTGCACTTATTTGACTACAGAAAATATTTACTTTTCTAAAGGGCAGCTTAACCTTTGTTTAAATTTGAGGTGAGCGAAAGGGCATTGTAATTATCTGCTGTATTATTTGTGTCACATCTGAGTTACTATGAAGGCTCAACAGGCATTGCCCTTTATTAGGAAACTGCTTAACAAAACCCAATATAACCACAGGTTTTGCATCCAGCAAATATTTTATTGAACCGAAGGCTTGTCCAGGAAACTTGGACTCTGAGAACATTCAAGTGGCAGAAAGCTTTCCCAGGGGATGGGATAGAGATGGGTGGTTTGTTATGGCAGCTGTAGCCACTTTATTTCAAATATGTTCCAGTCAGGTAAAGGGAAAATATGAGTTCAGTGCTTCCTGATAAAGAGCTTCAGGGTGGAAAACTCCAGTAGTGATGGAGGCTTTATAGCCAAGGTGGATTCACTGGTATATCCCACTGCTTTCCCATAATATTCCCAAAATATAACTTCCCCACAACTGCCTTGAGAGGTAAGGAAGAAGCAAAACTCAATATGGTTGTAATTTATAACTAAAAGTCACCCAGGATGTTTCAATCACACTTCCAGGTAGGAGCTTTTATTTGTCCTGCAGAAAGGCAGTTTGTGGCTGCAAGAGGAAGCTCCACCCTTGTGGGCAGCAGGGATGGCTGTGGGACTCAGCCAGAGGAAATGGAATTCCCACAGGGGAAAGCTGAGATCACCCTCTAGTGTTGTTGCTACTGATCTGTTGCAGTGTTTTCTGGTCTAATTCCTGTTTCTTAGAATCACCACAGGATCCCAGAATAGTTTGGGTTGGAAGGGACCTTAAAGTTCATCCAGTTCCTCCCTTTTTTCTGAGATGTTACATTCCATAAATAAAGCTGCTGCCTCTACCTTGATGGGAAGTTGTGATCCAGTGAATAATTAATTGCTAATCTCATTTGAGACAAAGATATAAATGCCTTTGCCACCGGAATTGTCTTTTAAGCAGAGCAAACAAGAATTTAAGTACCCTTAAATTCATATGTCAGGTTAAGGACTGAAAAAGTTCCACCTGATAGGGTGAAAAATAAACATCAAAGGAGTCTTCAGGACCCAAAACCCCATTGGGAATTTGTATGGATTCACAAGCAGTATAGGAATCAGCTTTCAATAATACAAGTTACATTGTGATAAGGTAAAAAGGAAGTTCTTTAAATGGATAAAAGAAATGACCAAAGACTGACTCACATTTTTTTCCAGGTAGGAGCCTTGCTTGTGTCAGTAACTGACCCTGCTCTCCTACAGAGATTCATGCGGATGCAGTTGGGATTATTTCAGAAAAGAAACTGGAATTTGGTCAAGGCAGGCAGGTGACTCCTTGGTTAGCTGGGAATGCACCAGCTAATCCTGGATGACAGACGAGCTGTCCCTCCCAACAAAAATCCGTGTTCCCAGCAGGACCCCACCTGCTCCTGCAGTAGAGATGCTCTGAGGAGCAGAGTGGAGACGAGTAGAGATCCAGCCCAAATTTAAAGTCAGGAAAGTTTGTGTGAACCTCTTGATTGGAAAGCATTCCAGGAACAGCTTATTGTGATGGACTGCATGTAAATAATCAGGACCTCCCAGGCTACTCCCAAGATAAAGCACCATGGCTGGGAAGGGTTATTGCTTCATCCCATCACTCAGCTGGTTTTATATCTTCATGGCAAAGTAGCAAATATATATGGGCTTGGAGGAGCTTGATCCATGGCATGCTCAGAGCATGGTTTTTGTATTTGTGTGTATTTATGGTCACTCACTAAAGGAGTGGTGACCTTTTGATAGATTAATATAAAGTACTCCAGATACAGTGGCACAAGGAAAATGACTTTGACAGTGAATCCACTTGTTAGTGCTGGAGTTGCTGTGCAAGTACAGGAAAAGTGAGGCCTTCAGCTCAGAAATCTGTCCTAAAAATCAGCCTGGCCACCAATGTACAGCACTACCCTGAGTCAAGCACAGTTTTATATTGAGTCACCCCTGTCTTCCCAGCAAATAGAGTTCTTTTGTCTCTCGCTCAACAAGTTCCTTTTAACCTCATCCCTGTAAAAACATCAAAGAGAAGACAGAGGTGGTGGGAGACATGCAGGACTGGATTGCACAGACCCCAAGGGGTCAGGTGAGAGGATTGCTCCGTGGAAAGCTGATGTGAGCACAGGGAAGCAGAGGGACATCTCTGTGACCTCCCAGCAGGGGCCAAGGCTGGGCTGCTGAAGGTGCCCCGCGGGGAAGACGAGCCGATGGAGCACCAGGGCTTTGTTGTTCCGCGGATAACGCGATGGGCTCAGCTGGAAACCATGCCATTTCTTCCCCTCGCTGAGGATAAAGTCAGGTTTCTAACAACACCAAAGGCTTCGAGGACATTTTCGAAAGAGCTGCCTGAGACAGAAGTCTCGGATCAGGAGTCGTCTTGTAAAAATCCTGGGGAGTGTTGTTAACCCTCGGAGCGCGTTTGGGGATGTGTCAATCTTCCAGGGATACTGCTCCTGCCAGGAAATCATAATTTATTGAGGTCGGCGGGTTAATGGGCTGGACTATGTGCTACCAATTGGTAGACATAAAATATATTTAGTCCTGTGACAAACCTAAAAGGTTTTCAATAGAGGGAGGTTCGCAATAAAATGTGAGATGAGTTGTTCTATTATTTTTCTCCCAGAGTGTTTTTTTTCTTTCAAAGATAAAGGAAAAAAGAGAGAAAGTTGATGTTTAAAATAAAATTAAAAAAAAAAAAAAGCTGGGTAGCTGTTATGTTACAGATGTGCATTTTATAGTTTAATAATTTTTGCGTGAAAAAGCAGTTGGGATTCTAAGCAGACATGATGTAGAGCAATTTAAAATTAATAGAGCACTTCAAATTTTTAGGAGCACTTTAAGTTAGAAGTGATCTTGGTTTTGGGCAGGCTCGGTGTAGAAAGATGTAAAATTATGCAAGAGTTCCAGATATACAGGAACATATTGGCATAAAGGCAAACACTAATTCAGCAGATTTGGACAAAACAGATTAGTTAAAATTCAGCAAAACAAAAATCCAAACAGCAAAATTGCTCTTACTCTGTTCTTTCACTATAATTACTCAGCTTCCATTGTTCTGTTATTTTAAAAACCCAGTACGAGATGGAATGAAGAATCACAGATAAGAATATTAAGTGAAAAATGCAGAAATTCTGCTTTTGCCTGCATGTCCTCCTGTGGGCTGAGCATCCCTCCCAGGGGATGCAGATTATGGATCAGCAGTGTGGATTTCCTCCTGTCTTTCCTAGGTGGAAGAGCTGGGTGAGGCACAAGGAGACAAGCTTGTTATTGAGTCTCTCCAAGGCCACAGGGGCAAGACTGAGCTAATAAATTCTCTTTTAAAGTAAGTGAATGCTGGTGCTGCCTCATGCCCTCAGCCTCACACTACCTTTTCTGGATGTTGTACAACTGCAGGAATTTTATTCCTCAGCACAGATGGTTTTTTATTGGGTCAAGTTGGACTGGGCTTTTGGTTTGCTGTTTGCTTCGTGGGTGTGGGGTTTTGTTTGTTTGAAATTATTACTGTACTATCAGCAGCATCCACTCAGTTGGAAACAAATAGAATAAGTGGAGATTTGAATGTAAAAAAATGTGGAAATGTGGAGTTTAGGGGACATTGGTTAGTGGTGGATTTGGCAGAACCAGGTTAACTGTTGGATTTGATGATCTTAGAATGTTTTTCCAAATGGAACGATTCTGTGATTCCGTGATTCCATGCAGGATTTCTCAGTTTGCCAGAGTGTGCTGTGATCTGTGTGAAACTTCCCTGCAGCAGCCTGAGTGGTGGTCTGGTAAACGGGGACACATTTTTCCTAATCCTTTCTTTGCCAAGAGACTAATAAAAAAGCATAACCCTAATTTTATTAATTAAAAAAAAATCTATTTTAAAAATCCACAGGTATAAGGATAAAATCTTTAATGGGTTTGCAGCACCCCTCCACCAACTGGAGCACACAATAAATACCTGGATACACAGATTTTAGGCGCTTTAAACTTTTTATTGCATCAGAGAGATCAAGTAAGTTTGACTACTGCCTTCCAAATAAGTTTCTTCCTGCAGAATTCCTGCGAGTGATTTAGTGTGTAACCAGATATTTTGGCACTCCCAAGAAATTAAAGATAATGTATTACGTGTGTCTTTCATGCCTGCTTCGTTGTCCTTTTGTATTGATTTGTGTTGTTTGCCATTTTGACATACACTTTTTTATATTACTAAATGATGTTTTTGTGATAACGCCTGGATGTTTGTATCCCATTGGATAAAGCTTGTTGCAAATGTGATAATGAAAAATGTGATCCCTCCCTCCAAGCCCTCTTCCCTCTACATTTATTAGAGTTGCATACATTAAAATGTTGTAGAATTTTTCAATGCCTGTCTGTACATACAGACAGTCATGTCTACATCACAGCAAAAAATCCTCTGTATTTTTATAGATGTGCCAGCCAGCAATGTTTTATACAAGTAACATAAAGCACGTAAAATTTAATAAAGAATATATATGTTTCTTGCAATCTATCCCCTATATTTCTGTGTATGTGGCGTGACTTTATGAGCTAAACTCTAGTGCATAATTTGAAAAAAATCTATATGAAATGGCAAAGAAATTTTCCCAATGTGTTTCGTTTTATACGTGCAATATAAAGACACAATTTTGCATGTGCACACTTTGTTTTTATATTTTATAATAAAATTTACAAAAAGATTTTCAAAGCAAATGGTTTCCAATCAAGGACTTGGGTTTATAGCTGAAGCAAAGGAAGAGACCAGAGATTCTCTCCTCCCACGGAACTGGGAAGTGTTTTATTATCCAAAGTCACACAGAAAAATATATTCTCCATCACAGACCTTGAAATCACTGACTTTTCCCCTTCCTCTCCACTCCAAAATGAATTGGTCAAAGTTTTGTGGAAAACCTTAAAGCAAAGGAAAACTTTAAGCCAAGGTCAGTCTTCTCCTGCAATGTCAACAGCGGTCGCTCAAACTGGGGACAGTGGGAAATCCAAGGGGGTTTAAAAATTAAATAATTATTATGCATGTTCCTTGCCTTCTGACATGAATTTCCTTGCAAAAAGCAAGTCATTTAACCGTGGTGGTTTACAGGACTGAAGTATTTCTTCACGAAATGGGGGAAAATAATCCAAGAGCGGGGATGGGTTCTCCTCTTTGCGTGATAACTCCGCGGAACGCCGGAGTCAGGATTAACTGACAGCAGCAAAGGCTGATTTACAGAAACCACATGAGGAGTTCCTGAGCGCAGCCCAGATAACAAAAATATTATCGCCCTTGTTTACAGTGAAGTCAGTCAGTTTATTACTCAGAGTGCTTCATTATGTAGAGAAGATGCCAGCGATAGGCTCCCCGTCAAAATAAACAGGCAGAGAGTGTTCCACATACACAGTTTGGAGAGAACGGTTACTTTGCTATTTATTTAATAATTGACCATAAATGGAGTCAAAGTGCAAAGGGAAAAAAAAAAAAAACCCCTAAAAAAAGCAGCGCACTAAGGGCTTTTTGAAAGATTGATAAATAATGTGGAATCTCAATTAGGCTTTAGAAGGAATGCAGATATTAAAAATTTGGTCAAGAATCTAATTAGCTGGAGGTAATTAAACAGTCTCACACGGGGTCATTAATCTTTTCCACAGACCTTTGATGTTTTGCACACTGTCTTCTAGTCATTAATAAAATTCATAACACTCCTCTTTGTGGTGTTTTATCATCGTGTTTTTCTCTGTAAGAGCATAGAGCAAGTGTCATTGTATCACAAGGGCCTTACTTTAGTTAATTTCTTTTTTTTCTTCTTGTTAGACTTAACTCTTTCTTGAACCAAGTGTTGCCAATCTATGCCAGAAGTTTTAAGACAGATTTTAAATCCTTTTTTTGCCGTTCCCCGCAGTTTTCAAAATCTGTGTATTGAGAAATAGAGCATTCTGATGCATCTGGTCAATTAACAAAGTTTTTTTTCAAATTGAGCTCATCTGTCCTGTGCTTAACTTTGCAACCTGGTTCATTTATTATTCACAGGAAGGACAGAAAAAGTATTTTATTTTGGTTTCCTCCTTTAACTTCAGTTTCTCTTGATGGCAAGTCCCTTGGAGACATAACCTGTAGCATGTGGTTAATTTTAGTGGCGTAACCAGAGAGCTCTTGAGGATGGGGCTGTGATAGAAGTGAGGAATAATTATGAAAAAAAAACCCCTAAGTAAAATGGAAATTTGTCGAACGTGACTGATTTTATGTACAGTCTCAGTACAGTACTTCAATAATGCATTATCCTGACATATTTCAAAGACAAACTGTGCTCAAGAATAGCTGAATTTAAAAGGCAAGGAAGCTACAAAGGACGCCTTTGGAAGACAGAGAGATCTGATTTCTATTACAAATATTAATATCCATACCTATATAGCCTCTGTGTGTGCTGTGTTGTGTATTTATGGCTGTTTGTCTTACAAGACCTACATTTATGAGCTGTTAGGTGGAATTGTGTAAGTATAAATAGAGGGAGATGCAAAGGGTTTGTTAATGAAATGTTTGTGTCTGGACAGAGACATTTCGCATTATAGGCGAATTTATTTCTGAAGCAGACAAATCCGTTGTTTCATGCAATTATTTGTGGGGTTTGTATTTTGGTCAGAGCTGTTTCAGGGATTTTTTTCATGGCAAGAAGGTGTTGAGTCTTTACAGGGTGTAGATACTGAGGTAAAACTTCAGGTAAGAGAGCAGAGATTACAGTATCTGCTTAAAAATGTGCACTTTCCCATTCTGCACAACAAGTGAAGAGGTGCAAAACGCTCCTTAAATGCTGTTATAAATGGCAACAACTGCAAACATTGGTGGGGATCATTTGGGTGTTTTTATGACTGATTTGCACAGCAGATTTGTGCCTAAAAATGGGCGATCTTACAAGCTGTTTTAAAAAGAAATCACACTTGATAGCCTTTCAGGAGTAAGAGGAATTAATGAGAGGCAGGAATGAAAATCTCTGGGAGTTTACAGTCATCCAGAGCAATCATATTGTGAACTTGTGAGTGTTGTTTTCTTCATCTCATATTTCCTGCCCTTGCATATTTGGCTGATGAGTCTCTGCCACTACTTGTAGCTGCTGCTTTTTGCAGCATCTCCTATTAAGTTCAGATCCAAAATGCAGCAGAAGTCTGCACAGACCAGTTAAAAAAAAATAAAAAAAAAAAAAATAGAATGCACAGCTACAAGGCTTTGGGTAAAAAAACCACAGTCTCTTTCTCGACTGAATTTCACATATAAAATGTTATGTGTCATTTTCTCAGAGGAAGGAAGTGATCGCAGTTATTTTATTTCCACATTACTGAGCAAAAAATGTTTCCCTCTAAAAATATCAACCCAACAGCAGAATATTTTGCAGAGTGCTCCACTTAGAAGTGAGTGGGAGACGGGCAGCAAGGATTGTTCTCTTTTGTGTTTACTTGTAATTTATAAACAAGCTCTGGCAGTTTTGGGGTTTTTTTCGTTTTTTTTTTTCCTGAAAACATGAGGAAGGCAATTTTTATCCTTTTTATTAAGATTGAAAAATAGTTTCTTTTCTGTTAAAGACTATTTTTATGGCTGGAAAATCGACAGACACCTTTAAAAGCTGAAATGATGAAAACAGAGCAGTATCTAAGAGAAAGTCCTGCTAAAACTGCCTTCCCTTTCTTTTTTATTTTTTTCATTCCTTCCCCTTAATGCTCATGCATTTTCAGTGACTAATTAACTTTTCAAAAGGACTTCATCTTTGGTGATTTGACCTCGCTTTCTTTTACAGTGTGAGCCACCCAATAACCTCAGGAGTTCCACCAGGAAAACAAAGGATGGATGATCACCTCCCTGTTACTTCCAAAGCAAACAGAGAACAAAACCCCACAACAAGCAAACCAAATCGAGCAGAGCTCCAAGGCCGCCAAAGTTCTGCTTTTTTAACGTGAGAAATATGCTAAAACAACCCAAAGAGCCTCAAAAAAAAAGGTTATTTCAATGATAATTTTTGAGTAAATTGCAGCTGTCACCTCGTGACCTCTTTCCAAGTGATGGTAATGAGATCCATAGGTGATTCCAACTACTTAATAATAATGAGATTGATACAGGGAACGCTCAGATTGGCAACAATTTGATAATTGTGTGAGCAGGAAGAACTAGCCCTCCCTGGTGGTTTGAAAACATAGCTGAGATTTGAGGAGCTGTGCAGAGCTCTTATTTAATCTGAGCAATTCTATAATGATGTGAAAAGGTAAGTGTTTTTGATTTAGTGATGTCTATATTTCAAGAGACAAGATGTTGATGATAAAGGAAAGGGGAAAAAAAAAAAAGGCAAAAGATGAATGGCTGGTTTCTGGAGACATCTTTTGGCTTAATATCTAACACCATGTATGTCTGTGTGCATTTCCCTCAGTTTTCCCACTAGGAAAATAGAATACTAATTAGATTTTGATTACAGGCAGTTTTTAAAGTGTGGAAGGCACACTCACATTTTTTTCTATTAAATTCTCTTTTAATAGCTGGACACAGGGCTTTGAATTTGATGTGCTATCAGGGCTGATCAGCTGGAAAGAAACCATGTACAAGTTACTTAAGAACATGTAGGTTTTTTTTTCCCCTGTGATCAAAATTGCCTGGGAACTTCCTGGTGATGAATAACAACCCCAATGAAACCCTTCTTTGGAAAATTGATGATTTTTGATATTTTTTGACATATTCATGGCTTAAAGGTTAACAGACGAAGATAAAATTCTTTGCTGTAGAAACCATAGAGTATTGAGATTTCTATTAAAACTTATTGGGGTTTATATGGAAAAAGAACTGCAAAGATCAGTGTTAAAATGTGAAATACAACTTAGAATTGTCCAGGGGTGAATGAAAGTTCCAGCACTGAGTGAAGATGCTGCAGGTTCACCCTTTGCAATCCCCTGGGTTCCCCTTTTGTCCTCCTGAGGAATCAGGAGAGATGGAGAGACCTGGATAAGTCCTCATCACTCCCTTGACCAGCAAATGCAATTGAATTTTGTTGATGCAGAGCAAGAAATATATAAATATATATAAATATATAAAATTCCTGAGTACAGATGCAATTTCTTAATATTCTAAATCCATTTTAGATACTGCACTTCCACTTCAGACTGGTTTTGGGGTGAAAAAAAAAAGTAATCTTAAAAGAAGTGCTGCTGAATTTGCATTTATCAGGGTGAAATTTATCAGTTTAGAAAGCAGTCCAAAATGCTGAAAGCATTTATTTTGTATACATGGACTGTATTAGACATCTTTTAACTTTAGGGAGAAATGTTGAAAAAAAAATGATGGAGGAGTTTTTCATGTAGATGCTATAACTTTACAGAAATGAGATTGTTTTATAGCAATAAGCTCTTAGAAACTGTGTACTATGGCTGAAAAAAAAATAATTAGCCAATGGATGACTTCATAGGAGTTCATGTAATACCAAATTTTAAAGAAATGCATTGTCTGACAGCAACTGATCTGAGTCAGACCTCATCTTTAGAAAGAAAGCAGTTCCTCAATAATGTGACTTTAAAAACCTCCAGCGAAAAGTTTCCCTGGGAAGTCTATAAATATCAATTAGGATGTCCATTAGATCGCATCAAATATTTCCTTTCACTCATCTGAACCTTCCCCAGGCTGAGTTCCGTGCGGTTTTTTATGGATCCCTGCATGGAAGCTCCGCTGTGAAAAATGAGGAGACAAAGGTGTAAATCTTTGGAGGTTCAGTGCCACCTCCAGCTTCCCTGTGAGGTGTAAGGTCACCCCACAAGCAGCTGGGCAGGGAGGAAATTCAGGCTCTGGAGCCATTATATCATTTCCTCCTCTGCTTCCTCTCCGCTCCTTCTGCCAGAAAATGGCTAATAATGGGCTATTTGCATAGGGCAGGAGGAGAAGGCAGGCTGAGGATGGGATTTAATGCTGAATTTCCCCGCTAAATGTAGTTATAAAAACCGGACTAAAGAGGGCAGGAGATACTCTATTTAAAAAAGAAATGCAGGCAAGCAGACAGTAAAACTCTACGGGGAAACAATAATATATATTTCAGTATATAATAAAGTGATTTATTTTCAATAAAATCTGTAAAACTGCTTTAGTTACTTTGACACCTTGATTAACTGGAGTTTCAAAGATATTTGTGTGCGTGTGAACCTTCTTCATACCAACAGTCCCGAATACTTTATTGCATCTGCTATTGAATATGTATGTTTTAAAAGCATTTGCTCCACTGTAGTTTTACTGGATGTCAGGGACAAAATAGATTAATATTAGACCTCAGCCAGAAAGCATTTCTGTGGCAGCACATGAAATGTAGCACTCTCCACTGCCGACGCTCTCCCTGACTTATTCCCGGGGATGCTTTATCCAGAGCTCTGGGCTCCGGGAGAGATTTATTTCCTCTAAAATCACTGATTACCATTATAAAACCCTAAAAAGTTTGCAGCCGTTGAGGAAATTTCAGAGCTGGCTGTAGCGGGAATAAAAGGATTAGAGAAGGGAGGATGCATTGTGTGTGCAGGGTGAGAGGGATCTTCCTGTGGGCTCGACGTTAGGGACTGGAAAACTTTATTCCTCGTCCCCTGCACCCCACAAAGCAGCGCAGCACTGATAAACAGGTTATGTTGCATCTTCCAAAGGTCCCAGGGTTTTTTTCCCAAAGCCTCTCTGGGGGATTTTGGGGGATTTCAATGACCTCACACCCCAAGGATGTGCAGCAAATACTTTCTCCTACACTCGAGCGCAGCGGGGAAAATTTCCATCAGGAGGAAATCCTAGCATTGAGAAAGGCTTTTTTTCCCTTTCCTTCACACATGCAGGCTCGGTGAGAGGCTGTGCTTCCAGAGGGTGGAGGAGCCTGTGGGAAAGGGCTTTCTTCTGCCTTCTCCTGCCTGGCTCAGGGGTAACCCAGGAGCAGAACTTGTGTCCTGCAGGGAATCTTTGGCTTTGAGCTGGATGGGAATGGCATTGCAGGGATGTGGGAGATACGGGAATTGTCACCAGGATGTTCTCTGCCTGCTCTTTTGGAGCTCTTCTCTCTGTACTAACACAGGAATATAGTGAGCAGAGGATCCCAGAGTGGTTTGGGTTGGAAAGGACCTGAAAATCGATCCCATCCCACCCCTGCCATGGCAGGGACACCTCCCACTGTCCCAGGCTGCTCCAAACCCTGTCCAGCCTGGCCTTGGACACTGCCAGGGATCCAGGGGCAGCCACAGCTTCTCTGGGAATTCCAGCCCAGCCAGGAATTCCCAATTCCCAATCTCCCATCCATCCCTGCCCTCTGGCAGTGGGAAGCCATTCCCTGTGTCCTGTCCCTCCAGCCCTTGTCCCCAGTCCCTCTGCAGCTCTCCTGGAGCTCCTTCAGGCCCTGGCAGGAGCTCTGAGCTCTCCAGGAGACTTCTTTCCTCCAGGCTGAGCAGCCCCTATTTTTTGGGCAGGGATGGCTCTGGCAGGACTGAGGGGTGTCAGCTGGGTCTAGAACCCACCAGAAGCTGAGTCTCTCCTCATTCCTGTGCTTATATAATAGGGAATCTTTCCAGGAATTTCCTGGTGTTGGGTATGACCAAGTAACACACTAGCATGGATTTAAATTCTACTGTTCAATACAGTTCTAGTTTGATTTCTCTTGTCCACCCTGTGTATAGTCACAGACTGTATCTTACTGGGAAAAAAAATTATAGGATGGATTTATTTTTTTTTTAATATCTACCTAATTTCTACATGTTTTACATATAAATAATTACTATTAAAATAGTAAAAATCACACAAGTTTTAATAAAGTTTTTTTTTTCTTGGAGAAGAAGCAGGATTTATTTTCAAATTATTCAAACCCCAACACCTCCAAGAATGTTGAAAATTTGCTGTCTTGTGTATATTGACAAGCTGAGTGGTTTGTTTCTACTTGAACCCACCAGAAGTTTGTTGCTGTTGTTGGTTAAGTGCTTCCAGTGTGTTCATCTCAGACAGTATTAACATGGAGTAAACAAGACCTCACTGAAGGTTTAGAGAAACAGCAGTATTTATGTGTTCAGAGCTCATTTTAAATAAAGACCCTCTTTTGGGGATCTCAGAAGGACAGAAAATCAGGACCACAGGTTTTCCCTGTTTAACAGTGCTTTTTTTGTTGGGGTTTTTTTCTATTTTTTAACTCCTTGAGATTTTAGGTTATCCCAGCACCAAACCAAACAGCAAAAGCCACATTCTTTGAGCACAGAAAGATTAGGAGCTTGTCTGGGGAAGAAAGTCCAAGAATAAACAAAGGTTGCACGATTCCCTTGGGAAAACACTAACGTTCCATGCCATGTGTGAAATGTTCTTGCAAACCTCCCAGTGTTGGGTTAAATTTCATATGCTCTGTGACACTTTTGTTAATGTATCACCACATAAAGCTGAGAGGGGAGAGACACCGAAACTGTACAGACAACTATGCATAAAAACAGCATTAATAACTTCCTGGACTTTTTTTTTCCAAGGTTGGTGATAATTTACTCCACAGAATTAAGGCTTTTTTTTTTTTTTTCCTGAAGTTGTCAGAATGCTAAAATGAAAAGTATGCAAAATTATTCTGGTTTAAGATGTAAATTGTGCTGCCAGAAGGATGGGTGATGTGTGTAATGGAAGAATTAGGTCTCTCAGACTAAAGCAGATTCTGGTAAATCATAAAATATGTAAGGAGTCAGTGGCCAATCCTGGATTTGCTGAAATGAATATAAATGTGAGGAGCACCTGATGGTGTGATAACTCCTGCTGATAAAGCTGTGCATTTCCATGGACAGACAATTCCCAGCTGCACAAACACACTGGATCTTGGGATCAACACTGCTCAGGGTGTCCACACTCCCAATGAAGGATTTTTACTCTTTTGCCACAATTTTCTAGTGGCCAGCCCTGTCCCAGCTGCTCAGGGCAATGGTGGAATCCCCACCTCTTGAGGGATTTCCAGTCCATGAGGATGTGGCACTGGGGACATGTGGCCTTGGCAGCACTGGGGAATAGCTGGACTTGATAATAAATCTTAATCCGAATTCTTGGGCTGTGAGCACCACAAGGAAATCACTGTCCACAACCTGAATGATGTGCAGGAGGCATTTCCCTCTTTGCTCTGGGGAAATGGCAGCCAGGAAGTGTTTTTTTAACTTTTGTAGCAAAATACAGTAAAGCTCAAGCTTCTCTTACCAGGCATTGAATAAATTCTTTTAGTCTGTGTTTATATCTGTGACACACACACATATATATATATATATATATACACATACACAGAGATGTGTACAGACTCTAACTCTGAACTTTCCTTCATTTGCTTTTCCCAAAGCCTCTGGAGAGTTTGTTTGCCATCGTCAGGATTTGCTCAGATTTGGGTTGAGTTCACCTCTCGCATATTTGTAAACTGAAAAATAAAGTTGCTGCGGAGCCTGGTTGACAAACTCCTTTTGCTAGTGGCAATATCATGGCTTATAAAGTTTATTTCCAAGAAATGAAGACATGGCAGTGCTTATGCCCACAGTCTGAAGCCAAGTTTCCTTCTTTTTTTTTTTGGCATAGAGAAGCTCAGGTTTAGTGTCCTCAAGATGCATAAATTATGCAGGTTTGACCAGAGAGCTCTAAAGAATTGACACCCAGGCCTGCCATTTATGGATGATTTCATTTGACTGTCACATCTTCTCAAAACTTAGTCTCCAGCACAGCTTTAGAGCTCTCAAGGTGTTAAAATTTGCTTTCTGCTCCTCCAGGAAGACAGAACCTTGCTAGGATGGCAGGAGCAGGCAGCTGGGTGATGTGTCAGCTCTCTGACCCAGTTTAGCTTTCCTTTGCACCACTGCCCCATTTGGAAGTGGCTGGGGAAGAGTTCTTTTCAAATCAAAATGCTGGTTTATCCCCTTTATCCAGAGTTCACAGGCTTTCCCAGTTTTTGCAGTATTAGGCAATGCAGCCCATTTTTAACATCCATGCTGTAGCACTCATGGCAGATCTATTTTGCTGTTTTTCTGGAGGAATTTGAGCTCCTTCAACCTCATATTCTCAGATTTCTCCCTCTGCAGCATTTTTGATAGCCCACATTTCAGGGCTGGCCTGTCCCTTCTTAATCCCCTTGCAAACAGAGAAGCTTTATCCAGGTGATAATTTCAAACTGTTTTGTGGAGGATTAATTAAATCTGGAGTTCTCCATTGAGGTGGGATTCCTACTCACTTTGGAGTGTTTTGTTCAAACTCTCCCTACTTATTCTTTTAAACCTTTTTGCTATCATTTCTGTTTCCATATTTATGTGAAGTGCCAACACCAGCCAAATGCTGATTTTATGCAGCAGTTTCATGTTTGTTCTCCTTGTCTTTCTTACCTGAAATCTCTTACAGAAATGAAGTTGCTCTCATCACTTTATGAATTAAGAGTGATTTTTATCACCCTTTTTTCTTTTTTTCTTTTTACCCTGGCCTGCACTACCTCTGGATTAATAGCCATTTAAACATTTATCTGTTTTTTTCTGAATTTGCAGAGCCTTTCAATTCCCACCAGCCCATCCAGCTTTTGTGTTCTTCTAACCCATCTCTTTAATTTCTTTTTCTTGTTTTTAGCACAGTGGTTAGTTCATCCATCACTTCATGCCTGCACTACAATTTTCTTGTATTTTCCCCACTTTGCACCCTTTTGCAGAAGACTTCCAAGATCTCCACTCCACCAGGGTTTGCAAATCCATTCCCAAGGAAACCAGTTTATAAATGTAGGATATCTGTGTCTGCTCTTCCCTGAGAGCCTCTAAAGTTGTTGGGCAGTTCTAGCCCCTGAGAATAAGAGTAATGATGTTATTAATTCTCTGCAGATGTAATGAAAGTGTGCACTTGGGTGAGAGGGACAGAATCAAATTAGAGAGGAAAAAGGTTGGGTTAGGCAGCCTCACATCCCACCAGAATCCATGCTGGAGATGATCCCTTGTCCTTTTGCATTCCTTATGCACTGTCCAGATTGTTATAGGTATCAGAGATAATACACACATTTACATACAATTGCATAAATTCAAATACAATTATACAGCTTATAAAATTACACTGGCAATTCTTTTCATTTAATCTTTTTTTTTCTCTAAATTTAATGCACAGAGCAAATGTTTGCTGTAAACTGAATAAGGAAAGGCCTGAAAAGAAACAGTCAGACAAACAAATGTTGCATCATTACAAGTATTGGGGTACAAAGTAAAAACTGCCCATAGTTCCTAAAGTCAAAACACCGAATTTCTTGTTTTTGATATTCTTTAGGCAGCTTGTGGGTGAGAGAAGGGCAGAGACAGGCAGAGAGAGAAAAGAGAAAGGGTCTTCTTGCTGCAGTCCTTCCTGAGTTCAAACCCTTTGTAATTAAGTGTTAATTTTTCTTAAATTAGAAATTATCAAAAACCTGTGGCCAGGGTTGTAATGTGAGCTGATCCAAAGAGCAGGCTCTGCTTTGGAAGCACTGCGGAATGAATTGCAATCTTAACAAAGTCAATGGCTTGTAAATACATCGAGTAATTGGGTATTAGTGGGAGCTGTTGTGCACACACCGCCCAGGCCCCTCTGTAGCTGCAAAATTGGACTGTCATTCTCAGAGCTGATTATTACAACCTGGTTTTTTTTAAAAGTCTGCAAAGCACGGGAAACTCGCAGTTCAGAGCACGAGCCAGGAGAGAGGCAGGTTGAGAACATTTTTCTTTAGGTAAACTCTTCTATTATAGCTCATTTCAAGGTTTTGGGATCTCTCTAGGAAACACCCAGCAGTTGTCACTGGCAGGGAGAAGGTGCAGCTCTGACCTGGTGGTGTTGTACCTTTGGCATTTTGCAATGTGGGTTTACAAGGCTTCCTCGTTACAGAGGAGAAATTGCTAAAGAGATTTTAAGTTAAAGCAGACAAATACTTAGACAGCCTACAACACAATAGGGGAAAGAGCAGATTCTAGCCTTGCTTAAATTCAAGCAGCTCATTAGCATTAATAGGGCTGCATGTGTAACTGATAGCAAAATTTGGTTAGTAAACCTTGAAGGACTTCAGCTTAAAAACAGATTTTTATGTACAGGCCAGGAAAAAAAAAAGCAGCTGAAACTGATAAAATGCAATTTATACCACCATAACAACAGTGCCTAGGAGTAAAATGTTGGGATTTTTCCCCCTTCAAGTGGGTAAAGATTGTTCCCAGACTGAAGCCTTCATCGCAAGCCAACTTTTAACTGCAAGAGGAATGTCTGAACTGGTGAGTTAAGCCTTGCAGACCTTTTTTTTTTTTTGATGTTGAAAATGTTATGGTGAAGTCATATGGTGCAAAAACCACCGTGGTGAGCAGGGGCTTTGTTAGTGTGGTGTCTGCAAACTTGGGAAGTGCAATCGTTTCCATTGTAGTTCAACTTTCCTCTTAAATGTATTTTGGAATATCAGGGGTTTCACTGCAGGAAGGTATCAGACCTTATGAATTACCTCCATAAACAGGAAAGTCTCAATTTTAACACTACTCTCCTAAAAGGATTTAGGGGATGAATAGATCAGATATTAGGAAAAAACATGAAAAAGTTGACCAGGGAAGTGGTGGAGTCCAGGTGGGATTTAAAAGCCATGTGGATGTGACACTTGGGGACATGGATTGATGGTGGCCTTGGCAGGGCTGGGGAGTTGTTGGATTTGAAGCTCTTGGAAGACTTTTCCAACCTAAATGATTCTATTTTGATTCTATACTCATCATGGAAATGTCAACATTTCTGAGCCTCAAAGAATTTTAGGAAATGTCCTTTGTGCTTCCACTTCAATCACAAACAAACCTGATTGCCATTTTCACCTTGGGGCAGGTCTGGTCAGAAATATTTCCATTCATGGCTGGGGAAGTCACTATTTTAAATATCAGAAGTGGGGTGCAGTCACAGAGCGGAGAAACCGTAATAAAAGAACTGTAGTCCAAAAATACACTTTTATTCCAGAGGGTGGGACTCACAAAACCTGTGAAGTTTTGTCTTTCCCAGTTTTGTGTACTCAAACACAACTTTCCAGCTCTTGGAGGCAGCACCTTCCACTATCTACACTCAGAAATGACACTAATTCAAAACTTGGTAACACCCAGCACAGGGTGTTATTAGTGTTACAAATAGCTTGAAAAAGTCACCAAATCTCTATTAAAACTAGGAAAATGGCTTGAAAAAGTCTGCTTGAAAAAGTCACAAAATCTCAATTAGTACAAGGAAAATGGCTTTTTAAAAAATTTTTTTTCCTGTAAGCAATAAAAACCAGGTACTTCAGCAAAGCAAGATAACTCAAGAGCTGATGAATAAATAATACCAGGTAATGAATAATTTAAATGCAGTGTCAGATGCCTTGAACAATCTTTATCCTTGAAACAATAAGATGTGACCATGTGCAGTTTGTGTGCCAGACAGAGAGGGTGGAGGATTAAAACCCTAAAATTCCACAAGACATTGAGGAGCATCCCAGGAAGCACTTTTCAGGAAGCAAGAGCACCAAACTCCTGTCCTGAAGTTGAGGAAGGCCAGATGGCTTTTCCTGCTCTTCCCAGGTTGTTGTGCTTTATCTCAGCTGCTGAGGAGGGAGGAAAGTGCAGTTGGATGAAGCTGATTTAGGCATTTCAGCCAAGCAGGGAATTGTGGGAACTTAAATTCCAGCTGATACAGAGGTGAGAAGAAGTTTTTCCATGTTTTTCTCCTTCAAAGGGAGTTTGAGCAGTTTCACAAGCTAAAGGAGCCTTTAGCCACTCTTTGCTTTATTTAGTATTTCCCATTAATGCTGTTCCTTCAGGTGGTTTTGGTGATTGAAAATCCAGGCTCAGGGAGCCTTTCTGCAAACTCTGCTCCCTGGGTCTGTGGTGTCCTCGCTGCTTTCCAGAGCTGCCACCACCACAGGCAGGTGGCTCCTCTGCAGGGACCAATCCTGCTGTCCTCAGAAAGTCTTGTGCCAAGGGGTGGCTTTGGATAAATCGGGGAATTTGGCTTCACTCAGAAAAAGGAGAGAAAGAAAGAGGTGCTCTCATAATTTTCATTATCTGCTTTCTAATTGAGGGCTCTGTGTTGTTTCAATAGTTGTGTTTATTTTGTTTGTTTTTGGGTTTTTGAGATATAAGTGGAGGATCTTTTGAAAAAGCCCACAAGGAAAACGCTTCTCACTTGATCTTTGCACACTGCTCTTCACCTCATCCAGTTCTGGATCAAGGATTGAGGGGAAAAGTAAGATTTCAACTCTAAAAGGAGATGTGTAGAGTGTATCTGACATTATAGAGTTAGGGGAAAAAAAAAGATAATAAGCTCCAGAGGAGCATGGAAATATTCCTGAGACTGGAATTGCTGGATTTTTAACAGGTGAAATCCAAGGCTTGTCAAGTTTCAGTTCTCCCAGTTCAAAGGTGCAGGATTTTCTACTTTATAGGATCACACCCAAATCTGCTCCTTGGTTTCTTCCTGGGATACTGAAATCTATAACTTATAAATTTCATGGCCAAGCATCCTGGTATTCAATTAATCCTTGTTAACGAAACAATTTTAATTCTTGATGTGACGTGAAGTTTGCGAAATCCGTGGGGGAGAAAAAAAGTGTGGTGTGATGCCTTATTTTTTTTTTTTAAACTTCTGCAAAAATGCAAATTAAAATTCTCCGTGTGTAATTACCAAGTGGATGAAAACACAGAAACTTTAGTGAAATTGTGTGTGCCTTGGGGCTCTGCTCCTCCACTGAAGATCCAAGGATCCCTTGATGCACAAGTTGTGTTATCTCAGATCACAGTTGTTGCTGGAGATCTTAACCAAGTGATTCATCAGGGCTCCAAAACCAGCTGCTCTCCTCTGTTTCACAGAAGCAAAATACCAAAATTAAACACCCCAGAACAAAAAAAAAAAGAAAAAAAAAAGAGAAAGTCACACAAGGAGAGAGCTCATGGGCAGGTTTTGCTTTGATACTGTTCTATTTCAGGGACTAATTTGCTGTTTTCTTCTTTTAAGGAAAATTAATAGTTCTTCTATCAGTAATGTCTCTTTACCTATTATGCCTTACAGAAATTTCTCTCCTCTTGTGGTAAGTTCTTTGGAGCAGTGGGTTGAGTTTTGATGGAGGGATGGTGTCAGAGGGTTGTTTCAGTCTTATTTCATTCAGAATGAGGATTTCCCATGGAATTCAGCACAAATCTTCAGAGCAGGAGTGTTTTAAGCTGAAATTACCTGCCCAGGCTAATCATCTGCAAGGTGGGATGCTGGCAGGGATGGATGGAGCCTCAAAAACCCCTGGATACATCTAAAACACCCAAATGTGCCTCACCCAAAACTCTCCTCCCTTCCCTGTTCCCCTGCCCAAACCCAAACTCTGATATTTTAAATATTTAAACAGCACAGAGAGGTAAATCTTCTAAACAACACAAGGAGAATTAAGCAGGCAACTTCTCGGGGTAATAACAGAAAGTTTTGTAGCTAATTCTCTCCACATACTGTGCAGAAAATGAATCCCATAAAATACAAATAACTTCTCCCCGAGCACCTGTAGCTTCTTGCTAATATTTAAAATTTATTTTCGTTTCATTTAAATAAATTTTAAAATTGCAGCACGAGCTCTGTGTGCTTGAATGTCCATAGTGCTCCTGGCGAAGGAGTGGCTGTGGTTTACAGTGCAAAGGTAAATAATAAATGACTTTTTTCTTGAAATTTTGACAGTCTCTCCTGCAGTCTGCTCACTGTTTCAGCCTGGGATGATTAAAAACAAGAGTCTAAAGGCAACTGAAAATAGTCCTAAATAGTTCAAGTTCAAAGTAAGCCAAAGAGCAAAAACCTGGAAGAAGAAATAAGTGGCTTTGGTGTTGGTTTAGGAGGTGCAAACACAAACCCCTTAAATCGAGGTCTTTTTAATGAACATCCATGGGTTTCTTGTGTTGTTACCCATTGGATTCCATTTTGTGCTTGACCTTCCCAAAATTCAGGCTGTGTAGAGATGCTGTGCAGTTCATGTGATTTAGTCTTGCTGCCAGGATCAGCTGAGTTAATCTCTTCAAGGCAAGGCAGTGCTCAAGGCATCTCTGCTGTTTCCTGAGGAGTTGATTTCTTCATTCATTGATTTAACTTTATTCTGTACCAAAAATCTGTGCTGTGAAGGAGGAAACAGGAGCAGAGGGAGGAACCTCATCCTTTCCATTTTATTTGCAGTATCCAAGTGTGGCTTAGCACAGGTCTTTCCCATGAGAATTTTCTCTTGTGTTTTATAAACAAAGATAAAGTTTGGATGTTATTAAAAACAGTGTCTCGAGATTTGGACAGTTCAGGCCTGGCCAGTCAGGCCTAGGGGGAGGTTTCTGACTGACCAATCTGGGTGACCTCTGAAAAGTCTATATATATGTTGGATTCAAACAATGAAGCGCTTTTTCTATGCCACGCTGAGAATCCGGGTTTTCCTTCTCTGCTAGCGGCTCAACAGCGACATCCAAGTGTCTGGGAAAACTTTGTAGCTCTGTGTCTACTTCATGCATTTCTTTCCAAACTTCCTTTGGAAATGAGGGAATCTTGTAGCATCTTTTGCTTGGCTTAATTTTTCTTTAAGGAAAACCTCCTCATAGACATTAAATCCCATTTCTGGATGGGGTTTGGAGGTCAGGCTGGACAGGGTTTGGAGCAGCCTGGGATAGTGGAAGGTGTCCCTGCCATGGCAGGGGGTGGAACTGGATGACCTTTAAGTTTCCTTCCAACCCAAATTATTCTGTGATTCTGAGCTCTCCTTTACCTGTGAGTAAAGTGTGTGTAAAGAACATGCAGAACAATGCAATAAATCACTAAACCACTGAGGTTTGTGCTCACAGCACGCCAGCACTGTTCCCATGAAGTGACAAAATGGCTCATGGCATTGCAGGCTCAGTTTTCATCTTGCCCAGGGTAAGGTAGGCTCGTGCTATTTTATTTGACCCTTCTTTTATGTTGCCTTCAGTGCTGTGGTACAGAACCAACCCAATCTAATTCAATTCACCACTACTTTACCCTTCAGTCACAGCAAACCTACAGTGAGCACACAAAGGCCACTGTGATGGTATCTTCTTTGATCTTCAGCTTGCTCAATCTACTTCCTACTGTGCTGGCTCACAATTTCATTTTAATAGTTAAGTAGTTTGGACATCATTAAAAGAACTGTGTCTGGAGGCAGTGATATGGCACTGATCAGTTTGTCAAGTAATTCCATTAAAAAAAGTTCACAGCTCTGTCCTGATATGATGTAGAGAAAATGTCTCATTAAAAACAACTTTTGTAAAATACTTTCACCCATTTCAAGTTAAAAAAAAAATGAGGATAATTTCTGGAGACTCGCTCTTTCCAGTCTAATACATCATCTTCTTTTAATCTCCACTACTTCCTGCCTTTTTTTTTCCCAGCAATTATTAATAATTTTGTTGCTCTGCTTAATTTTCATAAGTGGGCTCAAATATATTTTTGGAAGCTGTGCTAACGACGGCCTGGGTTATGATTTGGGCTAAATGCCTGTCCAACATGAAAGTGGGGTCAAACTCCAGCCTCCCAGCCCTGGGCAGGATTAAACCCCATTCTTCCCAAACTGGGTAAATTCAATGTGTTCTGTAGCCTCCCTCCATGGCTGTGCCCACAGAAGGAGCTAGTAAATGAATTAATGAGTTAAATTTAAATGAATTAATCCCAGAATCCCTCTAAATCCATGCCCCATCCACCATCTCAATCCATACAATTCCCTGAGATTCTTCCTCCAGGCTCTGCAAAATTTATTGCACACACATACTGGGGACTTACTTCAAAATTCACATAAATATTCTCAACCTACAAGTTTTTCTTTACATATTTTGATTTTTTTTCCCAGGTGATCCTCCTGTCTCGACTCTTATATAAGTGGCAACAAGGTTGAATTATTTCTCTTCATGCCTCAGGTTTGGAGAAGTCAACCTGGACATAATGAGCAGTTTTTTGATGCAGATCCCACTATCTCTTCATCAAATCTCAAGAGATCCTTTACCTATTGCCTGTTCTTTGTTGAGGGGTGGATTATTTGTTTATTTCTTTTAAATTCTAGAAAATTTGGTGTGTTGGCTCCACTCTTACCCTTTGTATTTCTTGATAAATGAATTAATTCTCAAGTATTACATATATACATATGTATATTACATACATACATACATATATATTTTACACACATAAATTGAGCAAGTAGTTTTTGATACTCTGAGCGGTGAGAGGGCTAAGAAGTGGTTCCAAAATGCAGATGACTGTCCCTGGATTGCAGCAGCCTGGGCAGGATGAGATGCTGGCTGACGTGAGGAGGTGTAGTGGTTCTCTGTCTCTGAAGAGCAGGAGCAGCCGGTTTGATCCCCCTGGAGAAAGGAGAGCAGCAGAAGGGGACACAGAGTAGCTCCAAACCAATTTGCCTGAAGATGTGTCACTCTGCTTTATGCTTCTGTATTTGCATTGGGACTTCAACCTGTCTCTTGCATTAGCTGAGGATTTCGCAGACAAGGGTGTGCTGGGAGTGAAAAAGGTGATCTGTAGGCGCTGATGTTTGGTTTTCAGGAGGTTGGTTGATCTTAAAATTTCACTTTCAGGCAGAAATTTAATCTGCACGTCGGTATTAACATCCTGTTTTTCCTAATTTTCACCTGGTGCACACCTATAACTGAGGGTATATATTTAATATTGTAATCTGAGCTCATCTGAAGGCAAACTGCTGCCAGTGCTGTCTGCATGGATGGTGAGGTTCACTTTTGATGGCATTAAAATCACTTAAATCTCTCCATCCACATTTGCTGATAGAGATTTTTGCCAGCTGGAAAAAAATATATTTGAAAGAGTTTAAATAAAATATGAACAATTTATGTCCTGCAAAGCCCACAGAACTAATAGATGTTAAAACAAATGGAAGAATACAATCAAAGGTGCTGGTCTGCAGTGCTGGTCTGCAGTGCTGGTTTTTTTTTCAAGAACTCCTTTTAAAAATTCCTTTTAAAAAAACTGTAATAGATCCTCAGCTTTATAATTCTGATCTGTCTGAGCAGGTATGCTCCACCTGCAAGGAGAGGAAATAATTTTCAATGCACAAATGAAAATGTGGCTCTCCAATTTCCCACCCTGAGGAAGACAAAAAAAAAAAAAAAAAAAAAAAAAAAAGAAGAAGCGAGACAAACCCACAGAGAATACCTCGAGCCCTGGTATCTCTTAAAATAACAGATGAAAAAAGAAATTTGAAAGCAAAACAAAGAGATAAAGAAGCATCAGCCGCTCAAACCCCTTAGGTATTATACCTTCCAGTGTGCACCATCTGACTGACACACTTCTCCATATGCTGAGGAGGAGAAAGAACTATTCCCAGCTAACCCACAATTATGCCTTCATTATTTCTTTTTAATCTCCTCAGAGCTCCCATAGGGCCTCATATTTGGTTAGATGAATGTCCCTGCAACAGCCCAACTCCGAAAGCTCGGCGAGTCTCCGCGCAAAACTTTCATGTTACGCTTCGTGCAAATTCGGTCCGCGGCTATTTTTATCTTCCCCTCACTCTCTTTTTTCATCCCGTCATTAAATAAATGATTTTCAGGGCTGCTTTCAGTCTCTCTTATGGCGCTGAAGGATTTGTTAGGACGGAATAGGAGTAAGAGACATCTCAGTAATAATTTTCTTTTTCCCAACGGTGCTTTTAGAGGTATTTATATTTAGATTTTTTTTTTTTTAAAGATGAGTTGATTTTTAGATGTAAAGCAGGATTCGGACCACTTATGTCATTCTGTGCCAAAAAATCCCTGGATTTCACTGGAAAAAACTGTGTGACCTATTAGTCACATCCAACATACTTTCGATATTTCCCACTCTGCTCCATGCAGATCTAACTGAGATAAAAGGATATAAACAGAGATAAGTATTTTTGCCTACCTATTCTGTCTGTAAAGTTATTTCGCTTGGGGGCCCAAAGTATGAGCAGTGTAGTATTAATATGGTGAAATTGCTACAATTATGTTGTACTCCCACATTACCTTTGATGTGATATTTTGCAAATTGTTCTGTGCAGAATTATTTTGCTATGGTTACATTGTAAATGTCATTTTGTGATGAGATACTTGGAGATGTATATAATGACTTATAATAAACTTTATGGAAGAATCATAAATAAGAGATTAAAATCTTATATATTGTAATGGGATTTTTTTTGCATCCTTTTCCTGTACCACCTGTCCTGGTTGCTTGGATTTGAGCATTATCTTTGTTTTGTGACTCAGAGTTTACTTGGTGAACTTAGTGCTGAAGGAAGGTGATGGAAGGGCAGGGTTGGCTTTTGTCACTTCATGTCCTTGATTTTTGTGTTGCTGCTGGGGGTTTTCAAGGGTTGGGCAAACCAGTAAAACACTCAAGTCTTCCTTTGACTTCCAGATTATTATTTTTGGTTGTTAAATCCATCAGCTTCTGTGTCTGGATCCCAGCTTCTGCCAGGGTTCTAAGCAAAGCCCAGTTAGAATCTTACGTTTTCTGTTGTCAGGGGCAAGAAAATGAATTAATAACTTAGATTTTGTAACTTTAAGGTATCATCTTTGTAGTTCCAGACAGAGGAGTTAGGCTTAAAGCATTGATCTCTGCAGGTTCTTACCAGGTACAGGAGAGTTATCTTCTTACTCCCTGTTCATTTTGAATATAAAACAACAAAAATGCAGGAACTGAATCCCCAAAGGACACTTTGCATGGAGAAACACAAAAACCCAAACACACCAAAATATGGGGAGTATTGACCGGAATAATTGTGTGTGAGGAAGAAAATGAAAAAAAAAAAAAAAAAAAAAAAAGAGCAACAATTACAGGATACTGAAAAGACCACATTTCTGCATTTCCAGAAACTTAAAGAAGAAATCAAAACCACATTTGTGGTTTTACTGCTAACTGGGAGCAGGAGAGTATCACTTCTCTGGAGAAGGGTCAGACAGAACCTTTTAGTGTGGCTTGTGGATGAAGGCTGCAGAAATCCACTTAATGGGCTGAGAAAGAGGGTGTTGAAAATAGATCTGCGAATGATAATTTGAAAAAGAAGTTGCCTGTCCCAATAACTTTCTTCAGCCCACATCTTGGAAAGCATTTCTGCTATTTTTGGAGCATGACAA
The DNA here is from genome assembly GCA_024500445.1 of Entomyzon cyanotis. Classification (NCBI taxonomy): domain Eukaryota; kingdom Metazoa; phylum Chordata; class Aves; order Passeriformes; family Meliphagidae; genus Entomyzon; species Entomyzon cyanotis. The sequence continues at coordinate 2,568,621 of JAKEPQ010001026.1, forward strand.
AGTCCATCAAAAAGAGCAATCAGCTTTGAAGGCAATAAAATAAAAATCAGGTTTGCAATTATGGTCTGGTTAAAATCTTCGAAAAGTGGGGAAAGTTTCTCCATGAGACAGGGAATTTATAATGGCTTTTGTAATGGAAGATGTCAGTAGCTATTGGTAATCTTTGTATTTCATTAAGGGTAATTGTCTCAAGGTGTTTTATTGCGCTGTCCTTAGTAAAAATTTTATTTCATTTTTTTCCAAGTGCATTAAAGCCCTTAATTCAAGTGTTTAAAGGACATTTTGTTCCCTTAGATACATACTGAAAGAATTAAAGAGAAGTCAATAAAATCAAGATGTGTTTATCAGGCCATAAAACTACCTTAAGCATCTCATGGAATGCTGCTAATGAGGAAGGAATCCCAATCAGTCAGATGGAAAAATTCACTTTTTTGTAATTGCCCCATCCCAGGACTCTGAGCCACAAATTCCAATTATGGGGCAGCATTTGCCAATTTATTTTTTTTCCTGGTGCTTTGAAAGTCCCCCAGGTCTGTCTTGCTGTGTTGCTCATGGTTTCTGGCACACTTGCTCTTGCCAGGTGGGGTTTTCTCTGGCAAAATAAGAAAATAAAAACTAGGAGAAGGCAGCTCCATCCCAGCAATGTGCTGCTCACCAGGATTTTGCACCTCTTCCTCTCTCTGCCTCCTCCTGCTGATGTGCTGATGAGGTGCTGGTGTGGAGTCATCCTGGAATTTCGGCTTTGGATAAGCAGGGAATTATCCAGGTTGGAGGTGGTGTAGGCTGGCAGAAAGGGTGGTGTTTGATGCTTGTAAACCACTATGAAGTGTCCATTTAAAATATGTGTCACAGCACCCCTGGGAGCTGCCTTGCTGCTGTCCCCAGTTCCCTTTGAGAATGGCATTCTGGACTGGGATATTGTCATTATTCCTAGGATAATGCTGGATGTCACTATGGCCAGTGGGTTTTGTGGGTTACAGCACCCTTTGGAAAGGCAGACTTGGAAATCCAGCATTCAGTGTGTGTGGGTTTTGACACCTTTGCCCAGGTTTGGGTTTTTTTGGTGAGGATGTCAATCCAGCAATTGCTTCTCTCACAAGTTCATTCTTACCCCCAGGCTTAGTCTCTTAAGGACACACTGTGAACTGATGCTTAATTAACCACCTGCCTCCCCAATAAGAGCTCATCCAGCGCAATCCTGAAGGGGCTCCTGGTTGAGGAAAACCCATTTTTTAATTATAATAACTAATTTTATATTGTTTCAACACCCTCTGTGCCACAGGCAGGGTGGGGGAATGGCATCTCAGTGAGTTTTTAGTTTAAGATTCAGGCGTTGGAGATGAAAGTTAACTTTGAAGGAGTTAACTAAGGCATGCCAAGCGAGTAAAATCACATCAGTTTTTAAATGATTATATTTTTTTTCTTTGTGATGAAGCAAGATTGCCTTAAAATTTACAAGCCAGAGCTTGAGCCTGAGAGCCACGATCTGTGGACTTTAAACCCAAACTCTTGGCTGTTGCTCCAACCCAAGCACCCCTCAGTTTGTTTAAAGCTGAAGTGCTCCAAATTGAATGGCCATGGCAAAATTAAGTTTTCACACCTGGCGGTGGAATAGATTTAATGAAATTTCTGTTTAAAGTTGTGATATTACAAACTGGCATCAAGTGACACCTCTGTTAGGTGGAAAATATAATCTCGAGGGGCTGAATTTTTGGGGAACGGACATCACTCAGCAGAGGGGAATGAACCCATATGAATAATGCTCCCAGACAATTATGCCACTTTTCCAGCCTAAATACCTTGGAATCTGCAAAGACAGCTCACAGACAAAGGGGACACCAGCAAAACTCCCCGCAATAGATTTCTCCCTTCACAATGACAGCAACATCTCTCTCAATATTACTCAGCTAATGAAGGAATAGATCTGCTGTGAAGTTCCTAGGAGGCTCATTTTCTTGAGTACAGTAGTAAAAGTTAGCTGATGAATGACCTAAACTGCTTAATGCTTCCACTTATAACTTCTGAGCAGCAAGGCGTAGCTGGGAGAGAGCTGAAGGAGTTATCCTCGGGAGGCCCCAGTGTCCTTGTAGGTTGTCAGAGTCAATGAGCCAGGTTTATTTCAAATGGCTCCTTAAATGAACATTTATTTTGTGCCAGTAACACGTTTTTGATTAACAGCTCCTTTTGACTAATTTGCTTCCCCAAAACAGCCCAATAAAGGACTCGTTTAAAACATAATTAAAAGCATGTTATTGCTAGTAGTTAATACTGATTAAAACAGGCATTAAGACAATTATCGTTGAAGGGAAGTAAGCACCCCGTAGTCAGGATAGAATCCGTCCTTACAGTTTTTATGCATTGCATACACAAGTGGGCTGCCTGCCAAATATGCAGGAGTTCTTATTCTGCACAGAATTGCATCAAAATTTGAGTCCAATTAATTTTTTTCTTAATGGACAAGCAGCCTGACAATGTTTGCGTTGGGTATTTGGATTTGGGATTTTGGAGCTCATGTTGAGGTTCAAGTTGCCACTTTTTCTGGCCTGGTTGCCCAACTGACTAATAAGAAAAAAGTATCCCTGTTACTGTGCCTTGTGATGGAACTCTCAAAAATGGGATTTCTTAACTGGGCTTCGGTTTTTGCATCTTTATTTTTGGGGCTCTGCAGCTTCACACTGTAAATTAATTGAGGATTGTTTTAAAATTAGAAAACAAAACATGGCCAAAATATTGACTGCCAGAGGTGGGAGTTATTTTAGCTGCAGACAAGGAAGCTAGTTGGAAAATTTTGAAGTTTTAATGTTTAGTGGTGGTATTTTTCTGTTTATTTGGCTGCATTTTGGTGGATTTTTGTTTGTTCAGGTTTTTAAAGTTTTTTTATTGCATTTCTTTTTATGTGTTTCGGAGTATTTTGGGAATTTTTTTTGTAGCTGAGTACATAGGTTTTGCTTCAAATATGTCCTGAACTCCTCAGAAAATTCCCATGGAAATAATGTCATGTTCTTCTTATTAAAATAATGGAATATTTTCCAAGAGAGTGAAAAATTAAGGATAACTTTTTAAGATCAAGGGCTTTAATTATGACCCTCTAGCCTTATATACAATAATTATATCGAAAGAAAACATAAAAAAATGGGGTTTTCACCACTTAAAATTTTTATGTGAAAATTCAACTTGTCGTTTAACACTTGCAGTTCTGTTTTGAACATCTCAATTCCTTCAGTTCTCAGCTGCAGTCTGCATTATGCTTTGTAGCATAGAAAAATGTAAATTCCCTGTAATTCAGTTTAATTTAACAAATTTCTAAGAATGGATGAATACTTCTGAGGTTGTTTTTGAGTTATTTTATCTGTAGTGTAAATTTTGAGGGATTTCAACTAAGGAGCTGCTTTCAGCATTTATTTCAGCATTTTCTGCTTCACCTCAATGTAGTATTAATATTGGAGAACAACCAAAATTATTATATGAGTCCTTAAAAACAGACTCAGGGAAATTTTGTACTTATTTCCAAATGTGCATTTGATTATGTCCAGGTTTATTTTTAATTTTTTTATTAAAAAAGGAAATTAAAACATACTAAAGGTTATTTGGAACATGGTTTTACACCTTTGTCTGCAGAGGTTTTTGCAGCAATATCAGCTAAAGAAAAAAAAGGATGTTTTCTGTTTTCCTCACAATTTTAGCATTATTAGGGGCAGAAGTCACATCTTCTCTGGGCAGCCTGTGCCAGGGCCTCACCACCCCCACAGTTAAAAATTAATTTCTTCCCAATATCTCATCTAAACCTCCTCTTTTCCAGTTTAAAACCATTCCCTCTTCCTTAATCCAACCCCCACAAACCCAAAGCTGTCTTTGGAAAAACTTGATCCTATTCCACTGTAGAACCTCATTGCCCTTCCTGGTCATGTGGTGGAAAGAGAAATCCACCCTGTTGAAGAGGAAAAAAAATTATAACTATGACTTTGCATATAATTAAAATCTCATAAATATCTTTTGCCCTCCCCTTCTTCTTCTGAAAATATCAGATGTGGATGTAATCCTCTCAGGGGAGCCAATATCTCTCTGTTTATCTGTTTTAGTTAAACTGTTTGTTAATTCTTGGGGATAAAGAAGGGGAAAGAAAAAAATTATTCAGCTCCTATAGTTTAATGGATTTTAAACAATGACAGATTGAAAAGCAGCAAAAAATAAATAATGCAGTTGTTAAAACTAATAATGTAACAAAGGTAAAAAGACATCCCTGTAGGCCAGGAGAAGTATTAACACAAACAGACAAATCCCAGCAACCCCACAATCAAAGAGTAGTCAGCTTTCTTGTTTTCCCACTAGATGGTCTGGCAATTAGTAGCCCATTTGCAAGAACATCTGAGGAGTGTGGGGCAGGAATGGAGGAGAAAAATCCCAAGGATTTGGAATTGTGGCAAATACGAGGTGGAAGTTGGAGTTAGTTGGGGACTAAAAGTGGAATTTGGAGGTTTGATAGTAAATTCCGAATGATGGGTTTCTATAGCTCTTGCAAATGGCCCCGGTGAGAAGAGGAGAAGTGAGGAAGGGAAAAGGGGCAGAAAGAAATAATTTGAGATTTTGGGGAGGAATGGTTTCAGCAGAGTGCAGAGGTGATTTCTGTGGGTAAAGGAGACATTGATATGGATCCATAGACATGGATTTATCACCAGAACAGAGTGCTGGAGATCTGCAGAGCTCCTTCTGCCCTTCCCATGGGCTAAGGAGGACAACTCCAGGAGCGAAAGGAATGAGAAAAAGCACAACTTTTCATAGGGAATAGAAAAAGCACAGTAAGCTTTTGTTTCCTAAGAGCTGTGGAGGCAGGAAAAGCCAAGAGAGCTGAGATGTTTTTCAAGAGGGGATGAGTTTGTTGGCCTGAGGACCCCATGGAGCTGTGTGGGATGGAGGTGGCTGTGTCCCTGGGTGGCAGAGGGACAAATCCTTTTCCTGAGAGCTGCCTCAATGCCAGAGGGACAAATCCTCCTCCTGAGGGCTGCCTCAATGCCAGAGAGAGCCGAGCAGGACTGGCAGGGTGTGGGACATGGGTACAAATGTCTCCACTCACACCAGGAGGCTCCTGAGAGCAGCAGGAGTAGCAAGCACCACTCAGGTCCCAAAGCTGCCAGGATCATTGTAGGGATGAGAGAGAATTGGGCAAAATTTTCTGCAAATGGCTTGAATCAGATAAAATAGAGCCCACGAGCAAGGACGGGGAGAGACAGTGGAGAAGAAACCTTTCTACTTCAGCCCTGCCTGCCCCAGTCACTTTGAGCTTTCTCCATTTGAAAGTGAAATATCTAATTTTATTCAAATAAAGCCTGGCTTTCTTGTGTTTAAAAGACTTTTGGTCTTTGGGGATCTCACTGTAGGTGATGGCTTCAGCAGATCCACTTCAAAGCTTTGGCGGATTCAGTGTCCTATCAGAGCAGACACTAATTAGTGAAGCTGTGGTCCCAATTCCTGTGGGACACAACCCAACAGATACAATAGCATTATTCCAGAATTAGCCCACTAAACCAACAGAGTAAACCTGCACAGGCAGAACTCCATGGCAAATTTACAGTCAATTCCAGTAAATATATGTTTGGGACTTAATGGAGAGATTGGAAAAAAAACTTTTGGTTATTCTAGGATTGGAAAGAAAAAGATCTGGAGCTCTTTTATATCAGAAGGAGAAGAAAATGTTTGCTTAACAGCTCACAGTGTATGGGAATAATAAGGCATTCTTGCATTTGCTCGACGTAAAAGAAAGCAGGAGATGTATAATGTGTGTATATAAACATATAAAAAGGGGATTTCTCACTTGTATACAGAAGTGGAGGGAAAAAAAAATAGTAATATGTGAGAGGAAACAGGTGGGCAAAAATGGTACACAGTAGAATAAACTCATTATTTGCCATTTGAATGTGTGGTATTATTGCTGATGTCAGATGCATTTAGCATTTGCTAGTCTATTAGGAGAGAAAATGAAGAGCATCTGTCTTAAACCTTCCAAACAGAAACAGAAAGCTCTGAAAGTTTGTGCTTTGATACCTTTGCTTCCCCAGCACTCAGCAAGCAGTTGCATTTTGAAATGCTTGAGATGTCCTTGCTGTGGCAAGACTTCCCAGCTCCTTGCAGGCTAATAAGGAGATGGATTTGTTGATACATTTTGGGAGGAGAGAGAGTTTGGAAGGAGAAATTGGATGCTGAGCTTTTGTTGTGATAGCTCTAAGACTCTGAATTTTGGCTTTGAGTTCTAAGACTCCATTTGAAGAAGGGGAAAAAAAGGAGAGAAACCAGCAGAAATGACTCAGGTGTCAAACAAAAGTCTCTTCCAAGAATAAGATTTATTTCACTCTGTAACCCTTTGCCAGAAGTTTGTGTTTTTGGGAAATGAAAATTTCTGTCTTGGTGGTATTAGTAAAGCAAAACCAGCTGAGCACATTCAAACAATGGACAGAGTATGTCTCTGGAAATTTTGAATTTTCTGGCTTTTGTCACTGTATGTCACAACCATAATTATTATTTAAACATAGAGGTGAACTGCAAAACAGAAATGAAACTTTAGCTGAGAAATGCTGTATGAAAGAGAAGTTCCTGCTAAGTTGTGCAAAACTCCAGCACAGCTCCATGTTTTAATTTATCCTTGTTTAAAGTTCTGCATCTGCCATCTGCAATTACCCTGGTGCAATGAGAATACCCCAATGAAATGTTTATTTACCAGCAAAAAGTGAGTTTACATGGTGGTTATTGGGGAATTTGGGCACTTCCCGAGGTTGAATGAGCAGGGAATTACTGTCTTGGCAGAGCCTGTGGTGCTCACCTGAGAGCAGGGGGCAATGCCAGGGATATTTCCTTCTGTCTTCCAGCTGGCAGATCACTTCTTCCAGGCAATGTGGAGCACAGTTTTGTGTTTCTCTAGCCTGGACAACTTCACATTTTAACTAAATTGTAGTAGAGTGTGGTTCGTGTTTTTTTAAATGCAACAGAATTTAAAAAAAAATAATCAATAGAAATAAAACCTTCTCTCTAAAGCTGGTAATTTGGGACAACAAAACTGTGGAGCTGTCTTCACATTGTCTTTCTGATACAGCCAGGTTTGGTGTTGGTCCTTGAAAAATCTTATGAATATGTTTAAAGCCAAGGTTAAATTGAAGTGAATGCTTTCATTTGATGTGCTACACTGGGATGAAATAACTCTTATTTTTGCTTTTCACCCATAAACAGGTGTGATGATTTGCTGCTGATATTTTTTGTGTATTTTATTAGAAGCATTAGGGGAAGACCAATGGAAAGCCTGGAGCAGGGAATCATATCACCTCTCAAACCTTCATTCATACACAGTCATAAAAAGATAAAGGGAATTTTAAAACTAGGTATATTTAACTTTTTTTTTGTATTTTAATTTTTTGGTGGGGTTTTTGTGGGTGGTTTTTTGTTCGTTTTGTTTGTTTGGGGTTTTTTTTTGGCGGCAATTTTTCTGCTGATTTCTTAAGTAGAGCTCAACTAAACATTTGGGAGTCCTGGCCTGAGTTTGGTACTTAACCTGGGACATGTAGGGTCACTTTTGTGTACAAACAGTGGGGTTTGTGATGGATTAAACATGTGATCTGCTTCAGGAATTGTCAAATAATGACATGAGGCACCTTCCTTAACTGGACAATAGTCTGATTTTTGGATAGCTTTGTAAAAGCTATTCTTACCTTTCTGTCCATGAAAACAGTTCTTATGTCTGTCCTTGGAAATACTGTTTTATCTGGTGTATGTGTTCAAATAAGGTTTTAAATGTTATAAACCAGAACCCTGCATAATGACAAAAAATTCTATTGGTAACAGTAGGCAATGTGATATGAAGTCATTGATGTCCATACGCTCTCAATCTCTGCTGTATTTCCTTTTTTCCCCCTCTGGAACAAACTAAAAAGGCTTTGGCAAAGCAGGACCTTACAACATCAAACTCCACCGAAGGCAGATTTCCACAAAGTGCTTGCACAGCACAGAAAGTTTAAACTCTGGCACCGAGACAGGTTTGTGTGGTACAGAAGAATTCTTATATTCCAATGTTTCTGTCTTACAAGCCTTTCTATGTCAAACTCTAAGTGGAATTGACTGTTTATCCCAGTTGATTTTGACTAGTGACGCCTTCCAGGTTGGAGGGCGCTCCCTTCTCTCTGTTTCCCATCAGCACTCCTTGACTACTGGCATGTGGTGCCAATTTGTTCCTTCTGTACAGAGAAGAAAAGAAGTTTGGATTTAATTTTAAGCCTTGACACGAGGTTTAATTTGCTAAAAAGGGGAGCTGTGCCATTGTAAATCTTGGAGGAGACACCAAGGTTGCAAAAATTGTCAGCCCAATCTGTTTTGAGCACCATTTCAGACGTTCTATTAAAGGAACAATATTCCTTTTTCACAGCTTGTTCAGCTGTGTCAAACCACACAGGTTAGCGTGGGGCTGGCTATTTATTGTACTTTTTATTGCTTTCTGATCAAGTTTTTATGCTAGGAGGGAAATTTATGTGCTGGAAATGATTTATCAATACCCCAGATGGGAGGAAAAAAAGTTGTTATTTTTCAGGTGAGTAAAGCACAAAGCACAGCAATGCAAGGCTTTGCCAGAGAGACTCATAGAAAGAATAAAATCCCTTTCCTATTAAAATCTCCCAGAATTACAGAATTAATCACATTTTGGTTCTGCTACCATCCTTTTGAAAGGAAAATTCTGGTTGAACATGATGTTGGCACTCGAGCCCTTGGATTATTGGTGTTGAGTCAGACCACACTCAGCTCTAAAGGCTCTTTGGCCTCGTGTGTCGATTCTGATCTTGCCCAGGATGATGTAAATGGTCCCTCTGCCTTCACTGCTTGTATTGCAGAGGAGGAGAGGCTTTAGCATGGAGCTCCACATCTCTGCTGACAATGTGAATTTGGTCATTGACTTCGGGTCAGGGTTTCAGCCTCTGTCCTAATTCTTTGTAAATGTTTCCTGAGCCATGATGATATTACCAGGGAAGGGCAGTATGACGTGATGGGATTTGGTAAATATTTATTTAAGCTAGTCTGGTTTTAAAAAAAATAATCATTTGGAGCTGGTTAAAACTCAGAAATTTCAAAGTATACCAGCAAAGCTATGATACATTAATGTATACTAAACCCTACACAGTATCTTGCTTCAGACCTTTTTTATTTTGCTTTTTAAGAAATGGATGTCTGACCCAATAGTTCATTTATTCTCATCCGTCACATAAGTCCTTTTTATTTCTTGGATTAAGTGCTACAGACCTAATAAATCATCGCTGCTCTTCTGGCACCATCCCAGCTCATGTTGTCAATCTGGGCAACGTGTGTGTGTAATGTTTGAAATTCTGCAAACCAGCAAGTTTTTGTTAACTTTAACTCTGTGGATTATAGAGAAAAGAGGAGAAATGAGAGGTGTGCCATGAGCTGCACAATTTATCAAAAACATTGGTTTTGGGCATTTGGCATGAAACGGGACCTAGTTCTAAATTTCCAATGGATTTTTTTTTTTTTTTTTAAACAAAACAAGCATTGCTAAACCCTTTGCCAAAACAGAGGGGGATGTGGATCCCATTTTCTCTTTGCATGAGAAACCAGGTGGAATTGGGGAGGGTGAGAGGCACAGATGTGTCTCTGGGGGAGCATGTTGGGCAGCAGCAAATGTACAATTCTCATGGGTGCAGTTCAAATATCATCTCTTGCAACCCTGAGCACAAGCATTTTGATTTTTCCCCGACTTTAGCCCATGCTCTATGTTGTACGTCACATCCCTGTTCCAGATGATGGGATTTATGGAGAGGAGGTGTTGGGTGCCTTGCAGGAAGCTCTGTAGCCAACTTATCTGTGCACAGCTCCTGACATATCAGCTCTGCCTCCCAGATCTTTTTCTCCTGGTTTTCCGGGTGGAATGGTTACTCCTCCTGAGGGTGAGGGAGGAGTGCAGTTAGATCCTCCTCCCCAGTTACTCTTCCTGCTGCTCTCCAACTCCCTAGTGGGAAGATCCAATTAACCCTTTGGCCACTCAGAGTGAGAAATCCTGATTTCGGAGTTGCAGCTCTCACTGCTGTTCTGACAGTTCTGATGGAGTTAAGGAGATAGTTTTAATCACACACAACAAATAGCATTTGTAAACAATATGCCACTTGTAAAATTTAACCTGAATTTATGGTGTCCTGCAACACTTCAGTGAAGGAGATGGATGCTGTGATTCATCACCTTTCTGGAGCTGTTGACCACAAGATTCTTTTTGCTCGTGAGCATCATGTGTTTATTAAATCTGAGGATGGCACCATGGATTTCAGTGCACGGAGAGGTCTGTATCCAGCTGATCTAGAAACCAGCCTCAGATCTGAGTCTAAGCAAACCCTGTGGCAGCTGCTGCTGAAAACAGCCTGCTGACCCCAGGCCAGCCCTCCCTCAACGCCAGGCATGGGAATTAAGTCAGCTGCTGAAATCCAGCTGGAGCCCTGGGAGTGCTCACCTCCCACTGCTCACCAGCAGCAGGAGATGCTGAGAGAGGGGAAGTTTCTTCTGGGAGGAGATCTCTCCAAGCTTCCTTCTCTTCCCAGTTGTCCTAATATTTCCATTTAGGGCAAGGCAACAACTCTGTTTGGGTCTGGAGTGATCTGCAAGGTCTTGTGATGAAACAAAATGTTGTTTACCTGCAACAAACAGAGAGAGAAATCCTCTCCCACGTGACTCCTGGGAATGTCTCAGGCATCCATCCATCCTCTGTTGGTCCACACAGACAAATTGCATCCAGAGGCATGCAGTGTTTGTGCAATTAATCAAGCCCGTTCTGAAGCCAGCATCATTTGGAAAGATGACCATTTATAGAAGATTTGTTGTTTGCTGACCGCAGTTACAATTATCTACGAGAACAGATAGGTCAGATTTATTTAAGTTGCTTTTTTTTGGTAAAAGCAGTATATTCTGTTAAAATTGGCCAGCGAAAAGATTTGTTTCCACGTGGGTGTGTATTTCAACGCTGCAGAAAAATGGTTATTTCATAAGCTTGAGCATCAATCTTTGGATTTACACAAATTTAAAATTATATTCCTAAGAGTTTGTAGCGGCAGCCAAGAGTTATTTTCTGGTTATTAATCTTTCTCCCCTATCCAAAAACATCCCCAAACTTTGTTTAGCTGTACAGTCTCTTCAGACTGTTGATTGTACTGCGCCGGGGCTGAGAATGTTTGAGTTTATGTAACCAGTCCCTCTGTTTAAATTTCAATGACAGATCTTTTCATTTTGTTTACAGCCAAATAACAATGCAAACGTGTCACGGCCGTGGTGTGCGGCCATCGAAAAGGCCACTCACCAAATTGATTTCTCCATCTTATCCTCTTCAAAACTTATTAAAAGCATTTCATTGTTGTGTGCCGGCTATTAGCGAGCAAAAATAAGCTTTCCTTATTTACACAAGGATGATGGCCAGTCGCTCTGTCTTGTGGGTTATTAGTTGTTTGGTTAATCACAAAGCTGTGTTATTCCAGCCTAGTTGTAGTTTGCAGCTAAGCAGAAAAGCCCCACATGGCATGACGGAGAAGTGTTTCCCAGCAAACCCAAATACTTCAATAAAATCATATCTTTAATCTGTTTATAGCCTTGCAATATTGAAATTGCTCGCATGGCTTTGATTATAAACTTTTGCGTCGACATGTTCGCGCTGGAGTATTCGGTAATGCGAACGTCAATGCGAGGCAGCTTTCTGGGCATAATTAATGCTAAGTGATAATTTGCAAGTGAATTCGTGGAGTCTCTTCTGGGTTTTCCATCTGGTCCTTATCATGCAAAGATGTCCAGTCAGCAGTGTTCAAGTTGTTCACAAAATTCTTCCCCAGCATCTCCAGGCACGGAAAGCTCTCGTTCTGGCCTCGATAAGGTTTCCTAACCTTCCTGACTTCTTTTTGCTTTTCAGGAAACTGTAACAACTTCCAGTTGCTTTAATATAATTAATTTTAGTGTTTCCTTAGGATTTTAACAGATTTTTGAGGTAGGCTAATGACGCAAGCTTAGCTCAGGGTCTATTTTTACCTACTGCAAAAAACCAACTCATATCCTAAAATCCTTTTCAGAAATTCCTCAGCCTCTGTCTAAAACCTGGTTGAGTATTTTCCTTCCACTGCTTTGCCTGTGGTGTGGAGCACTGAGCAGCTATCCAGGAATAAAGTTCCTCTTGTGCTTTTCTCTGTGTCCAGCCTGAATTCAGGGACAACCAGTATATATCTGTTTATATCCAAGCCAAGATTAGGATTTCTCCTTTATTTACCTTCCTACTGTCCTGAGCAGCCTAGCTCCTCATCCACTACTGTTTTCCTAGGATTAATATGGTACCTTGAACTTTAAATTTCTATAACTGTATTTAATTCCATTTATATTAATCTGATCAAAGCCAATGATACATTTATTGGAAATATTGCCACCTTTCTAAGTGGATGGATGATACCCACTAATTTTTGTATCATCAGCAAACTTCATTTACAAGAGATTTTCATGGTTCTAACAGGGTTGACTGTCACCATCTTGCAAAAATATTAACTATCTAAACAGCCTTTTTTTCAGAAATAAAACTGTATAGGGTTGGCAAAAAACTAATATGTTTAAGATTGCCTGGAAAAATTTGGTTTTTTCTTTTTTTTTTCCCTTCTCACTTAGAAATTTTTAATTCTACATGAAATTCAGTGAGTTAAATACATTTGTTAAGGATTTATGGATATTTAACTACCTGGGAAAAGCAGTAGATCTATATATTCTCCTGGACATCTGGAAATTCTGAGAATGTCACCTGCAAAGAACAAGTGCAGTGGGGTTGTGATCCCAGGAAGTGTCCAACCAAAGAGCAGCTGCACGGTCAGGAATCATGAGTTTATAGACCATGTCCAAAGCAGTGTGTGCACACAGATTCCTTTTGGGAAGTACTGATGGCCTGGGTGACAACCATTGCTTCCTCCACTCTGCATGTTCACAGAATCACAGAAAAATTTGTTTTGGGTTGGGAGGGAGCTTAAAGCTCAACCCATCCATGGGCAGGGACACCTTCCACTATCCCAAACTGCTCCAAGCCCTGTCCAACCTGTCCTTGGACACTGCCAGGGATCCAGGGGCAGCCACAGCTTCTCTGGGAATTTGTCCCAGTGAAACACCTCTGGGTGCAGTTTTTTCTGCGTCAATAAGAATCTCCACAGAGGTGAACTCTGCCCTTGTGATGAGATGGAGATCAGATACCAGATGGATGGAATGAAAAATGAGGGGCAGTGCTGTGGAGATGGCACAAGGAGCAAAAATTCGATGAAGGGACTGGAAAAACTTGTCTTGCGTGGATGTCATCAAATTCCTTCAGCTACTGGCCAACAGATGATTTTGTGCATCACCATTACATGAAAAAAATACTTGCAAAGGAGCCAAAAATCTGTTAAGTGAACTTGCAGGAAGTGAGGAAGGATATGGCAAAGATTTTGAATAAGACGCCCAGGAAACAAACTTCTCAGATTTCCAAGAAACACTTTTTCATTGGAAAGAAAACATAAAACCCCCCTGATTTTCTGAACAAATGCATGTGAAGTGTGAGTGACTAAAGGATTAGTTCTTCCCCTGCATAACCCCAGCATGAAATACCCAAATTCTCAATTATATGAGCTGCTTGGCACCTGAGAATGCTTATTAGTTATTGGAAGGGGAAAATGTGTAGCAGAACTATCAGGCCAAGAGAAATCCCATTCACACGCCTGAGAAAACTTGGGGCAACGTCTCGAAAGGAAGGTTTTGGAAAAGCTCTGGTAAGAAAACAGAAGCTGTGAATCATGCCATGCGGTATTAAAGAATTTAGAGAGCACACTGAGAAGTTCCATATCAATGCTTTTTCTTAAATATATTCAACAAAGGGCCTATTTCCCTTCAACACTTTCAAATTTCCACTTTCTCTCCCTTCTGCTTTTTAGCAGAAGAACTACTCAAAAAAAAAAGAAAACTTGCACAGTTATAGCTTTTACTGTAAAATCCCTGGATTTCTTGCCTTTTAGTTTTTCTGCTTTTCAATTGGTTTAGAGAGAATTTTAAAGTTACAGCCTGAAAAGGGAATATTAAAAGAAAGAGATTAGAAAAGCAATTGTGAGAAAAGTTTGGGAACTCATAACTTGTAACTCTTGTAATAGCTGCAGCAGGGCTGCACAGCAGAACATATCATTTTGTTCTCCCACAGTGCTCCAAAGTGGGAAAAATAACTTATTGGATCTTTGATTTCTTATCAGTGCTTTGCTGATCCATCAGTACAAAAATGTTTCCAATAATGAAATGGTTCAAGAAAGGAATTCAGACTCTCAGACCCCTTGAAGTTTAGAAACTCATTCTCTGACCAATTTAGCTTGAACTTCAATTAATATTTGTTGAATCTTGCATGTCTGGTAGTGTAAATCAGTTAAGGAAGATGCTTTGGGATTTATTGCTTCATCTGATTTCTTGGAATAGTCCAGGGCATTGGGATGAGTTGCCTGGAGCAGGCTGAGTATGGGAATTCTCCAAATCTAGTTTGTGTTTTTTCCTACTCCTAATCAAAGCTCACTGCCGTAACCTACAAAAACTGAGAGGTTTTGTTGCTTTTTCATGGGTTTTTTTGTGTTTGTTTGCTTAGGGATTTTTTTTATATATAATAGAAAATTATTACAGTCAACCTGGCTTGTACAGGGGTGAAATGGATCATTCTGAGGCCATTCTTACCTTGAAATATTGTAAGGGAGCAGAACACACAAGAGCAGCCCCAGCCTTCAGACTGATCAACTCTGTCTCACTTGTGATCTATCTGTTTCTTTTGCAGTGTTAATTTAGTTTGCATTTTTCTTGTAAGATCCAATGGGATCTTTGAAACAAACGCTCAAATGGTGGATTAATGAAATTAACGACAACAATTTATGTTTGCATAGAGCAGGTTTTTGTTCATTAGATACACAGAGCCCTGTGTCAGTATAACAGATAATTTCAGAAAAGGTGCTCAAAAATTTTGTTTTCCTGTGTAAATTAAGGAAATTGTCTATATTTTGATTTTGATAACATAACAAATACCCAGGATAAACTACCATTTGAGGAAAGCTACATTTTAACCTCTCTGGCTTTTCATCTGCTGTAATAGATGGGAATTTTCACTTCTTCTCTATCCCCTCAATTGAATGCTGTAAAACCTGTTAGTGGCACTGAAGATTATATGAGTGCTTCTATAGAGATATTCAGGCTGTATTTTACTTACACGAAATTGTTAGAAATGTTGTCATATTTTCAGTTTGCTCTGACCTGGGACATGGGGACCTCAGAGCTCTTCCCAACCCATGTCTCTCCATTGTGATACAATCTGAATATCAAAGAATGCCATTGACAGGAGGAACATATTAATTATAATTAGTGTTATTAGTAAAAATTAATTTAGATTGAAGTTTCATGAGCTGTTCCTCATGTCACTTGTCACTCAACAGCTCTGATAAGGAAAAACAGTATTTCAGGTTGTTATATTAAAACATTTTAAATAGTGCCCTGCATAACACTCCCTTTTTATACAACACATTTTTCAATTTTCTTCTCTCCT
Source organism: Entomyzon cyanotis (assembly GCA_024500445.1). NCBI lineage: Eukaryota > Metazoa > Chordata > Aves > Passeriformes > Meliphagidae > Entomyzon > Entomyzon cyanotis. The sequence goes on from JAKEPQ010001026.1 coordinate 2,584,195, forward strand.
TCTATGTGTTCTTTCCTCTCATTTTCTTGGTGTAGCCGTTTAAAAATATAAACTGCGGAAGCTGACTTTTTCTTGCTTGTGGGGCTTTTATTAGAAGAGGTTCACAAGTGAATTTTATTAGGGTAGAGATCTGTAAAGTTTGTGACATATTAAACTGTGTGCAAGCTGCATCTTTTTTTGTCATAAAAGACTGGTGTATTTTTCTCAATAGAATATTTAGAAAATAAAAGAACAGCTTAATTTTATTCTTAAGCAGGCTTAATTGAGCTAATGATGCTGAACTTCACTGCAATATATTGTATATCCCAAATTGTCCATTTTTAGTAGTGATTTTTATCAGGCAAGGCTTTTTCTTTAAATTCCTGCAGATTTGTATGACTTTAATTATATATTTGGCTATATCCATAAGATATTGAAAGTATCTGGTTTTCCCTCAAAGATTTACTGAATTATATTTTCCTTTTGTATTGCATTAAATGACAGCAGATACAACAAATGAGGGCTGCAGTCTGAATCATTAATTAATTATTACAATAAAAAGAGTTTCTTATTTCTGCAGTGGTTTAGTGTTGCCCTGTGTTGTGGGATTACTGATTTATTGAAACATTATTAAGCTTTCCATAAGGAATTCAGGCTATTTTATTTTTTTCCCATTGTGAATCGAAGGAAAAATAAGTATACAAGAAAAAAACCACAAACCCTACATATGTGTGTGTTGAAAGACTAAGAAATTGGTCAAAATTCTGCTGCAGTTCATTAAAAGGAGAATTTCAGGCAGACTAAACTATGTTGGCAGTCACTCATTATTCCCTTTCACGTCGATGCTGATTCTGGTGTCTGTGTTTTCCTCCAGGCTGAGGCTTTGCAAATATATTTTCTGTTTTAGGGGTGGCTAAACTAAAGTAGAGATTATTCAAGCTAATTGTATTGATAATTTTATTAACCAGGACCAGGGTGGGAACTTCTGGCATAACTACAATTTAATCCTAGGGTGTATTTAAACACAGAAATATTATTAATTTATAGCAGCACAGGTCATTGCAATGTGATAGATAGCAATAGTTTTTGCTTTACTTTTTCTGTTTGGCAAGTTTTTCCTCTCTGCATATCGTAGTGGTGTGTTTTTTGTTTGTGCAACACTTTGTAATACAGATAAAAGAAATATCAACTTCAAGGTCTTTGAGCACGTCCTGTGCTGCTTTGGTCTATTAAATTACATTATTGGGCTCTCCACAAAAAAGCTGAAGTTTTCTACCTGTCACTGCTACTGCAGACAGAAATTTAATGTGCACCAAACAATTAAAACCGAGATGTTTATAATATCTAAATTGTGTTATTCCTCTAAGCATTAAACTTGGTTGCCTTGTGAAGCTGCTCTGTCTGCAGTTGCTGACTCTCCCACCAAAGGGTTTGGCAGTACCTTCTGGCCACAGAGCACTTCTGGAATTATAAAATATATTGGGCCTATTTCTCCTTTCCCCTCAATGGGCAAAACTTAACAAGACCAAAGCCTGCTGGACAAATAAAAAGAACGAAAGAGTTGAAAGAATTTGCAGAAAAGGCAGTTTCAGGCTTCTTTAACAATCCACAGATGCCAAAAGGCACAATAAGGAGGAGATTCAGATCAACAATGTGACAGATATCTTTTATTCTATACTGATGCTGCCAGAAAAAGAGATTTAATATGGGCTCTCCTACCACTCTCTGCCATCTCATTTAGGCGTCCAGGTGACTCAGTAATGCATCCCAGGAAAATTTATCTTCTCAGAATCTGTAATTTTCTGACCCAGGAAAATGTATTGTGCTGGAAAAGGGCTGAGGAGAAGCAGTGCTTGTCAGTGGTTTTTTCCAGTGTGTGGAAATCACAGGAGCAGCAGCATTACAATGTTGTGTGTTTGGCTCTTGAGAGCTCTGCAAGCTTGTTTGCACTTTTCTCCTTGGATGAGACATAAAAGGCAGGATATTTCATAGTATTTATTCATTCAAAGGCTTTAGAGCAAAGAATTCTTCACTCCAACAGCTGAGGTCATAATCCATGCTCTGGGAATTTGCTTTTATCTGGAAATCAGTGGGGAGAATGTCCAACCCATTTTTTGGGTTCTTCTCACTGAGCTGGTCATTTCCCTCCATCCCAGGCTTTCAATAAACCCTTTTTATGAGATAATTTCTACACATCTTTTCTCTTTTCCAAATGCTTGAAATTGTACTGATTTTCCAGCTCGTCCAGGTGTGCTGACCCTCAAACCAGCACAAAAAGAACTTCTTGGATATAATTAAGGCATAACTCAACTCTTTTCTTTCTAAATTAATCCTCAGTTCTTGAAAAGTATTTGGTTGTTTTCCAGGGCATAAGGAGATGATCACTGTCATTACCAAAGGAATGATTTGCAGGATCTATTGAGGAGTGCAGGAATAAGGGAAGAGAGGTGTAGGGAAATTCCTTGGGTTGCACCTAAACCACGTCTTTTCAAACAGTTTTCCATGCAAAAGCACTCCTAGAATGAGAAAAAAATTGCATGTCTGAAAGGTTATGCTTTGGAGCAGAGCAGTTTGTAAGCGAGAAGGTATTCTAGAATTAATAGAAAATGATATAAGTCAGAATTAAGATTTATTGCTTATTGTGCTACACAATGTAAAGCATATATACACATATGTATATACATATGTGTATATATGCATATACATATACATATGCATATGCATATACATATACATATACATAAAGATATATAAAACACATATACACATATGTAAAGATATATAAAAAATTGTGGCTTAGGAAATACTTATTAAGAAAAGGAGTCATCAAAAAGCTTTAAATTCTCAAATCTGAAAGAGAAATCTGTGTTCTCCTTTCTCTTTAACTGGGATGGAAAACTTAAAAAATTTGGACAAAGTTTCAGAGAAAATCCATGAAGCAGAATTAAACACTAAATACCATTCCAACCTTTAACAGCAAAATATATATATATATATCTTCCAATTATCAGTTTACATTGTCTCAGAATTTATTTCTGGCTATTTCCATCAGGGCTAGGTTTGTATTCTGATATTTTGACAAAGGAAAAAGGTAAAAATGCCTTTGAATTTAAATAGACAAACAAACTGATGCTGCAATAGCCAAAACTCTCCCGTCTCTCTGAGGACACTTCAGAGGAGCTGTACCCACATGTTGTCTCACATTTAAGGATTTTGGAAGGATTTTCTGTTTTGCTTTGGGTTATCATTGAACCTTTTCTCGTGGGCATCACTGATCCATGATCCCCAGACCAGGTAGGATGGGGGAAATCTCTTTTTTGTCAGACTTTCATCCCCATGTCCATGTTAAAGATTACTGCAGAGTGGGCTGGGAGTTTCTGTAGGCTGAAATATTAAATTCAAATGTAATTTTTGAGCTTGTTTGCACTCCTGTGGCTCCCAGGTTCCTGAGCATCCCAGCACATGGAGCTTGTTCCCATGGTTGGGTGCCAGCTCCTGGAAAAACAGTTATTATATGGGAAATGCACTCTTCTTTCAAACTTATCTCTCCAGCCCTGTTTAATAAATGATGTGTTCATGATCTTTTAACATCAGTAACAATTTGTTAGTCATATTACAGCGCAGAAGAGAGAGACTGGGAAGTTATCTGAACCATTTTAAAACTTAAATTAGCCACCATAAAGTGCAGAATAAAATTATAAAGACTTTCTTGTAATACAAAATTCATAGAGACAAAACTCTAATTTCCTGATGGATATATGATATTAATGTAACGGATACCTCAGTGTAGTTAAATTGCATTAAATGGTTATTAATGCTTGAATAAACTTCAAGGAAGTGGGTGCTGGTTGAAATGGGATAATATTTTGTTCTGCTAAATTATACGTTAATTGGTATTTCCTCTCTTGTAAAAGGACCTAAAGGGCTTAATAAAATATGTGGTAGAAACATTAGTTTTTCTTCTTGAGATGTTAAGTCTGGAGCTTAACCGGAAACATTTCAAATCATTCCCAGAAAATTCATCGGCGCTGGCGATGACATGGCTTACGGGACTTCCCAAAATAAATAATTATGGCTTTCAGTCAGGAATATCCAGCAAGGAAGGCAAAGAAAAGCGACAAGTGGCTTATTTGCTGTTTTATTTTTATATTTGAAACTACACTTTGCTTAGGTGTAGGGAATTGCTTTAAGGGAAATACAGTGGATAATGAAGGCTCTTGGCATGGGGTTGGGAGAACAGAGGAGGGGAACAGGAAAGGAGTTCAATGCCAGACTCTGGATAATTCAAATCACCAAATCAGGAGGAGATTGTTTAAGAAAATGTCATTGAATGTTGGAACTTTCCTGAAGTGATTTTTACTCCATTGTAAAACTGCTTATTCCTTGTGGTGTCAGAACTGGCCAGAATTGTTGAGGACAGTGTGTGACATTCTACATGGAAATATCATATATGGATACTCTTTCATTTTAGGAAGGGAAAGACAGAAACTCCTCCCTCCTTATGAATAGATGTATGTCTCTCTCTATCTATCTATCTATCTATCTATCTATCTATTTATCTATCAATTATCTATCTATCTATATCTATCAATTATCTATCTATCTATATCTATCTATCATCTATCTATCTATCTATCTATATCTATCTATCTATCTATCTATCTATCATCTATCTACCTATCAATTATCTATGTATCTATCTATCTATAATCTATCTATCTATCTATCTATCTATCTATCTATCTACCATTTATCTATCTCTCTCTCTATATATGTAGATATTATGGATAATCTTCCACTCACTTGTACATTCAATAATACTGCGCTTAATAATTACTGAAAATGTGATATTTCCAACTTTTCTTCTGGAGGAACTTTAGTTAGTTAATGGATGACTGAATACCTACAGAAAACTAATTACAACCACAAAATTAAGTAAAATGATTTCCTTTAGGACAGAGGACCTGGTGAGGATGCCTCAGCCTCTTGCTTTGTAAGAGCCATTGATATTTTCATTTCAGTGTTGGGTTTTCCAAGGTAGATATGCAAAGTTATCTTTTCTCTGATCCTTCTGGCCCCCTCCTCATGTTAAAATCACACCCTGTCTTGAAGTGTTCCTCATAAAGATTTTATTTTTCAGGCGATATTTTCTGGGAAACACAAACTGGGAAATTCTTTTTGTGTAACTTAAAGCAAATCGCTGGGAAGGAATGAGGTTAGCCAAAGTTTTTGAGCTCTGTGGTTTGTCTTAGGAGAAAAACACGATAGTGGAATCAGATACTTTTGATGCAATATAAATACTTCCATATTTACAAAGAATGGGCAAGTTCCCATTTCCTGATTGCCGAAGGAATCATATAGGAGGCAGTGCTTTTGTTTCCAGCCAAGTGTGATCCCTTTCATAGATTTAATTCAGAGTCTGGCTATGACTATTGCTCTCCCTGTGCCTTGTCTTTTCTCAGCGTCCCTTCTCTTTCTCTTTATTTTCCTCCAAGGCACATTTTAGACAATCCCAGAGTGGTTTGGGTTGGAAGAGACCTAAATATCATCCCATTCCACCCCTGCCATGGCAAGGACATCTTCCACCATCCCAGGCTGCTCCAAGCTCTGTCCAACCTGGCCTTGGACACTTCCAGGGATCCAGGGGCAGAACTGACTGGAAACAAAAACTATTTTATAAAAGCCAGGTGCTGCAAAGACCTTATTGCAAACTCTGTGCTGCCTTGTCAGAGGGAATTTGGGTCATTTCTGGCTGAATATAACTTTTCAGGGTGATTGATCATGGAAGAATAAAGCCATTGAGTGAAGAAACTTTCTCAGAGGGGAAAAAACCTCAAACAACATTTTCTTCTGCTTATATTAAATTCTGCTCATCCTTACCTGGTGCTAGGGGAACAGCTGGCTCTTAAGGGGATTGTGATGGGTTTGTGATTAGCCTTGATGATCTTGAGGGTCTTTTCCAAACTCTACCATTCCCAACGAGTCCATGGCCTCTCCCATGGGGTTTGTAATTGCCCTGGGGCAGCACAGGGTGTTGGGAAACCTTTGTGTGCAGTGACAGCAAAAACCCTGAGGGACTCAGCATTTCTGCAGATGAAGATCCCCAGAGATGATGGAGCTTCACCCCATTTTTGGTTGGCAAAGAGCAGATGGTGCAGCAAAGCTGAGTGTGAGGGAGACCTTGTGCTATTCACTGCTGCTGCCTAAATTCATTTCTGAAGGAATCTTTTTTTTCTCTTTCTGAAAACCACAAAAAGTATCAAGGCAAAGTAGTTTTACCCTTAGAAAATATATATTTTTTTAAATGAGAGAAAAAAGGAGAACTTGAATGGGATGATAGCTGTCATGGTATTCTGAGGGGTGTGAGGTTGTATTCCTGCTTTTATAGGGCATTGCTGGTGTTTTTGAGGAGCAAACTGCTGTTTTGGTGTGTTTTTACCATTTTCTCCAGAGCAGAGGCAGCTCAGAGCTAAGTCCTGCTCCGCCAGGGAGGAATGATTTATTGGATGATCTCCCTGAGCTCCCAGCCTTTTCCTTCCCTTCTTCAATACCCTGCACAAGAATGGAAACACTTCATGGGCTTCATCTTAATAGGGACTCCCCCACTCCAAAACAAGATCTTTATCCAAAGATTTTAATTAATTGCAAAAGTTAAAAATAAATCGTGCTGGAGTACCATTGATAATCCTCCTAGGCTGGCTTTCATTCATGTTAATGTGTAATACAGCCACAGTAAGATTTAATTTTAACCATAATTATAAAAGTTTGAAATTAAATCTTACTAGGGCTGTGTTCTCCATTAATATGGACAAAAACTGATCTGGGAGGATTATTATGGGGGACACAAGAAAGATTTAATTTTTAACTTTTATAATTAATTCAAAAATGTGATAAAGGATTTTGTTTCAGGGGAGGGGGGAAGTGCTCTCCAGACCACTAAGACATCCCAGCAGTCTTTCAGAGCCATCTTAATTACAGCCACAAAGAATTATTTGTTAGAGAATAGTGGTCAGGAGCTCAAACTGCTTCTTTTATCCAGAAATAAATGTGCAGACACTTGGAAACTTTCACTGAATAAAGGACTGCAGTTGGTGAGGAAAGAAGATCAGATATATATATATATATATGCAATATATATATTTATATTTTTGTGTTTATATGTGCAAATACGTGAACACATGGAGGTAGAAATGCACATCTATATAAAAATGGATATATATATGTGAATATACATCTATTTTATTAATAAATGTGTATGTACTTATGTAAAACTTTTAGCAAAAATGCATATTTTCTTCTCTTCTTTTCTAATGCTTTATATAGACGCATTGAGACATGTACCTAAATGTATGGATAGGAATTTTTCCCATTAAAAAGGAGTTACTGCAATAGGAGAAAAGGAAGATTAATAGAAACCATTGCTTCCAATGGATGCACTTGCATGTGGCTGCACTGAATTTTGGGGTATTTGTCATGCTGCAGAGTGGGCAGAAATCAAGGAAATTCACTGAACATTTTCTACAGAGGATCAGGTTATGATAAAATTAAAGATGTATGAAAACAATTAAAAGGAGAGAAGTATTAATTTCACAGGTACATGCTTAGGAATCAGTTTTGGCTTTAAATCTGCTCTTCTCTGAAGTACCAAACCTCAATGGTTTCATGTTCAGCTCATGTTTGTGATTCCACATCAAACACACAATTTTCCAGTGCAGAGGGGTTGGATTTTTGAGTCCAGCTCATGGTCACACTCTTTTCTTTTTGTTGCTCTTTTTTTGTTTCTTGCCTCCAGTGTTGAAATTTTAGCATTCAGTCTGAAAATTCCAGTAGATTCTTTCCATATGATACCAAAAATAGGATTTAGTGATGAGTCTTGGTGAGGATGCTCAGAGTTCAGAGCCAGGTTTAATTCCTTATCCTGACAGTTCCTCATCTGCTGAGGTTCAGTTCTAATTGTTTTGGTTTGTTTTTTTTTTTTTTTTAAGATGGTAATTCTTTGTATTTAATTAAGTACATTTTATTATAGTATGAATAATAACAATATTTTATTATTACAAGTGCTATTTTAGTTTTGAGGGTTGGGATTTTTTGCATTGTCCCATAAATCTTGCCAAGTTTATTTAATAACAAAATAAAAAAATAATTACAACATTTTTGAGCTATTTTTTAAAAAATTCCTATAATTTTGGAAGCCTGAAAAACAATACTCCAAAAGAGTAAAGCAGGGATAGTATAAATATTTTTGCAAGCTTCTGCATCTTTGTAAATAAATATCAAGCTAGTCAGACTCTTTCTCCTCAACTTCATAGTTTTATAATATATTTCTGTACTTTTTTCTCCCCTTTTATTATAAACGTAAAATCTGAAGAACTCCATCCTCTATTTCTTCATTCAATGTGATGTTTAATGTAGGGTTGGGTTTTTGCTTATTTCTGTTTCGCTGATATTGTGGGGCTTTTTATGAGCATCTTCTTTCATACTTTATTGTCCTTTCTGCTAGTAATCAGGTTTGGACCACACTGTAAAACACATTATTATGAAATTTTGTCGTTGTAAAGGGCAGATTCTTCCTGCATTAGCACAATAACCACTCCTTGCTGTAATTTACTTTACCAAATGGCCCCAAGTAAGTAAAGAGCAACGTGCAAAAATTATAGTTACAAAGCCTTTCTTTTTGGTATTGTTTGTGACAAGCAGCTGCTATCCTTTGCAAAAGCTTTGGAATAATAATGATAATAAAATCAAACTCGAGGAAAATGCTTTTTCCCCCCTTTTCTTTCTTACAAGGAACATTTTGTATTCTGTTCGAGGCTGTAGGAATGTTCAGACAGTTTGATATAAATGGGAAAAACCATGGAGTGGTCCTGGGTCTGGTCCATAATTAGTGTTTATATCAGGAATAGTATTAATAGGAGGAAATGTTGAAAAATAATTTTGTATTCTCAGGGTAGGTTTTCCTCCCAGAACTAAGTACCTGAGGAAAACTTGCTTTCATAACCACTTACCACTATACTCACTAAAATTCCAGTCCTGAATGAATGAAAATTGAAGATATTTAATATATTCTGAGAATCGGAAAGTTCTGAAATAGATAACAACAATTTTTCTGTTTGTGAACAAGACATTGAACAGGGAGTGTTATAAATTATGGAGGATACTTAAAAACTGTGGTAACTCCATTGTTGTTGTATTTTAGTTGACATATTATTCATTCCTCTGGTGGCAGAACAAATTTAATAATGTGCAACTCTTTCCTCTCTTCTTCAAAATTCCTGAATTTCCAAGAATCTTCTGAATAACAACTGACACCTTTCATAAAAATATACATAAAAACTCATGAATATTGAAGTCTGTGCATGCCATTGGAGATATTTTAGGTAATAATTGACTATTTAAATTAAAATATGTTGTATGTGGTGCATACATTTGGCTGCCTGGCAGAAAGGAAATGGTGGTGATTTCAAAAAGCTCCCAACCTTGTCAGAAAATGCCAAAGTGCTTCTAAATCTTTACTATTAAAAACAAAGAAAGAGTAAAAGATATTTTATTACAGGGTCTCCCCTTCAGTCTCTGGCTTTGAGCCAAAGCACACTATGGAGTAACAACTGGAAATGACCCTCACTCTTTCCACTCTGTCCTTTCTTTGCCTTGGCTTAAAATTAATCACATTTAAAAAAAAAACAACATGGCAGACATTTCGTGGTCAGCCCTGATTTTCACTCACGCCGTGGCTCTTTGCCAGTGTCTGATGTGACATCAGAGAGATGTCCCCGTGCTGGTAGGACCTGGGATGGGATCCATGATGGATTAAACATTGAATATGAAATTGGCAGTGCCAAAAGGAGGACTGATTGGATATCTGCCATGCCAACCTCCCCACTCTTGCTGGGGTGCTGTGGCTAGCACAGGTCTTTCCCATGAGAACTTTCTCCTGTGTTTTATAAACAAAGATAAAGTTTGGATGTTATTAAAAACAGTGTCTCGAGATTTGGACAGTTCAGGCCTGGCCAATCAGGCCTAGGGGGAGGTTTCTGACTGACCAATCTGGGTGACCTCTGAAAAATCTATATAAGTTGGAATTAAATAATAAAAGCTCTCTTTTCATGCCACGCTGAGAATCTGGGTCTTTTTCTCTGACTAGCGGCTCAACTGCGACAGGGTCATGTCTTCCCAATGCCTTCTCATCGTTTCCAATAGAATATCCTGATGTTCAGCAAGGATTTCTCATGATTTCCAATAGAATATCCTGATGTTCAGCAAGGATTTCTCATGGTTTCCAATAGAATATCCTGATGTTCAGCAAGGATTTATGGAAACCTACAGGAGCCTCTCTGTGGATATGTTCTGTGATTAATACAACAGGCAAGGGATTTCTAATATGACATTTTCCTTACAAAAAAAAGTCTTTAAAATAGATTCCTCCTCCTCCTCATATCCAGAAGATAGGACAATGCTCAGCTGAACATTAGGTCATTTTAATGATAATATTAGGTGCTAGATAAGCTTAAAATATATCATGGCCTGCAAAAGCCCTCAGCTAATCAGTGCATGGGCTGAGTTGTTTTCAACTTGTTTGTCCTTGATTGGTTCTAAGAATGACATATTGCATTTCCAAACTCCCAGGGGACCCCTTTGGGTATGAACTGTCCTCTACATTTTCACTTATCCAGCCCAACATTCCCCTTCCCATCGTGTCTCCTTGGCTCTCAGCTCCTCCAGTACTCAGCAGAAATGTTCTCTGTCAAGCACAGCCAGGAGTTATCATACCCCTGAGGAAAGCTGAGCATTCGTGTTCCCACCAAGTCCTTCCCCCTTTCCCAGTGGTGCTGACGTGAGGATTTCTTCCCAGCTGTTACTCCCTCTTTCCCTATTCCTCGGCACCAGGTTTGAGATTTCTGCCTCTTGACCCAATTCATCTTCTCTCCAGAAAAAACAAGTGGGGTACCTGGAAAATTCAGTTTTCTTTTCTGTGTGTTGGAGCCTTCTCTCCATCTTGCGCTCTTTTGTCAAAGAGAAGGAAAATAATTTTTTTTTAAACAATAAAAAATATATTTCTGCAAAACTGAAGTTCCTTTACAAAGGATTGTAAAGCATTGTTTAACTTGGCCATGTCACGACTTTGTCACATGAGCTCTGCATTTCTGTACATGTAGAGTTTTCTATACTTATCTTTGTGCCTATTTTTCCCCAAGGTGAGTAAATCTACTTTTCTAAGAGATTAAATTAGGTAAAATATCCTCCTATTTTACATTACCATGTAAAAAAAGAACAATGACTTCTACAACCACAATGATGTAGTTATTCCTCTTCTAAAAAATCAGTATTGCAGCACAGTTTGCTTCCAAGTTTGCTTTATACATAGAAACAGATTTTTTGGGATACCTTCAAAGGCTTTTTTTCCCACTTTTCCCACCTCTCCTCAACACTAGGGAGATGTTTTTAGGACACCCAGTGAAACTCAGTGATGTATCTGGTAGCAATCTAAATTGTGATTAGCCAATGGAATTCTGCATTTCCATTAAGGCTGAAGCCCAGTGTCCCTGAGATTTATATCCCTGAATCTCTCAATTGATTTATAACCTGGTAATCCTTTTATCCCCATTTATATGCAGCATAACTTGACGTAAGTGCTCGAATGTCTCCATTAATCGAATTCAAGAGTGTTGGACTGAGAAACTGGAGCAAAAACTTTTAGGGCCTACTGTAAATACCCTTTTTGTCAGGGGAAGGCAGGAGGCAATATGCCCTTGAGTTGAGCTTTATGTATATGAAGGAGAAAAAAAATCTAACACCTATTAATGCTATATATGACAGATGGGGGTTTTTTGATAATTTTTTTTTTCATCCTCAGTGGATTGCAGTGCTATAGGGAGAGATCCATATGGATTACCTGGTTCCTGGTGCAGAGATAACAATCCAGGTCCCAACCAAAATACAGTGATTTTGTAGGGCTGTTCAAACCATTGGAGTCACCAGGAATGATGTATCTAGATTTTGAAAAACATCACTGGAAACCACTTTCTACTTGCTTTAGGTGCTGGAACGTGTCTGCTGCTGTTAAAAACGAGGAACTTTTCCTTCCTTTCAAACCATGCAATATTAACATTTCCCTTGTTGTAGAGCACACAGGCGTGAAGTCCCAACACTGCTAATTTTAATTATGTGATGGGAAATTTAGTGGTTGCAGCAGCTCTGCATTATTAGTGCTCCTTCAGCGTGGATGTAGGAATGAGATGAAAACCTCCCTTACAAGCAAATCCATGGAGTTTCTCTGAAACCTTTCCACAACCTTTTCTGGCCACGTCTGCAGAGGGTAGGAGAGCCCCAAGCTCCCCTTAAATCAAATCTGTGGCACAGCAAACCAAGGAGCTATTAAAATATATTTATTATTCATTATTAGTAAATTGCCTGCCTGTGGTTTAGTGGAGAGTGGCAAACTTACAATTTTGTTGACTCGTTGAAAGTCTTCGGCGTGGTGTCCTGCAAACCCCAAATTTGTATTTATAGCATTAATTTTAAAGCTCCATTTAAGCAATTACATGGAAATGATGCAGAATAAAGGTAAATGTTGCAGTGTGCTGGAAATCTGCTGGTGGAAAACACCACTGTGTACCTTGAGACTTCATGTGCTGTTGGGATAAGAACCTGATTTAACCCAGAAATTTACAGGTGAGGCCGTGGAAGATAACGTGTGCCACTACTGAAGATGTGTTAATAAATTATAATTCTGAATGCTGCATGCATCCCAATTGCCTCTTTAGTAAATACTTAACACGTTAAAGCCTGCCAGAAAATCAGATGAAATGAAACCAATTTAATTCCTTAATTTGTATTATGTTATGCAATACTACATCATGTTGGGGCCATAGGAACAAGGAATTGATATTTTCTGAAGTCGCTCTCCTGTTTCTCAGCACTTTGTTAATGTGCTGCTTCTCCCTTCAGGGACAGAATGATAAGAAAACTTTCCATATTTTAGGTGTAATCCTCCCTTGCGCCGTGGGAGGAAAGGAGGTGGAAATAAAAAAGGAGGGACATCGTTCCTGGCCTCCTTTCTTATCATGAAATAGCTTTACTGCCAGAATAATTCTATGAACTGGCATTAAATTCCAAGAACTAGCATTAAATTGGTAATATTTAATGCTAAAATTCAATGTTTGCCCATCACAAAGCTGCTTAAAATTTACTGTGAGCACCTTAGATGATGAAGTTGTTTAAAATGAAAGATGCACATGAATGTGCACAGTGTTATTCAGGAAATATCTAGAAATAAAACCAACTGACCTTAACCCATGAGGTGAAATGTTCCTCTGCTCACTGCATGTGTGGGCTGAGCAGAAAGGCTGGGATGAATCTGAGAATTGTGATGGTCAGCAGCAACAGCATCATCAAAAAAAGCTAATTAGTCTGAAAAGTGTCCAGGAAAAGGTCTTTATTAACAGTTTTGAAAAGACAATTCCATGAAATTTAGAGAGCTGCTTGAAGAATGAGCTATTTGTGAATGTTTACAAAAATCCTTAGTGATTTTCTGAATTTTGAATTAAACTGAATACGGTTTATAAAATTCTTGAGAATTTAATTCAAAAGAAGATATTTTAATGCAAGAACTTTAAATTTGGTGATCTCCCCTGCAGAGGAGGGGAATGGGACCTGCTGTGGGTCTCAGCAAACAAAGTGAGAAAGGAAAATTATCTTGAGCCCTGCTAATGACCTGGAATGATCCTTTGGTGGTTGGGTTCAGCTCCTGGAGGGAAATACCAAAAACTATATATTGGGTATCTGATATAACCTTATAATAAATCAAAAAGTTTTGTTTCTTTTTTTTTCTGAGTGAATCCAAAAAGAATTTTTGTAGTTCTGCCTAAAGGGAAAAGGATTGACATTCCAATACCAGGACAAAATTAAAATAGAAAAACAAAAAAAGAAGAAATTGAAAAGGATTTAAATATTACCTTAATTTTCTGAGAGCACTTTTAATATGCTTTGCTGATCCTAAACCCATCCAAGTGACTACTTTAATGACTCATAATTTGGTTTTCTAGTTGCTAAAAGAAGCCAAAGTCAAAAGAAGAACTGTCTTCTGTGTTTTGGCTGTGCACTGTATAAAATAATTGACTGTCTGCTGAAAAACTGTCTTGTCATATTTTGTAATAAAATAATATTTTTTGTGCATAACTTGACCTGTCCTAGTGAGTTATGCTGCTCATTGTTTCATAGTAACAATTTCCAATGGGATTTTAATAATGCTCTTGCTTTACCATCTTGTGCGACGTAAGCTGTTACATTCAATTTGTGAGAAAAATATTCAGGTATAAAACTGGATAATCTGTATCCCTTTAGAATCAAAAGTGACTTTGCCAAAATATTTTAACACATGAAATTGCTTCTTAAGAGATGTTTGCTATGATAAAACGACAGAAAACTACATTTCCATTATAATTATAACTGACTAGTGGTGCTAAGTTTTTATAATTTAAAGGTATTCTCAAATCTGACAGCTCTTCCATGTTGAATTATGCATTTCTGGCTCTTAAATAGTTCTGCTGGCATGAGACAGCTGAGATGAAGTTGTCTTTCTAAAATAATTGCTCCATGGAGCATCCATTATACCTTCAGAAAAAATGTATTACTTGACTTCTACAAATTATAGACTAGCCTATAATGGGTATTTTTGACAGCTATTAGCTTTAAAAAAAAAAAAAACCTGAACAGTAAAATGAGTATTGATATCACTCTGCCGTGTCTTGCATGCTAATACCAACCCTTTCTGTGCTCCTTTTCTAAAGCATGATGTAATCATTAATTACAATAATATTGATGTAATTGCACTCATCCTAAGCTCCCTCCTGTAATAGCAACGTGTGATTTTTTTTTTTAACATCAATCCATATTTTCTCTTCTTGGAAAAAGGAAAAAAAGGCTTAAGGAGAAAATCCTGTGCTGTGTTTTGACATCATCAATGCTCAGGATGAGCAGATCTGGGAATTGAGGGGAGGGTTGGACTTTCATGTGAATTATTGTGGTGTGGCTGTTGGCTAATCCCAGAGACCACACCTTCCAAAGTCCTGCAAGAGGAGACATCATGAAAAGAGGTTCTGGTGTTTGAACTTCCTTTTTTTTGGATATTGGATATCTCCAACAGATATTTCTGCCTGCAGCAGCCACCTGAGCTCCTGTGTTTACCCCTTTGTGATGGATTTGAAGTTTCAGATCCAACACTAGTGACTCATCAGTTCACAAAGTGTTAAAAGAGGAGTTCCTGGGACAGGGGGAAGAGAAAAACCCACTGAACTTACTCAATAACAGGAGATTTTGTATTTTAAGTATACATTTATCATATTTTATTCCATAGGCTTGTATCTAGAAAGTGGTATAGCCAAACTATAATAACACTATTGTATGAGAAAACATAATTACAGCTGAGTCTATTAATTTGCAGCAGTGCTAGCCACAAAAATAAGGGATTTTCCAAGATTTTCTGCTCTGTGACCATTGCCCATCACTCCTGTGGGATGGAATAGCCAGACTGGGGCTGATCCACATTTCTGGTTATTTGTATATTTGGTGCTGAGTGAGAAGTGTTTGTCTGGGAGGCTGCAGGTTCTGTTGGTGTGGGGAGAGAGGAGGGAGCAGGAGGGATGGCTGGGGAGGATTATTTCTGCCCTAGGACTATTCTGACAGAGGCTGGATGATGCTACCAGGTGTTGGTCTGTGCTGAGCCCTTTCCTGTGCTCCTGCAGTTTCCTGGGAAAGAGAAACTTGGAGGAAAGGGTGAAATCTGATTAATTGAGCTGCTGTGTGAACCAAGGAGAAATTCACTACTGGGTTCATTTTTTCTTAGGTGCTGAGAACATTGAACTTCCTTAAAAATTAAAATTATCTTGGTAAGGATAACAAGAAGGGTGAGGATGTGTAATTTCAGTTCCAGTGATGCACAGGGACAGCTGAACAGGAGTGAAGGATAAATTTGTGGTTGGACCTGCAGCTCCTTCCAGTGCCTTTGCCTTGTCAATATTTCAAGTGTCCAAATTCATGGAGAGCAGCAATAGAAAAAGAACCAAACTTCCTTTTCAAAGCCAATATTTCCCTTCTCCCAAAATCACTCCACGTATTTTGAAATAAAGTGAACGTCACAATCAGAAACATTGACAACTGTAGAAGTTTTCAGTGTTGATGGAACAAACTCCATGAATTCCACCATAATCTCACAAAAGTAGACAGAACAGTGCTGTAATCAGTGTAACACCAACTATATTTAGAAGCACAGCAATTATTACATAATACATCATGCAGACCCTCTAGAGATGGTATTACCAGAGATTATGGGCTACTTTGGAAAGCCATTAAGGACCTATTAGTTGCCCAACTGGTCCATCCATAATGTTCAGTAATGTCCTCTCTGGAGCATTATTTTCTTACCACATGATATCTGTAGTAGGGGAATTTAGGCTTTCAACTCAGGACAGTTGGGAGAAAAAGTAGCCTTGACATCTTGGCTATTTTATAATTAATATCTTTATTATACTTTTGACCCGAGTTTTACAATTATTGGAGGAATAAATCAATGTATCTTCTGAGATTTATATATTATTTTGTTTTGCTTTTTTTTTCTCATTCCCCATTAGGTAATTTCTGAAGTAAAAACCACAGTGTGTATTCCCATGTTAATGGAAATCTGCTGGACTAAATATAAAATAGATAACAAGTTCAGGATTTGGCACAGGTTTGTGAACTGGAAAAAAAATTGGCCTAGAATCATCAAATCACTCTTTTGGTGAGTTCTCTTTCAGCAGGAATGGTTAAAAGGTTATCAACTCTGAGCACATAATGCAGAAAACTTGATTACAAATTTAGGAAAAGTAATATTATTGTTTTAGAGCCAAGAGCCAATATCCTGTTCCATGAGGAGCAGCAGCAGAACAGTCCACAGTTGTAATAAATGGTGACTGCTGCAGCTTTTAAAAAAAAATCTGGGTTTTTAAAATTTAAGCTCATTAAAAATTATATAAAAATGAAAGAATTTGCACCTATAAAGTAATACTCTTCAGCATTTTTGGTATTTGTGAAGAGATTTCGTGCAACCTGATCTTTTGGTAGATCAGAAGTCTTTTGATTCTCATTCCATTCTCTTATCTGAGCATGAGAAATTTTGGATTCAGTTGTGAGAGTTTCTAGAGTGGTTCAGGTGACATCTCATATACTGTGACGTGGATCTAATTTCACTTGTAGTCATTCCCCCAGTATCTGATTCCATTTTGAATATGTGGAGCAAATGTGGTTTTTTACTGCTTGCAAAGCAGGTTTCTGCAGAAGGATGTTCTTTAAGTCTTCCTGTGAGGGAGACACATGGAATTGAGGAATAGCTGTGGATACATATACATTAATAAATCAATTGTTATACATTGCAGGCTGCAGGTATAAAATAATAGAGAATCATTAATGTTATTATGGTTTTGAATATTGCCCATAATTTTGCATCTACTTTGCAAAAGAGCAAATGGCTGCATACAGTGAAAATCCAACACCATGAGCTTTTCCAGGCACAGAATATTAATTTTAGGAATGGTATCAAATGCCATTAATGAGGAAAAGTGCACGGATTTTAAAGTTTGCTTTATTCTTTAATATAGGTGTAAAATCAGGGCTGTTCTAGACCAAGTGGGCTGTCAAATCCTTTAATCCTGGGATAGCAGAGTGTATTTGGTGTGTGTCTGAGATTTTCCCTGGTCTGCACAGCAGCTCCAAGGTAGTGTGTGGGATGCAGCTTGTCATCATTTTATTACCTAAAAAAAAAATAATCAAGAAATGTCTGATTAAGTCAGGGAAAAGTTACTGCATTATTAAAGTGGGTGAATCATTTTTTTCCCCCCTTTCCTATGGTTTGTCAAATTTATAAAATATTATATTTCTCTTCAGCTAGAGTTACATACTGTGTAGCTCAGAGATAATCCCTATGGTCTTGGCATATGTTACTTAATTGTCTCAGAAGGAAATACCATAAATACCATGCTGTCATCTCCCATGGGCATTTGCTCATCTGTCACAGTGGGAGCTCCAGACTGGGTGAGGTGCTCTAAGACATTTCTTAAACTATGTAAATCACAGCCATTTCTCCTTCCTACTTCTTCCCAAATGGTCAATTATGTATAAACATGTGTTAATAAAAATTTTGCTTCTTTTGCCTCCGAGGTACACACCCAGAAAGCTGAGTATGATAAACCATAAAAATGCCATTATTATGTGATTCAACCTACGACATAAATTACTGCTTTAAAATGCCAGGGTGGATGGGCAAGTCTGGGCCCAAAGTAGCAGCAAAACAAAACCATCAATAAAAGTCATTAAAGGAACAGGAGAAGGTTTCTCTCACTCTCTTTTAAGGAGGGTGGTTTGCATCTACCTGTGGAGAGAAAAGCAATTAGAAGATGATGCTGAAAGTGTGCTAAAGGCTATTTAACACATTTGCTGCTTAATGACCTCTGCACAGGTTCTGCTGCCATGAGAGACACAAAGCAGCCCAAGTCCAAGGGATGCAGGCAGCTGGAGTGGAAATTGGTACAAACAGATAACAGGAAAACAGGCAAAAAGGTGCCCTGTGTGTGGCTGAAACTGTGAATAACCAGGGAACACCATGAGGTGCAAGGAAAACACTTTATATTACAATAATCCACAGTTTGGATGTGGTTTTAGTCTTCACAAAAGCTCCATGTCGAGCATCTCTTATTTATCACACTTATCTCCCACTCTAATCACTCCTGGGCTGTGCTGGCACAGGTCATCATGGGCGTTTTGAAACAGAACCTCTGCTTGAATTTACACTCATCCATATTTAGTATATAGCCAGTCAATAAGGTATTAAAACTGATACCACCTTATTGATTAATGTTCCTTAAATATCTTAATGGCGGAACATTTCTGATGTTCTGAGAAATTAGATCAGCCACATGTGCTGCTGCTCTCGCCATGGGGAGTCTGGAAATAGTGTTGGGTCAATTTGTGGACAATTTAATATTATTATTATTTTATTTCTGAGATAAATAGCACTTGAGAAATAGGTGTGTGTAAGCCAAAAATCTTCAGAGCAACTCCTCAAGACATAATGTGAGAGACAAGGTGAGGAAGATACTGCAGAGAAACAGTGCAAAACTTGGTCTGAAAATCACTGACAAGAACTGAGGTTGAGTCATTTTCAGGAAAAATGGGGCGGTGATAATTCTCTGAGTGAAGAGACACTTTCTATAATTTTTGTTCAAAACAGAAGGTTTGAGCTGTAAAATTCTGATTTAAAAGTGGGGGCCACAGCATCACACCAGGGAGAGATGGAGTAAGGATGTGCCACTGCCTTGGAATTGAGTCCTTTTCCCAAACCTCCAATGCAGATCTGACAGCCTGAACTTGTAGGAAATCCTCTTTCTTCCCATTCCCCAACAACAGCAGCTCCACTCTGAATTCAGGCTGCTCTCTTGGGCGTTGCTCTCTTTTACCAGAGCCCTTAGAAAACTTCCACGATGCAAATGAGTTTTTCTACCAGAGTGCTTTCATTTGGAAGGGTGGGGGGGGATGTGAAGAGAAGTCATTTAATTTTTTATTTCCCATTCATATTGCATGGCTTAACAAGCATCAATGTGTTATTCTTTATTTTGTGGTAAGAGCTCTGTGAGATGAAGTAAAAAGGATAACTGGCTGGAATTGTTGTTTTGGAGTTTTTTTTTTTAATGTTATGGTTTTTTTGGTCATACTCAGAGGGTCAAATAGATAATGAATTATGATGAATTTTTAGGTTTCTCCTTAAAATAAAAAAAAACCTCAGTGTAATACGAGGCATTTGACTTTATTGCCATTCATCAAAACTGGCTTTTGGCAGCATTTTATCACCACCCAACTCATTGGCATATAAAAAACCAATCCATGTGCAGTTCTGTGAAGCAGGGAGGGAAATGTGATGGGAAGGTCTCTTACATCACTTGAGCAAGTTTTTTGGTTTTTTTTTTATTTTCCAACCCAATAAAATCGTAGCGGCGCCATTCAGGTTTCTGTAGCTAAAGGCCATCGTAAACCCCTGTTTTCATGGGGTTGTAGATCGTTACTGAGCCATTAAAATCTAAACTACCTTTAAAACTGGTGTTTTGTGGAGGGCTCAGCTCAGGAAGGGGAATGTGTGGCATATTTTTAAATTAGGAGAAATATTTGCGGGTTAAAAAGGTCAAGCAGCTAATATTTATTTACACCGCTCAGTTTTAAGAAAATTGCATCTTAGTGTTCGAGCCTCGATATACAAGGAGTCTTTAAAAATACCCATTTGTCTTTTTTTGTTCCCAAAATCTAGTTTTGAGGGAAGGCATTAACTTAATGGTAAGATTTATTGTGTCCTGATTGCACCAAGACTTGAGCTCATGCACAGTTTTATATACTTGGAAGAGAACCAGGGATGTAGGAAAGCTCCATCCATCCTTGCTGCTGGTGTGGGGCTGGAAAAGGAAGTACCCAGCAGATTTCCCTCTGTGATGCACCACTAATATCTGCCATGATGGTAAAAATAAATTGCCATAATTTTATTGCAAAGCCACGGTTTGGTTTGCTTGAGTGTCTGCAGAGAGCAGAGAGAAGATCCTTCAGGCCTGTAATGCTGTTTTCCGAATGTCCTTCTGAATGTGGAACTTTTTTCTCCATCATTTTGTAGGATCTCAGAAAATCTTTTTCTATAACCTACACGATTACAAGCCTTTAAAATGCAGTTGGTATTGTAGTGCAAGCAAGATCTCTTCTTGGGAAGTAGGAGAGATGCTGTATTTACAGTGGGAGGAGCAAACATCTCCAGAATTTTATTGTGGCTCAGTGATGTAAAATTATTAAACAGGATTGTTTGAACACAATGTTTTCCATGGGTGGTTCATGTCAAAAAGCCTGTGTAATTTTAATTTTCCTTTTCAGTCATCTCCCCTTACTTGGGGTGATGAGGTGGGAGGGTGAAACAAGCAGGAGGACACAGGAGAGGATGGAAGAACCCATGCTGGAAGCTCAGCCTTGCTTTGCTGAGCACTGTGGGATAAATGGAGCTCTGTGTGAAGAACCTACAAAAGTCCTCCTGCTGGAGATTTTTTTGTGGGGCAAAAAAAAAGCACAAGGTCCCTCTCTCCAAAGTCTCCTTGGAAAACTTTAAAACCCCCTCAGCTCGGTGTAAATAAACAGCAAAGCTCAGAAACGGCACGATTTCAATTTTATGCTTTTTAAAACTCCACCTCAGCGCTTATTTCAGTGATTCCTGCAGCGCTGGGTTTAGCAGAGGGCGGTTTGGGGCTGTGGGACTTTGCCATGGGAAGTTACTGTTGGCTGGGAGAGAGCAGGAGAGCTGGGCAATGGGAATGTGAGTGGAGCCCAGCCCAGGCTGCAGCACACGTGGAAGGAGAGTGACAACTAAAAATGCACAAAAGCTCCGTTTCTCCCCGTTCCTCCCCACGTTTCTGCTGCTGAGGCTGAATTTGCAATTGTCACACATAACCGGCAGGATGAGGCAGGATTGCGCTGCATGTTAAAAGAAAAATATTTATTTTCAAACGCTTTCTTTCCGTTTTTCTCGCCTCACAGATAGGGTAGGTCTGTTTGCAGCTGTAAAAAGGCAGAATTTAGCACTCGGTGGTAGCTGTCAACATTAGCAAGGTACTGGGGATGCTCGAGGGGCTGGGGAGAGATGAAATGCCCTTTGTGGAACTCCACCTGACTAGTAAATATTGTTTATTGTGTGCCTTTGTCTAGCAGCTACTTATTTCTCCTAAATAACCTCACAATTGCACAACTTCAAGAAAAATCAGCTTGCCTACCTCAGAAAGATGCATGGATATCTTATATATACACACACACACATATATACATATATATTTTAAATTTTTTCCCTGCTAAAGCCCCTATAGAAGTACATTAATACACTTGAAGAATACTGAAAATGCACCACTTTTTCAGAGGAGCTCTCATTATTCCAGGATGAGTTAGCCTATCGGAATTAGATATACATTAGCAAAAGGATTTGGGTAGACATGTCTATATGGATTAAACAGAGCTGCACTTTGCTTTCCCGAGGTTTTTTTCCCTTTTTTTCCCCCCTCCCCTCTTCTTCCCTCCTCTCCTCAATCATAATGAGAGGTGATTGCATTTATTTGGGCAAAATCCAAGCTGAACCCAGCCGAGGATATTTTCAGAGTTATCCTTTTTAGATATTTGCCATATCAACCAAGATCTGTTTTTAGGCCCAGTTATTTAAGGCTGCCTTAAAGACTAATGAAATAGAGTGTGATGGATGTTACCCCATTTCATTTAACTTTAAAGTAAGTTACTTTCAGAAATAGAGAAAAAAAACCCCAACCCTATAATCTTCAAGCCCCGCTTTGGTCCTGCTTTTCCAGATCATACATTTATTTTCAGTAGGAAGATGCTCTGTGTAATGTATATGTTAATCTGCCAAAGAAAAGGAGTTAGTTCTGAATTTTCCTAACTAAGGAGAGATTTGTAACCAAAGAGGCAGGCTGGAAAACCACTTTAAAAATGCTGTAATTTTTTTTTTTTTTTTTTTAACCTCTTGGAAAGGTAAGATTTTCCAAGTGCCTAAGTGAATTCGGAGCAGAAGTGGGAATCCTCCCCCAGTTTGTGCCTTTTGAGAGATGATATTTTGTATTATTCCCATTTTGTCACTGTCTTCTTTGCAAAGCCAGATATATTTAGGCTTTGAAACCTGAAATCCTGCTTTGTGTGCTCTGGAGATTGTAATTTTTTAAATTATTATTATTTTTACAACACAGTGTACTAAGAATATAGCCTGAGATCAATTTCTCAATTTGTAGGTAATTTTAATGTTATAGTTTTAGGATGATCCACATGTATTTAGGAAATTTGTTTATCAATAATACTATACAGTTATTTTATGAAAAGCCCCTAGAAGTAATCAGTTATTAGAAGTGACATCCCTTAAAAAAAAAAAAAAAAGGACGATTTTGTGATCTTATGTTTTTAAATTATGATATAATACACTTTAAATTTTTTGGCTCACATACTTAGCTTACAAAGATATACAAATCCAGTATTTCTTTTTAAGATCATTTGTCCTTCTTTATTTAAGCTGTGCTTCCATTTTTACATTTCAATTTCCTTATTTTTATAGAAAACCAACCTTTTTTAATAGTTAAAAATACGGTGCATATTTAAAATTGTGTGAGTCCAGTGGTTTTGAGGATCTTTTTTAGTGTTCATTTGTATTTCAGTGGTTTGACAATTGTTCTGTCTCTTCTGTTCAAGTGCAAGCACTACCTATCAGGCAGAAACATCTTCATGTAATGCACCAAAAACATAATGGAATGATTGCTAACTTTGCAGAGCAGAAAGTAAATAGGGATGACACTGGAAAGGCCTAATTTACACCTGAAGAGGACCTAAAAATGAGGGAAAAATAATTATGCCAGTTCTGGGTCTTCAGTTCAACTGCATATTCATAAAGAGGAAACGCTGCTCAAAGGAGGTTTAAGAATGTGAATTGAAAGGTCATGAAATTCAGATTTACATCTAAAATTCATCGTGTTGTTCCTCACTGTAGCAGAGATGTTGTAACAAGGAGTGATGTTACTCACAGGGCTGCGTCTGGAGAATAAACCCAAGTGGAATTCCTTGGGAGAACCATTTTATCCAATTGTTATAACTCCTCAGCCTGCGACAAAATTCAGGCTGCGTTTTGTATGTTCTTCTAAAATGGCTGGTTTTTTATTAGCAATTTGTGCAATGTGAATTTCTCCATTTTAAACCACCACTTCCATATTGTCCTCCTCAGTTAAGAGACCTAAAACTAAATGTTGTTTCTTCCTCACAGCCTGGAAACTTTATGAACCACATCAGAGGAATAAAATGATATTTTAATAAGAAAACCGAGGAGGGCATTAAAAAATTGTTCATTAGGGTGAATTCGAGTTATATTTTAATTTTTTGTCTGGAGATAGAGCATTGTCCGGGTGAGGAGAAATGGAGAAAGTTTTCAATCCATGCTGAGGATTTTCCCAGCTTCAGGAAAGTTGGTGCAACACCAGGAGGGATGGAAATATCAGCATTTAGACACTCACTTGTCTTTTTCTCAGGCAGCACAGCGCTGAGGAGGAGCTGCAGCCTCCAGGTCCTCCATATGTCTGTCTGGGAGTTTGGTGAAAATTTGATTCTGAGTATGAAAACTTCCCAGGTTTATTCCCATGTAAAGTTTTGATTTCCACATCTTGGCATTTTCAGTCGTTTTGCTGGAAAAATCTTTATGCACTTAACGCAAAAAGAAGGAAAACAGTGATGCAAAGACTGATTCATTTAATAGCTTTTTTTTTCCCTTTTCTTCACATGCAAGGAGCCTTATTTGATGAAATTCAGCCCACAGTGTTCAAGAAACTGTCTGCATTTTTTAACTATTTTTGTCTGTCGCTGAAAGAGTCGTGGTGGGTGTTGCAAGTGCAAAGTCAGTGCAGATTCTGCCGTGGAAAAGAAGAGAAAGGAGGGAGAAATAGAAATAAAATCTCAATTGCACAAATTAAATATTTAGTTGCACAAGAGGAATTATCCATCTGGACAATAATACTCTAGAAAAACTAGCTACTTTCAGACTTCCTGTTTTCTGCAGTATCTAAGCACTCAGATTTATTTTCCTTTTCAGATTTTCTGTGCTCAGTGTTGAGCACAAATTTCCATTAATTTGGGATAGAATCATAGAACCATTAAGTTTGGAGAAGACCCTTATGTTGAGTCCAACCATCAACTTAAACCTGCAACTTTATTTTCAAACAGAAGTCCTCTGGTGGAGAAAGCAGCTAAGCCCACCAATCAAACATTCAAAATTCTAATCACAATATCAGTCCTCATAGTTATAATTAATCTTTCCTCATTGAACATTTTTATCAGCACTTTCTTAAGCAGCTTCACATCCCCGTGTGCAAACAAATACTGTAATGTCTACCTTAATGTCTTTTATGTCTTAAATAAATCTAAAAAATAATTCAGATTGAATATTTAGGGATAAACTTTGGGACAGTGCAATGGGGGTATTGTCTTAGCCATAACTTTTATATTCTAAATTCCAGCTCTTTCTCTTTTTATATTCTAAATTCCAACTTTTATATTCTAAATTCCGACTCTTTCTCTTCTAAACACATTTACTCCTTGTCAGTCTAAACTAAATATTCCTTTAGCAGAGGCCTCAAGAGGCAGTTTTTGGTGCACAGTGCATTGGTTTCAGCCTTCTTGCTGGAACCAATTTATTTCTGGTTGCAAGTAGTTCTTGTATTCAAATATTGGGTGTAGATTGCCTTAGTTAGCAGACTTTGTCAAGAAATGCTCCATAAAGTAGTGTTAATCATTATTCTGCCTTCGTTTCACCACATATTTAATTTACAATAGATTAATGCAATGACTTCATTGCAGGTATTTAGAGTAGATTAGTAAATTCATTTGTGCTGATTGAGGCCACATTGATTTGTGATGATTGGTTCCACGGAATATACATCTGACCTGAGAAATATAACTGTGCCAGGGCTGTCTTCCTGCTATAATTGTATGGGCTTCTTCATTGGGTTATGTGGACATTATTGCAATTGAGCTAAAATAGGTCTGTTTTTCACTGTGCACGATTTAGTCATGCATCAATACATTTTTAATTAAAAGTGTATGACAGGTACAATAGTAGAGTACTCCAAATAATTTTCTAAAGCAGGCCCTTCCCTCAAAGACAAGTAATCAGAATCTGTCTCAGTTCCTCAGGGGAATGTATGAGTTTTTATTAAGGTATATGATTAAGCATCTAAAAACTTTACGCTAAATTGTCAGATTCTGGTTGTAAGCTCCATACTGAGAATATTTCAAGTTTCTAATAGTGAAGTGAGGCATTCTTCTTGACAGGAGAGGAAGTGCTCCCTGGACAGCTTGATTAGCTCATTTTGTAGTAATTGGCACCATTTGGATCACCTGAATGGCTGAGGGACTCAGGAATGGAGATTTGCTCCCAAGGTCAGTGGGACAACACTGCAAAAGGAATTGCTCTTTCTCCTCAATTTCCTTACCTAACACCATCTAAGGAACTTGAAGAGGAGAATGTTTCCTGTCAAAGCATGAGGAATCATGAGAAGTTGACTCATGAGACCTACAAAGGCTGTGGCTGTCCCTGGATCCCTGGAGGTGTCCAAGGCCAGGTTGGACAGGGCTTGGAGCAGCCTGGGATGGTGGAATTGTCCCTGCCATGGCAGTGGTGGAATTGTGTCACATTTAAGGTCCCTTCCAACCCAAACCATGCTGGGATTCTGTAACTCTTGTGGGGCAGATTGTGATGTGCCTCAGTAATGCAAATAGCTGTTGAAGGGTTTTCCCACTGAAATGACATTAAGAGGGTTTTATCAGGTTGTAAACGAGTTATGATGATAAAAAAGCTTTAACAGCCATTTGTATTGCTCTGGCTTAAATACCAGAGCTGATGCTAGGACCTGGAAAGTTTCAGAGTGTCCTGGAGTGTGGCTGTGTGGCTGTAATGTAGGAATAAGTAAAAATAAATGTGATTCTATGCCCATGCTCCCCCCTTGTCTGGGTTGTCATCACAGTCATGGTAGAAATCTGGTAGAAAACAAAATGAAAGGAAAATATTAATTTTTAAGGGTAGAGGATGCATGGCAATACAAGTGGAGAAATTATAAGACTTGGGCACCCAGATTTAAAAAAAAAGTTAATTAAAAATGCAATATTTTCCCTTATTTTATTGAACAGATTTAAAAAATCATCAAAAGCTTTTTTTATAAGACAAACCCAAAAATCTCTATTCAGATTCATTGCTCCAGTAAAAGTGAAAAAAAAAAAAAGGACAAAGCTGCCTATTTATCATTTCTCCAGTTAACATTTTCTTCAGTTTCCTCTTACTATTGTGCCAGACAAAGACAAAGTGATGAGTGGCATTTCTGTGTCCTGATATTTGGGCAAATTATGGTTCTGGTTGTGTGAGAGGTGTGGAAAAGCTGTAGATACTCGCCCTGCCCACATAATATTTCTCTAGTTCTGAGAGTTTAACGAGAGCACCCTGGAGGAGTTTCCCTGGTTCTGGTAGATGAAGGGTCATGGGTTTGATTTTTACATGAATTTTAGCATGATATCCTTATTCAGATCTACCCAATTTTCCTTATTTCCTTTTGTTTTCCCCGTTTAACAAACACCACATTTGCAGGGATTTTGCCACCACTTCCCCTGGCTACCAGAGGCAATTGGGGTTTCACCTGCTTCGTGCACCAAAACAGGCTTGGCCAGCAAAAGGTGGTGAGGTTGTCCTGTGTTTTGCTGTTTTTCCTGTGCTGAGAATTTCAGGACTAAAGTCATTCACATCTGCTGCTTGTCCTTGTTCCCAGATAACACTGTGGTGTCTTTCAGATAAATTAAGTTGGTACCAATTTTGGAAGAGTTCAAGGCCAGGTTGGGTGAAGGTCTGAGCAAGGAGGTCTAGTGGAAGGTTCCCTGCCCATGGCAGAGGATTGGAATGAGAGGAGCTTTAAGGTCCCCTCAACCTAAATAATTCCATGATTCTCTGATTAGACTGTTCTAATTATCTTTCCTGTAGACACTGTGGTCTGGAAGACCACAAGAAACACGACCAGCTGTGATTTGTAACTGATTTAAAAAGCCTTCTCCTGTCTGTAATTATGCCATGGTGACTGAGGGTAGAGAGTACAATATCCTTAAAAAATCACTTTCCACTTAGCTGAGTGTATAAACTCTATCACTCATTAATAGTAAATTAGTGGATGATTTTTGCAGGAAGTCATTAGAGTGCACACTTGAGGTTTTGGGTGGCAGACATTGCCATGCATGTCTGGATTGTTAAAAATTCTTTCATTCCCATAGCTCTCAAATCAGACTTTCTCAAGTGGGTTCTTAAAAAACCCCAAAAATCCAAATGAAACACTTTGAATTATGACTTTTGCATTATTGTTATTTGTTTTCTCACAGAAATGGAAGTTAAAAATCACTGCAAGGCTAAATGAAATATTTGACTTTGTTTTCCTTCGGTTTTCTGCATTAAAAATATTTCACTTTGAAACTCTATTTTTATAGCTTATCAGGAGTAATTTTCCTGATTTGCTTCCTAACAGTAACTCCCACTTAACACAATTTTTTTTTTGTTCCAGAATATGTTCTCTTTAGTTCAGAGACAGGAAGTGCAGAGTGCGACTCCTTTCTGCTCTTAGTTATGCTGTCGTAGTTACACTTGAAGTACTAAATATTTGAGCAGGATATCCTCCCTCTTTTTTCTTTTTTCCCTTGTGCATCACACTGGGAAAAATATGGAAAACTCGTTTTCAGTTTCACTCTGTGTGTGTCCACCTGCATGCCCCACCTCGGAGAACAAATAAACCCAAAACGCAGATCTGAATTTATCAGAGAACTCTCGCATCAGCTTGGAGAAATCATGTAACCTCCCCACGTCTCTCTGAGATGAAGATAACACTTTATTTCTCTCCCTTTTTCTTGGTTTGACTGCAGATTTCTCAAGGCAGAGCTGCCTGGGCTGTGTCTGTGCAGAGAACGTTGCACAATGAATTGGAAGTTCGGCTCCGGGCACATCAGCATTACTACAATGCAGATTAATATATTTTTTCACCTCTTTCATTTCTTTAAAGAAGATACAATCTACCTCTGCTTGAGCTCTGCCTGAGGTGTGAAATAAGTGGAAAAGTTCATGTTTTTAGCAGCAAGATGTTTCTTAATTAGAGCTCTTCTTATCAGTCGACTTCTTTTAACCATTTAGATTTAAATTCAGTCAGGGTCTCCAATATGCCATATTCTTTTAATTTCTCCCCCTGTTATTAGTGTATCTAAATTATGTGCATTTCTTTGTGGGTTGCTGTGCAATAATTCTTCCTCCCAACTAATAATGGCCAAGGGAAGATGGAAAGGTGCATTCTGCTCCTGATGTGATGAATATTAATTTGGCGCTGAGCAAACAAGATCTGTGCTTGCAGGAGAACTTTGCTCATGACTTTCTGGAGTGGAGATAGATTTTCCACAGAAAGCTCTAGACATGAAAGGACACCCCCCCCAGAGATCCAAGAAAACCCCTAATTAAATGAATTAGAATACAGGGGCTACAAAATTATGTTACTGCTCTGCCACAGCAGAGTTCCCAACCCTGGGGACATCGTGGAGCCAGTGATCAGAAGTATAAATGAACTCTGACTCTGATAACTTCGAGTCCTAACAGAGAAAGAACGGTGGAAAGTTGGCCAGAGAGGCCCCAGAGATAACAGTCAGAATTATATAATATGAGCATATATAGGACAAAAAACTACAGCGATTTTCTCCTGCGGGGTGACAGCTTCAACTCGGGATGTGGCTTCAGTAAAATTTGCTGCCATTTGGAGACAAAAAATAATGACTGCTGGCCAAATCTGGACCCTTGCATCGAGCCTGCCTGAACGGGGATTTGCACGGATGCTGCTTGCAGGAGGCAGAAGCACATCAGAGCTGCTTTGTAGATATTGCTAAGCCCCTTAGTTCTCTCCGAAATAGGGGATTTGGAGTAGGGAATCCTTGGAATTGACACATTAATTTTCTCCTGTCCGTGTCCTGTGCTCAAACTTCTGCTTGGGAAACATGGAGATCGTTGCCTTTCCTCCTCTTCATGGGTCCAGGGTATTCCTGCTCTGACATTGAACAGGATATTAGCTTTGGAAAAATATGACAAATCAGAACTGACCAATTACAAAATTAAATAATTTATTCAAATTTTATTAAAGGATTTTTCTGTGAAAGATTTAGAGTTTTTTACAGATATTTAAATTATGTTAAAAACACAACACGTGTTAAAATATATCCCCAAATATATCCTGGGTTGACTGTTCCTTAGCACTGCAGAAGTATTAAAAAGAAATCAGTTCTTTTCTGACACTGAAAACTTTTTTTAGTCCATCTGCCAAGTTTAGGGGCAAATTTTGTCCTTGGATGTGCATCCTGGCTTGTTGTCATGCTAACCTGGAGGTCTGCAGCGTGCACAGAAATCCAGAGGACTCTTTATTTTGAATGTTATTTACAGAGCCTGTGAAAATCTGACATTCATCAAAAGCTACGGCTTGGCCATGCTGAACATTTGCTTTGTTGTAGGGGAGAGTGGTCACTAATCCTTGATTGTCTTCTGAATTATTTGAGGACTTAACTATAGTTAAAATGTGACCTGAAACCAATGCCTTTAAGGGAGATGAAATTGCTTCGCTGCCACAGAAATACCAGTGCAAGTCAAGAAAATCAGTTGCTTTCTCTAATCTCCTTTCCTTTGGAAACTTTGCTAATGAGATCAATTCCAGAGACAGTTGCCTTGATCCACAATGGTAAAAGTCCTTCTGTCGGCAGCTAAATAAAGCAGGATAACCTGAAGCTATGTTAGGAATTGGGAGCCTAATGTGAGGTGAACAGACAACCTGGCTTTGCCGCGGCAATACCGAGCCCTGAGCGTGTCAGATTTGGTTTGACTGCTGAAAATGGCCTGTAACTGTGCTTTTACCAGAGCATCCTTCCCTTCTGTCCTCCTGCAAACGGGAAGCTTTGGCCTTCATCGACATGACGTGCGGCTCAGATGTGCTCCCGGCTGATTTCGTAACTCGGGGGAGGTAGGAGGAAAGAAAGAGGTGAAAAATATTCCCTTCAGCTCCATCTTTAGGGCCTCAGCTGAAAAATAAAATCTTTGAGCATATTGAGTGCTAATTGTCCACTCAATACCTTTCTGTTAGCTGTACGATCAGCATGTATTTCTTTTAGAAATAAGACATTTTGTTCAAGGTAGAAAAAACCTGAAAAATTCCAGGCAGACCTTCTGTTTTCCTAGGCTAAAATAAGGAGTGGGAATGCATTTTGGGGGTTGAATTGAATGATTCTATTAATCGCTGGTAAACCAGAGGGAATGTGGCTCCTGGATTTTGCCCCACACAAGTCTTCTGAGTTATTGGAGCACTGCTGGAAGGTGTAAGAGGTTCATGGAGAATAAACTGGGATTATGGGTCTGGGATCTGTTTGGGTGGCCAGAGGTTTTGTGGTTAGGTCAAATCTAAGGGGTTCTGGAACAGTGAAAAGCTGGGATATCTTTTCATTAGCCATTTTGCAGTGTAAATGAAAATTTCCTGAGTTACAAGGAAGCAGAATTAAGGTTGTTGATTGTGATTTTCTCTACTAGCAGGCCCTTCATAACAATAAAGGTAACTTAATATAGCTTTTATAAAAAGGTATTCATCGTGAGTGGGCAAAAGAATGCAAAGTCTTAATGGTGTCATTCTTCTATCATATAATGCTGTAAAATAATTTAGAATTTACTTACTCTGCATGTTTGCAATTCCAAGTGAAAAAGGTGGGTTTTTAGTTTCTGGTTTTTTTTCCCTGTGTCTCATTAATGACTTTTACCTCATTAGGAAATCCTTTAAAATGCTTGGATTGCTATCCTGAAGAATTAAGTCTTCCATTTATCGACAGGACCTGTGCAGCTTTGGCACGAGGGGTGTAAATCCCCCACTGCTTCCTGTCAATGGTTTTCTGTCTCGCTGGGGAGAAGCACATCCAGAGAAGATTGCTCAGACTGTGCCAACACCCTGACTCTGACCTGACTCACCAGGAGAGTTAGCAAGAAGGGGGAAAGAGGTTTCATGATCTCAAGAAATATATTTCCTTTGTTTTAATGGATCAGAGTATGTTTCATGACTTTTTTTTCTTTAGCGGATTTTGTTTCTCAGCTCTGTTGCATATTCTAGAATTCAGCTACTGTGAGGTGACAGTGCCAATATTTTTGAGGTGTTCCTTGATGGCCAAGAAGATCTAAACAGGAATAATTTATTCATTTTGGAGCTGGTCAGGCAATAAAATAGTAACAGCTTGTGTCCTAGTCTTTGTAAAAAGGGAAATACACCTAAATACAAATTTAATACAATCAAAAGCTCATACAGAATTTTGGGCCACATTCTCGGCCATTGTTAGCTGTCACTGGCAACTTCAAGCCTGTGAAGTTCTAAGGATGCAAATCCTTTGGGCATCAGTTTAAAATGGCTCTAACTCCAAGAAACCCAGAGTTCAAGGATGTGCATGGCTGGCATTAAGCCCCAGCTGACTCAAGCAGTTCTGGGGAATTTCTGTACCCCAATAAACTAATCACCAGTGTATTAGCTGAGGAAAGGAGAAGATTTCTCATGAAAATTCTCAAGAAAATTTCTGCAGCTGCAATGGCCTCTCTGCTCTTGTCCATGATTTGGTTTTGATTATTGATTTCCTCCTCTAAACGCAGAGCTCAGTGTTTTCCTCTTGCCTCCTTCCGTGGAAGTAGAGGCTGACACAAAAAAAAAACCCCATGAATTCTGATGAGTAGTTGATTGGTAACAAATGCAAAAGATTTAGGGGGAAGACATTACCTAATTAAGGGAAAACATGCTGAATTAAGTAGTAAAACTCATGTTTGTTACACCAGGCTCTAGGATTTAGTAATTTCTTTAAACCACCTTCAAAACCCACATTTATTTGCACAGACCTTTGGGGACAAAGACTCCATCAGCCTGAATTGTACTAAAATTTGGGAAAGCAAGCAGAGATATTTGTGGAGAAAGGGCAGCAGCTGAGCACAGCCTGAGACATTTTTGACACGTGGGGTCTGAGATCCTGGGATGTAAACTTTGCTCTCACGGAATTAAAGTGGAACAACCCCAGGCTCAGCTCTGGAACTCTGCACAAGGGTGCAAATGAGTTATTTGGTCACGGGGCCAAAGGACAGTTATTTTGTGCCAATAAAGCTTTATTATATTGATCTGAAGGAGACAGCATAAGTCCCCAAATTTGCACGTCCTGAATGTCCATATTTCTGAATTCAAACGTGTATTGGAGGAAAATACCCATGAGCAGAAGAGAGGATAATTGGCATCATAAGAGTTAATAAATTTGTTTGTTGATAATTGGAAAGACATTTATTATAAGTCCAGAGGTTCCATTTTGCTGTAAATTCAGGCTTATTTTGTTCCTGTCAGATAGGAGCTCACGTATTATTACATGACAGACCTTCGAGTAAAATGATACATTTTCCTCCAGATCAGGCTGTCTGGCCTCAGCAAGTTTATTCAGGCAGTGGAAATCCCTTATTAAATACATTTTTCAAAACTTCCTGCAATACTGTTTATTTATAGATTACAGGGGAGATAATCAGTGCTTTGCACTCATATTCGCTTAGTTCTTCCTAATGATACCTAGTCACACTCAGTCATGGTCATGCATACTCTGTTCCACTCACAGTAAATTCCATTCACAGTAAATTTGAATTCACACTTCATAGTCAATCATTTAACTCATTCACATCAGTCACACTGAATCAATACTCCCTCGCTCCCTTTTTATTTTTTTTTTTTTTCAATGCTCATTCCTTTCCTTTCACATTTACTCTTAAACATCTGCAATCATCCTCGTTTGCTTGGTGTCTCTGCTCAGAGCAAGAACGTAGCTGTCATTAGTGGTAAACCCTCTGCAGCTCAGAAATTAAAAGGGTTATTGCAGGGCCAGAGGAGAGCTGGAGAATCACAGGTGCTGCTCAAATTTCTTGCTGAGGGCAACAAACCAGAGGTGATGTCGTGCTCCTTATTTTTGGGGTGGGAATCTCACCCACGGGAGTTTGTTACCTCATTACACACAGAGAAACCTCAAGTGGGAGTTGGATCCCTCAGCCCCAGGTTGGTTTGGTCACCCTGGGGAGGCACAACAATTAGGTAGAGTTGATGCTGCCTTTATTTTTTTTTTTTTTTTTCCAATTTAATTTGAGTCTAAACAAAGGTGAAATACTGTGAAAGCAGGATGGGAGGCTGAGGATGTTGCTGTGGTCAGAAATCACGGAAATGAGTCGTGTGGTGAGTAGAACAGGGTTTATTTAATAAATAGGATTTTACAGAAATTTATAGTTGCCAACTCTTTTGCCTCCATGGTACATCCCAAACCTGGCTCAATGATCCCACAACCCTGTTCAGGAAGGCTTGGTTCAGTGTCTCTGCTCTCAGGGAGATGTTTCCTGCAGGACTGAACAGAGGACAAAAGGGATTATAGATATATTTGGGCCTTCCTTTCCTTCCAGATGGCATCAGGCAACTATTTTTCCGTGAAGGCTTTGATGTCAAAATGCTAAAGATACCTTAAAGCTCTAAATTTCCCACAGAGTATTACAGCATGGAAGTCACCAGGAAGATATCCTGGTTTTAAGAGCTAGGATGTGCAAGAATATTACTGCAGCTGTTTTAGCCAAGTATTGAGTTTACTGATTAGGAAGATATTTTATTTTTTTCTGCTTTATATATGTCCATATCAATAATTGACAGCTGAAAAAAAGTAGAAAGAAGTAGCATTTAACCCAAGGACACCACTCCAGTCCTATTGAAAACTAAATCTTACATATGAATCCACAAAAATAGTGAGTAATGAGAAAAAAAGGGCAAGGAGGAAGGATAAAGATTTTGAGGGAATTGCTGGAGAAGTATTGGTGGACAAATCCTTGGTGTGCAAAGCCTTTCCTGGCATTCATGAGCACTCCAAAAGGAGGAGAGAGAAGCCAGCCTTACTCGCAGCATATTGTGACTTCCAGGGCAAGGAAAAGGAAATTATTGCATTGAATTAATAGCCTTGTGTTTGGGGACAAAAGAGCACATCCCATGAGACGCAGAAGGATCGTATCTATCATCTTGAGATTGGCCTAGGAGGAGAGAAAGTACATTTGATGGACTATTATCCTAATTTCTGTCCTGAAAATCATGGGGTTTGGACAGTGGAGCATCAGCTGTTACCTCGGAGTCGCAAACCTGAAGTAAAAGGCTGTAACTGGGTTCTTCTTTTCTCTATTTTTTTTTTTGTCCTGTTATTTATCCTTAAGAAAGAAAGAAAACAAGACAATTACATGCTCTGAGGAGTCACAATAATCAATGGCAGAAGGCAGCAGGGAAATGGGTCTGGAGAGATGAGGGCTGAAGGGAAGGAAGACGATGCTTTGAGGAAAAACAGATTTTGAGGATGAGCAGCAGAGCCCTGGACGACACCAGGTACGGGGGGCATGACAGAAAGGTTCAGATGGCAACAAATTAACATTTTCAGGGCAGGATAAGACTGCAGATTTAACAGTGGAGGATCACTTTGTGTGATCACCACGGAGTTTTTGTGACCCTTTTCTTTGCTCTCTTGGGAAATTTGTACCCTGAGGTGAGCAAGCAAGAGTTGATCCATAAGCAAAAAGCAGTGGACGACTTCCATAATGCCTTTCACCCACACCAAAAATATTCTAAATATTCTTTTCACCCTCCAGTTTTGTTTTGTTTCAAGATTTGGTTTTCTTTTAGCCACACAGTCCTTAAACAAAGATTTCTGTGTCAATTAGTGGGGTGCATTTGGACTTTGGTCCCCCAGCGTGTGCTCAGCAGATGTTCACAGAAAAGCAAAGTTTACCCAAACATTTCTGAGGTTGGAGTTTGTATATACAGCCTCTCTCTTTTCTTTCCAAAGGGTACCATATTAACAATTCTCTTCTCGCCAGTATAAATATTTTTACTGCAATTAACTGCATAATGGTGCAACACAGATACTTGAAGAGGGTGTACTTATCCACTCCAATTTGAGTCATCCCTTTTCAGTAGCACCCACCCCTGATGTATTAGCAATCAACTCCATTTTTATTGAAAAAACATCTAAATATGGGAATAATTCCCTAACCTGTTTATTTTGAAAAGTGGTTTGCCTTCTAACAACACGGCCGTAGAGAACATCTATTAGCTTTGCTCTGCTTTGTTTTCCTCTATTTTTTTTCTGAGTCACTCTTTGATTTTCAAAACATTTTGGTCATCCACAGACTCCAAGTCTCCTTCCAGGAGAAACACTGAAGCATCAAGTGCATCTCTCCTGCCTTTTAAAATTACCCTTCAGGGCAGTGCACACACAGAGTGACCCTGGCTTTTGACAAACCTTTGCAGAACAAAATGTAACAAGCCCTGTATATTTTGAGCAGCATTTTCTATTCTGACAGAGACAGCTCGGTAGCATTTGATGTCTGCTTGCTGGTCATAGATAATGGTGCATCTTGGGACCATTGTCATCCCTGTCAATAAGACGGCCTGGGGGGACGTTCAACAAAGCTACCTTTTGATTCACCGTTTTCCCTTCCTTCCCAAGACATTTGTAAGCCTGTGGTCAGCTAGGTCACTTTATTTCATCCTGATGTGCCTTGATAATAGCATCATGTCTAACAAAAAATTTTGACAGACCGTCGATGTGTGTTTCTTTGGTTCCTGGGTTGTTTTCTATGCCTCCTCAATGTCAAGCAAGCTTTGAAAGCTACTGATTATGTTTGTTTGGACTGAATTTGACAAGATTCCTATTCTTTGAAGCAATTAAGCTCCTGAGGATGGATCTTGGGATTTGAGCTAATTTTTTTAGCAGCGTTAGGAAGCAACCAGAGCATATCCCATGCTCTGGCTTTTTTCTGTTGTTTCAAGGTTGTGCTTTCATTATACCTTCAGAAATACCTCAACCCAAAGGAAACTTTTAAGCTTTAGAAGAAAATCAAAAAGGGAAAAAGAAAAATGTGCAGCTTGAAGCTAAAAGTTTTGCCTATGTATAGATGTATTTTATCAGAAAATGATGAGTTTGGCAAGTTCAGGTGGAGAAATCTCAGCAGAATTTAACTGTTCTGAGGCCACACGAGCTGTCCACTCGCAGAATAGATTTTAGTAGGTAATCTATGCCTATGAAGAGATGTCAAATACAGTATTTTGCTCAACTGGCCACAGATAACAGCTCACAGCCTGGCTTGCTTGTTGTTTAAATTAGTTGCAGGCAATTTAGCGTATTACAAATGGGAATTAGCAGCATTTTTAGTTTTATCAGTTAGCTAAATTGTTAAATGGTGTTGCTGGAGTTCAGCAAAGCATCTCCAGAGCTGCACAACCATATTTTTTTTGGCAGTCACAGATGGAAGTTTGCATCCTGCCCCTGTAGCAGCAGGCATGAAGCACACACACGTTTAATTGGGTGAGGGCTTTTCTTTTTTCCTTTGGCAAACAAAGATGAGTTTATCACCGTTCATGTAATACTGAAAAAGGCAAATGGTGATTGCCTGAAACAGAAAAGGAAAAACAAAAAAGGCCTTTCTGTTTTGTGCTGTCTTTTAAGGTATTTTGTTGCCTTTAAATTTGTTTAACTTGAAGCCTTTATCCTTTAATACTGCATAGTGGAAAGGACCTTCTGTTTTCTAAATAACCACTAGGGAAAAGTCACCTTTTTTTCATATTTGAAGACATTTAAGATCCCACCTTATGAATGGAAATCTGGAAGTGCCTGGAAGTTTCTGAGAGTCTGACAGCAGCTGGACAGAAATTTTTGTCTTTACACCATGGAGAAGCTTCAGGAATGTCATGACCACCCAAAATCCACAGGAATAAGAGACTTTTGAAGCTCAGCTCCCCATTCTTTCTTGGGAATCGCCAGTGAAAGGAAATAACTCTGAGCTTCAATCACAAAGATGGAGTCACCAGCTGCCATTCAGGCTTTACCCACACCTGCAGCACATTCCTGTGCTCCTTCCCACCAACATTCCAAAATCCAGCTTCCTGGGCTGCTCACCTTCCAGCATGGCTCTGCCACTGACCTCTCAGTGGAGCAGTGGAGGAAAATTCCCAAGCCTCAGTTTCCCTTGAGATGGAAGCAGCTTGTAAGTATTAATCTCCTTTTCAAAGGGATTTGATGTCTCTCGTTGAGAGCGATGCAGTGGGTTGTAAAAAATGTAAACCAGACTGTTTTCTTTTTTATTAGAACTTGTGTTTAATTTTAATATTATGACTGCAATGACAGCCTCTCACTTTCATACATTTCTGCTTTCATTTCCAGTTATTATTTAGGTTATATTACCTTCAAAACATGTTTTTATGGAGTTATAATGGCTATGGATGAAAATGCAGCTAATAGTTACCTACTGCAAATTTATGCATTTTTCTTGCTCATAACCTATCAAAATTGCAAATTTTCCCAAGGAATTCATCTCCTCTTGCTTTTTGGCCAGGATCTTACCTTTCTCTCCTACATTCTGAGTCAGGACAACAATTTCTGTCCACGAAATTCCCCCAAAGGCACACCTGAAGGCCTCCAAAGAAATACTGGGATGTGGAAGAACAGATTGGTTTTGTTTTCTTTTCACTGGTATTTTTTCACAGGAATACAGTATTTCCCTGGAATTATTACCAATGCTTTTCTGGCTTTCATATTCAGTGCCTTTCTGTCAGGCTATCTATAGTTCTTGAGGGCAGTATTGTCTAGTTATTCTTTCATATTAAATGATTGGGTTATTACTTTTACGTCTTTAGAATATTTCATTTTACTGATTTCTCCATATTAAAAAGATGATAAATTATAGCAGCTATTAAGGGCCCAATCCTGAATTCTTAATGTAGTCATTTCCATTAAAGTTCCCCCTGACATAGATTTATATGGAATCTGATAAATTTCTGCTTGGCAAATTCCTAGGGAAACTACAGAAACCTGAATTAAATTAGTCTGTTAAAATAATCAACATGAGCCCAATCTGGTCAAGTAAGGGGGAGATGAGTGTGCTCTGTTCATTGCAGGACAGGAGTTAATGACTAATTATTAAGCACCAAGATGGGAAAAGTGCAGTGGGATTTCCAGGCACATGAGGGATTTAGGACTGAACCCTATTTTTGCTTTAAGTCTTGCTCATCCTCAGGGGTTTTTTTTCTCATATTTCTAATCTATTTTCCTCTAGTATGACAAAAACCTAGAAAGATTAATTTCTCTATTAATGACGATTCTGGAATAGTGTAGGACCCAGAATGGTCCCTCCTTGGATGGGGTTGGAGCACAGGAGGTGTGGATCCAGTGGTGATGCTGACTGTGGGTTCCTTGAGATGGACCTGGAGATCATCAGCACTAAAATGCTTTTCCATGACTGCTGCAGGATCTTACTTTGGCCTGCAAAGACATCTTCTGGCAACTTCAAAACCAACAACTCATTGCTCTTGCTTTTTGGAGCAAAGCTTCCCAAGCCAGCAAATGGATGAACCTCCAGAATCTGAGTTTGAGTGACTTTTTTTCATACAATTAACAAATGAGTAAATTAAAGAGTGAAATAATACCCTTATCCCTTCCTCCTTGAGATGCAATAATGGTGTGCTACCACTGAGGTAAAAATCCCTAATTTTTTTAATAGACCTTTTCTTATGACATGGTGAATAGTTTGGTTTTTTTTCAAGTAAAGATCAACACAAAATGCAGTCCTATCATTTTTCAGATAATTCAAACACGAAGCACAGGTAACAAATGCTGACGCCTGTATTTGTGCTACAAACACCTTGGAAAAAAGGAAAAATCTCATGATCTTCCCAAAGTTCATTTTAATTTGTGTTGTCCTACCATGTGGAGGATGGCTCTTGCTCTATGTAAGTTTCTACGTAACAAAATGTTGTTTTCTGATTCCCTCTCACAATTTTTTGGTGACACAAAGTTTTCAGCCA
Organism: Entomyzon cyanotis; assembly: GCA_024500445.1. Taxonomy (NCBI): domain Eukaryota; kingdom Metazoa; phylum Chordata; class Aves; order Passeriformes; family Meliphagidae; genus Entomyzon; species Entomyzon cyanotis. The sequence goes on from JAKEPQ010001026.1 coordinate 2,623,716, forward strand.
TAATTTTGCAGTTTAAATTACACTTCAATCAGGCCTCACTGGAAGATATAATAAATTATGTATTTAACCCAACAAAGCTTCTACCTATATTTAGTAGACTACTGTAATATTTCTCTTTTCCAGTGCTATATCTCTATTGGACTATCTTATTTTTAAAAAATATCATGACTTTTTTTCCCAAAAAACCAAATTCTGTGTCCTTTGGACCTAATTCTAAGCAATTTTGATCAGTTATCCTTATTCTCCTTCTTGATTTTAATAGTTTAAAGTCATGAACTTTCTCAATCTGCTCTGACCTTTTTATTGTCATTTATTTCCCAGGAAATTTTCAGATGTTTCACAATAAATTGGCCACTTAAAACCCATCAGGACACAGGCACTGGGGACAAAAGTGGATAAATTCCATACTTTCATGGGTAACAGTGTGCTGTAATTAATACTAGAAAACTAACAGAAAGACAGGAGATATAATTGTGCATGATCCATTTTTATATAAATGCTTTAGTTTTAAATATTTAAAAAAACCCCAAACAATCTATAAAAAAAGTGCTTGTTTGGCCTAAACTGTATTTTTTACCCAATTTTTCCTTCCTAGCTACTGAATTGAGGAACAAATTCTTTCCTGATCTCTAGATATAAATGTTTCTTCCATTTCATGTTCTTTAACTCTGCTTCAGAAGAAACAAAGCACAAAGGTAGACTTACCAGATTGTCAGTTTAATGAAGTACTTAATTTAACATAGGCTTCTTAGAAGGAGCTAAATTTCAAGAAGAAAGAAAAAGTCCCCTCTAGACTAATAATTGTCTATGGCAGGAAAACTCTTGGCAGTGGAAGTAGGGATTTATCTTGAGTTGGAATGAATTTTCTCTGTCAATTGGCATCTGAAAAAAATTCAGCAGGGAGGGTTAAGTGACTCAATAGTTCTCAAATGACTGAAACAAATGGATACTTTAATGAAAATCTTTTGAATGTCACTCAAAATTCAGTCCCTGGCGTGGTGGCTCAGATTTTATGATACTGTATATATGTGGTGCTGGATTGTTGTTTTTTCCTTTCAATCTAAGCTGAATTTGAGGTTTTGTTTCATAAAACTATATCCCATCTCTATTTAGCTTGCTTTGATCGGTTCCAAATGTTGACCATATTTTTGGTGGGTTTAGGAAGAACTTCTTCAACTATTAGGTCTAAACCAAGGGTGGCTTTTAAATTACAGTTTTAATTAATTAACAGGGTCTCTGAGTTATGAAATATCCTTCACTCATAGTACAAGTCATCAGAATGAATTGGTTGAAATGTAGTTTTCAACCATCCTGGGCTTTTATAGGGTATTAGTTTGGGGGAAAAAATGTGTACTCTATGGTTTACTTTGGCCTGACAGTGTTTATCCTGTATGTTTGTAGAAATAAACAGGAAAACCCTTAAACACTAACAATCCTATTTGATTCTTGATGCCTCTTGGCAACTAATCACAACAACTCCTTGGTGAGGTCCAGTGTATGACATGTAAATATTTGACATGAAGGTAAAATATAGATATCTGAGCCCCTTATATATTTAATGATCCCAAACAATTTCTTGGACAAGAATAGGCAAATAGCAAAATGTCACTTGTTTGGAAGAGGGGAGGAAAAGAAAATCCGTGAACAAGCTGTTCCTTCCTTACATTTGCAGTTATTTTTTCTGTAGTAGCTTTTACATGCTGTTAATTAATATGAAGGCTAAACCCACTTCATTTTAGTGCTCCATTTATTTAGCAAGGCCAGGTGTAGTTTTCTTTCTGATTTTTTTTCAGGATGAAGGTTTCTCTGAGAATTCCTGTGATTTCTTTGCCATCTTTCTCATCAGAGGCTCTGCCAGCAGCTCAGAACCCTCTTTTCAGCACCACCAATTCCACCTCTCATTCTGGTGTTGGGCAGTCCAGGTTCAAGCTTTGTCTTTGCTCTGTGACACTGAAAATGTTGCCTAAAACCAGTTCTGATCATTACCTGCAGAATTTTCCCCTATCCCTAATTATTTTGCTTTTATTTTAATAAATATGTCTTTTCTATGGTCTCAGCACTTTCACACACCCATTGCCATGCCCTAAGTCTGTCTTCTCAGTAACACTTAACAATCTTATCTATTTGCACTTTGAATATATTTAGAGATTGAAAAATTGCAAGGTATTTTGTCTTGTACCTGCCTGTAGAGAAAAAATTTGTACATTCCATCTATCTTAACCTTCTGTTACCTTAAATTTTGTTCTTCCCCTTTCCCCCTTTGCCTGGTCTGACACTCTGCAGAGTCACAGGATCGTTTGGGTTGGAAAAGACCTGTAAAATCATCAAATCCAAGCTTTGATCACTCCCTGTCATCTAGATCGTGATTCCCCCCACAGCTGCTCATGGACTTTTGGAAAATTTCTCATATTGATTGACATGGAATGGGAAAGCTGAAAAATTCAGGTTTTTGGCCTGAATTATCCTCATATCCATTAGTTATATTCTGCCATTGTGGAAGTTCCTCACAATTTTCTGCTCACCCAACGACTTGAAGTAGCAAATCCTCTCCTTGGTATCAGAATTCACAAGAATTTGCTTGTGCTTAAAATATGTGTGGTTGTCCATGAAGAATTTGTTGGAAATTATTCCTCAGATACTCAGTGGGAATTATAAAAAATGAGTGATAATGGGAGATCAAAACGAAAACTTTCAACAGAGTGGAGTTTCTTAAGAAAAAAAACCGAAGCAATTGGAAGGAAAAGGCTGATGTGTCTGAAGCCACAGCTAATGCAATAAGAAAAAAAAATAAATAAAAAAAACTCTTTGAAAGCTTTGGTTCAGAACTGCACGAAGCCCAACAAAGAATTGCTAATACGGAGAGTAGGAATTGTTGGATAATTACACCGACGATCTAGAAAACAAGCTTAGCAAACGAGGTTTGCGCCTCGTTGGGGAGTGCAGAGGGATGAGAGATTTTTCCGGGAATTTCTCCCCACCCCTATTTTGTCTCTGTTTTTTACGCTGCGTTTTGAAGCTGTGAGGAACATGTAAATCAGCTGTGACTGTCATTTGCTTTGAAACGCTGCAAAATTTGTTTCATTAAGGCTTTCAGAGAAGTCTCGGCCGGGAAGTCTTCCCAATAGAAACTTTGATTTGTATTATTTTTTTGGTGGCTTTATTTTTTTCCTTCCTAAAGGTTACTGCCACTGTTGGTTTAACGGTGTTTATGTGATCCTATAATAAGTGTTATCACTTTGTATAATTATTATGTGTGATTAATCCGGTTCACACTTGAAAGCTGTGGGGTTTTTTTTTAAATTTTTTTTTCATTTTTAACCGGAGGGTATGTCTTTAAGCCTTTGTGTTGTTCACTTGTAATGATAGCTGACAAGAGTTACCATAAAGAGGGAGGAGGATGCAAACTGGAATTAACTGTCGGGCGAAGAAAGATTTCTGGGAATTTTTGTTTGGGTTAGGATATTCTAGAGTAATTCTGGAGAAAAATGGGGGATGCAATGTATCAAATGATAATTTGATATATTGCATGGATTTCTGTAGCCATCGGGTTATGCAAGAGTTTGGAAGAATGTGCATTGTTTGAATTTTTCAATGTCCTTTTGGAGAGATTCCACCTGTGTTAAATAGGACACTTAAAAAAACCCCAACTTTTTAACCTTTTAAACTTTTTAACTAATGTGAATTATTCCCAGCATGTCAGACTGGGGTTTTTTATGATTGGAGGGGATTTAGGACCTAAGATGGCAGGAGCTGGGATAGAAGAATTTTTTTTTTAGACTGAATGGGTTCACATCTGGGTCTATTCTCCATGGAGAAGTTTGGCATTCTCACAATGTTCTCCTTTAAAAATCATGAAAATAGTACATTGTTTTTGCAAATTTTGTAAATTTCTGTTACTGTGGATGGAATTTCTGTATATTAGTGAAATATCAGAAATCCCATTGTGTCCAAAACCTCTCCAAAATCACAATGATTGTTGGACACATCAAATGTGTCAACATTCTCAAGCTTCACCAACAAATTTGAATGCTTAAATTGGCTACAAATAATGCACTTTATAACAAACCATCCCTTGCTTTCTGAGAATTGAGTTCTACCTGTTTTGCAATTCTAGGTTTTAGTTTTCAGTCTCTGGAAATGATTTGGGAATTGAGTTTTTTTTCTCTTTATTTGTGAAGCTGTAATTGCTGCAAAATTTAAAACTGGCATTTGCATTACTTGCTATCATTGTAGAAAACTGGATTTATTGTTATTTGAGTCTGTACCATAAATGATCTGACTCTTCCATTTAGAATTGTGAACAAGCATGAGCACCCCAAATACAGATCAGCTTCCAGACAAGCCAACAGTGAGAGAATGCCTTTGTAAACACTGATATGTTCTTGTTTTAACTGGTTAGAAATTGATAGGAATAGGTATAAGAATTATAACATATATTCAGGATATATATTATTATTTATATATGGATATATGGATATATATGGATATGTAACATATATTTAGGATATATGTTATTATGCTGCTGTTTTATTAAAATACATTTTTATGCCCTTTTTAATATATATAACACCTTCATATTGACTTCAGATGTCGAGCAATTTAAAATAACATTTACAAGTTTAAAAGCTAGTTAAAATTCCCTAGACCTCTCCAGAGTTTCCATACTCTGGGAGCCTGAGCTATTATAAAATACATTAAGGGAGATATCCCCCACATTAATGAACAATCAATATTTCATATATAATTGTTTCATATGTAACTGTAGGTAAAAATAGCTAATCCCCACAACCAGATTAAACCAATTAACTTGGAGTGTGTGGTTTTCAAAAGGGCTCTGGATATTGAAGCATAGGGCCAACAATGTGATGAAGTGAGAGAGAAATACATTTGTATTTCCTTGAAGAAGCATTTATTTCAGAGGTGGCTATAATATTAAATATTAGTTAGGGGGAAAAAAAAAAGGAGTTTTAAGCAGGAGATATAGCAGAAGTGTATGAAAAATTTAGAAAACTTTTTCTGGCATTTTAAATGTAATTTTAAAATATGCATCAGTCCCATGATTGTCTGGCATTGATTTGATGAATCCCTTTGTGGGTGTAGATTGTTCACTGCACTTTCAGAAGAAATTCTGTCCCAGGTAGGGAAGTCTTTGATTTGGACAGAAAAGGTATTGAGTCCCTAATATTGATAACATTTATGGTCTCCACTGCACAGAAAATCATCAAACTTAAATTGTAAAATTCTTTCAACTCAGAACGCATTTAACATTGATTTATCAAGCTTAGCAACCTTACCACCTTCTTAGGCATAATGTAAAGAAATGCAAGAAGAAGGAAAAATACTAGGAATCAACACATTTCTATTTCAAGATACTACTGGCTTCAATTATTGCAGTCTATTAAATATGAAAAATTTCCCCAATTTTTTACACAGCTTCTATTTTGCTATTCTCACAGGACAACGAAAAGATTAGCTAAAATCTGAAAAGAAATTTCGCACTTTTGAATTGGATGGTGAAACAGTCCCAGCACTTCAATCTAATTATAGTAAAGTTTAGTCTATAATAGGGAGGTTGTTAAATGAACATTTGTAATGTTTGTTATTAGTGAGAGCTGATCCTCAAAAAGGTAAGGAATGGAGATCAGAGAATCCATAGAATCAGCAAATCAGAGAATCCCAGAATGGTTTGGGTTGAGAGGGACCTTAAAGCTCATCCCATCCCATTCCACCCCTGCCATGACAGGGACAATTCCACTGTCCCAGGCTGCTCCAAGCCCTGTCCAACCTGGCTTGGGGATCCACTGCCAGGGATGCAGGGGCAGCCACAGCTTCTCTGGGAATTCCAGCCCAGCCAGGAATTCCCAATTCCCAATCTCCCATCCATCCCTGCCCTCTGGCAGTGGGAAGCCATTCCCTGTGTCCTGTCCCTCCATGCCTTGTCCCCAGTCCCTCTGCAGCTCTCCTGGAGCTCCTTCAGGCCCTGGCAGGAGCTCTGAGCTCTCCCTGGATCCTTCCCTTCTCCAGGGGAACATTCCCAGCTCTCCAGCCTGGCTCCAGAGCAGCTCCAGCCCTTGGCCTCCTCTGGTCTCTCTCCAACAGGTCAACATCTTTCTTGTGTTGGGAAATGTTTAGTTTAACCTTCCCTGACCTTGCAGAGCTGTTGGAAAACTCTTCTAATCAGCCATGTGTGATCCATTTCTAGGCTTTAACTGCAACAATGCTGAGATTGTACCATTTTCTGACCCATGTGCCTGAGGAGTTGGTAAATCTTCAGTTCCTTGATAGAAGTTGTCAAACCCTATCTCATTCTGTTTTCATCCTGGACAGAGGATATAAGTTTTAAATCACAGCCTGTCTTATTAGTGGCTGACCATAAAAACGAACTCTTTATAAGCACTAACTTTTGTTGTGCCAAGATCAAAACCACAAACACAGGTTGGGGTGATGTGAATGCTGCTTCTCCTGTTGCCTATCAAGCAGAAACTAAATCCAGCAGAAACATTTCATGTGCTCCACAAGCAACTCACTAATTCCAAATGATGCATCAATAAGACAATCATGGCTGCCTTTTCTTAGAAATATGGTTATCTGTTCCACACTCAAAATATGCACATGGAGCAATTTCATCTGTGAGAACTTGGGAAAATTATATTAATCATCATAACTGAGTACAGCTTCTTTCTCAGCATGAGTCATAAATATCTTTGAGCATTAAACCTCTTTACAATAACATTAATTTAATCTATAAGAGGACACTGCGTGCAATAAATTCCATTTACAAATCTGAGTGGGCAATGGAGAGAAAGCCGTAGCTTACTTTTTTAATTTATTTTTTTAATATGTTGGAGATTGGGAAACAATGCCCCAAAAGAAGTTTCCCTCAGCCTGAAATGCATAGGACTGGGGAGGAAAACAGAGCTTCCTGATTGATTTGCCTCTGTGCTATTGCTTAGTTTGCTGCCAGTCAGAAGCTTATATAGCCTAAAAGATTGTTATTGATTGTTCAATTTGGTGTTCATATATTTAAATTTTATTCAGGTTAGAGTGATGTTGAAAATTGGGGTCCACATACTAGATTGCCAGCACAGTGGTTGACAACACAAACGTTAAAATACAATAATCCTTGTAGTATAAAATGGCCATTGACAGTCTAATTTCCATTTTGTGGTTTATGGCCTCTACTGAATATCTGATAATGTAATTATGCTTCAGTAAAGAATGAATCCTCTCTGGTAAACTGAGCTGTGTATGCAATGCCAATGTGAATTAAATAAAGTGACATCAAAGCTCAGTCAGGGCTTATTTTAGGAGCACATTTTAAAACATTTACTATGGTTTGTTCTACAGTAATGCCAGGGAGCAGATTTATGGCTGTTAGCATATTCATGTTGAAGAAATGTGTTACTTCATTCTTTATTTTAGCCCAGGAGAGCAAACAAAACAGCTCCAGTAAAAGTGAATGCTGCTCTGTGGCTTAGGTATGAAAGTTTTCAGATGATGCCACCACCACCCTCCCTAAGCAGCATGGAAAGGGAAGTGGCAGCTGTGCAGCCGGGAAATTAAAATGTAAAGAAAACTCCCCCAAATTATTTATGTGCCCCACAAATGAGACAACATTTGTTTCTTGGCAATAGGTTCACCATCAGCTTTACTGCTTGGCTCTTTTGCTGCTGGGTTTATAAATGTATAGGAATATACAATATGATCCTACGGTTAAAGAATTTCCTCCTTTTAAATTCCAGTTGTCAGGTTATGTTATGCTGTTTATAATGTGGTGAATTATGTTCTGTCCTATCCCATTCCCTGCTAGCATAATGCAACTTAACATCAGGCTGCATAACAGAATATGACAGTTAAAATTTAAAAGTACCCTCATTGTATTTGTGAATTGAATACTCAACTCTGTGATTTAAAGATGGACTGGCATCTTGACTCCAGAAACAAGTAATGTTACTTGAATGCATTTTTTTCCCCTTAATATATTTGCATTGCCGTTGTGACCTTCTTTCCAAGAGGAAAGAAAATAACCCTAAGCAACTGGCATGTATTGACATTAGGTATTGAAAAGTTAGCGTGATGCTGCAGACATGTTTAGAGGAACTTCTGAAATCATGAATTTGATGAGCTAGACTGAATCAGAATGTCACTTTATCATGTAAACAGCAGGGAGAGAGCCAAGCCTCACATGTGGATTTTAAATGTCCCAAAGCATTAGTATTACAAACCCAGGGCCTGGTTCCACCCGCGATAAAGAGAGGTGTCAAATCACATCATGGTTTATCCTTCCAGCCTCGCGAGGATGGGCGCTGCACAACATGGATTTACAGCACTTTGACACATCCTTTGGGACCTGTCAATGATTCAGGGGTCAAAGGTGAGTTCCTCCATCTCACCTGCTCTTTTCTGATCGCCAGAGCTGTTGGCCAATAAGGACACCTTTGGATTTTCCTCATACATGTACCAATAGAAATAATTTGCTGTTGCACCTCAATTCCCTCTGCTTTTCACCTCAATGTGCTTTGCTTCCAGTGCTCTCGAGTCCATATGCAGAACCTCACCCTCCTCACCCTCCAGCCAGGGCAAACCCAAACTTGGGGCAAACCCGCAAGAGAGGAGCAGCTCCCCCAGAAACTTGGGAAAGAGTAGGGACATGGAACAGGATTGAATAACACAAGCACACTAAACACAGGTACCACCCTACATGCCCATCCCTGACCTGGCTCTTCCCTTTCTAAGGTGAAACATGCATTTGACCCCTTGGGTAAGTAAAACATCTTTGGAAGGACAGGATGGAGGTAGAACATGTGCAAAGGCTTGGCTGGTTGCAAGGCAATGTCCATTGTAAACGACACATGTTCATATGAAGGTGCTTTTAATATTATTTTCTTTTCATTCACTGCAGGAGTGTCTCTCCTGTGTTACTCTCGGGTTGGTAACTTCTCATGTGAGAATCATCACAGAATCATAAAATTCCAGAATGATTTGGTTTGGAAGGGACCTTAAAGCCCATCCCACCCCCTGCCCTGGGCAGGGACACCTCCCACTATCCCAGGCTGCTCCAAGCCCTGTCCAGCCTGGCCTTGGACACTTCCAGGGATCCAGGGGCAGCCTCAGCTTCCTACCCCTGTGCCAGGGCCTCCCCACCCTCACAGGGAAGGATTTTTTCCTAATATCTAATTTAACCCTGCCTTCTTTCAGATGAGAAAGAGCAGGTTTAAAAAAGCTGATATGAATGCATTTAGATTGCAGACAGTGGAGGTAGTCAGTGAGACAGTATTAGTCAGCATGTTCGTGGTTTAGTCTCTGTTATAAGCATTAAAAATATTAGTTATTATTATTTATTACTTATGCAACACCCACACACTGTGCAAGACATTTAACAAACCACATAAAAGGCAGGGCTGCACCGCAGAGCGGTTGTTGGATGGATTTTAGGTGTGACAGATTGCTATTAGCTACTTGTTTGTGTTTCTTTGTGCTGAAAAAATTCCTAAAGGTCCCAGCCAAGGAGACCTCAGCTATGCTTGGCACTGTTCAAGCACACCATTAGAGAAAATGGTCTCTAGGTAGGGAAAAATCCAGGTTTCACATGGTGATGTCAGGAGCTGCTCAGAGAGCATCTTGCATGAGTTTCTGTCTCAGTGAAAGCAATAGCAGGGGTGAAACTACCTCAGGGTGAAGGTGTTTGTCAAGCTCTTGGATGTTCTCAGCTGTTTTTTTCCACCACAAATGCGGTTTCTGCTCTAAGTCCTAGCTCTGTGTACATGGAGTTTGAGGTGTCACCCCTGCATGGTGTCCATGTGTCACCAGCAGACTCTAAAATCCGAATTTAAGACATAAATCTGGGGTAAACCTGTAGTATAACTTTTTTCATGAGGCTGGATACTCACCTAAGTTGTAGCTGAGGGTCTCAATGTTTTACTACTGGCTTTGCCCAAGACTTTTACTTTGTGCAACCCTAAGCACATATAAAGTGCTGACAGCTTTTGGCAGCCCAAACAATATCAGCTCTCTGGTTTGGCCCTGTCTATGTCCAGCATCTTATGGATGTAGTTTCCTGGCACAGAATTAATAAATGTCACCCAACACTGGTTTGTTTCTTTGCTCTTGAACTGTTCGTTGGCTCTTTGAAATAATTTCTCCAAGGTAATGAGGCTGCTTGTCCTACCTCACACTGTGAGCTCTTCATGCCTGCTTAAAATCTCATCCCAAGCAGGGTTATCCAATAAAAGCTTGTACCTCCTTCTGGATGTTGGGGTTTTCCTTCTCAGGAGTTGTTTGTCACAGCAGACGTGTTCCTATTTTCTTTAGATATTGGACTTTTTATAATGTAGCATTTTCATCTCAGTCCTTTCCTTTTATACTTCATGTTCCCCAAAATCTTGACAACACTCTAGGGATATTCACACTGCACATTTCACCCTGGCCTTGGTGCTTCCTTTGCAAACTTTAACTCCATTTGCAGGGATTAATTAGGAGTGTTTGTCTCAGGGCACAACCATAATTTCATCAACATCCAGGATTCAGTGAGAACCTCAGGATTGGGAAGGAGTTTGGCTCTCAGTTTTGGATCAGTCACCACTCCTTTGTGATTTCATATTACTTTGTCCATTCTGTTTTCTGAAGTATCAATTTTCCTTTTTCATAACACTTCTTGAATATCCTTTCAGAGTAAGCTTTTTCTGTCTAAATATTAAAAACATCCACAAGTTGAGAATCAGCTTTTGTCACAAAAAATATATATGGAGAGAAAGAGTTACGTTTGTTTGTTGGCACCTCTTGCTTGGAGAGAGAGTGAAACGCTCATTAAATCTTTTCCAGCTGTCCTCCAGATATTCAGTGTCTAAACTTTAGGGCTTTTAGCTTCTCTGCTCTCCCCTCCTCAGCATTTCTGTGCCCTTTGAGGGTGAGTGATCACCTAGACCTGCATCCCTGGGCTTGGCTGTGGCTGGGAGGCTCCAGCCATCGACCTTGGCACGATGAGCTGATAAAAGCCAGGCTTGCTCAGAGTTGCAGTTTCTCACACACCACTTGGTGCTTTTTTAAGAAAATTTGCACAGCAAAAGCGTTCAGTGGCAAGGGATGGGGCGGTGGGAACTAGAGGAATATGTGGTTAAAAAGACAGGCTGTGTGGAATATGCAGGTTTGATTTTGTTCTAACTGTCTTGTAAGACATGCTCCAGCTTTGTGTTTGCTTTTTAAAACTGTTGATTTATTTATTTATAATTTGAAATTCTACCGGACACGGATATCCAGTACCTGAACATTTAAAGAATGAATGGGTTTTAAAAAGTATGTGCAACAGGCTCTCCAGGGAAGTGGTGGAGTCACCACCCTGGAAATGTTCAAAAAACCAAGTAGATGTGGTACTTTGAGACACTGCTTAGTGGGTGTGGTGCTATCTGGTCAAAGGTTGGACTGGACAATTTTGGAGGTCTTTTCAAACCTCAGTAATTCCATGATTCTTTAAGAAACTGAATGTTTTCCCTAGTAATTTTCCTTTTCTTTTCCTCCCTGTCAGAAGTCTTGTCCTCTTTACTAACAGTGCATAAAGGTTTATGAACCTTACAGGTGAGACTCCTCATGCTGTTGTCCTAAAAAATGAGAAAGATATTTTTTTATATTGCGTTTTAGTTGCATTTAAGCACTTAATCAAAGTTCTGCTATTGGAAGATGAGTACCACTAGATTTGGGCTTTTCAGGTGTAAGCTGGGTTGGGTTTGTCAGCACAGGTAACTTGTATTCCATCTGCTCCCAAATATTAGCACCCAAAAAGGCTCTTAGAGAGAGAGAAGCATCACTTTAAATTCCTGTTTTAACTGTTTGTCATATAAATTCAGTTTTTAGATAATCCCTTAGTGCAATAATTCCTTATTATGCATATGGAAAAGCATCTATTAAAGGCGTTTTTAACTTTCTGGGTAGAGTTTCTTTATCTGTATTTTACAGTACAGTGAAAAGTAATTAATTCATTCCTAGATATATAACATATGGATAATTTTTATGGATTTATGGCACATTTTAGGGGATGTGAAAATGCTGCAATTATTTTAAAAGTAATGCAATAGAAATTCAGGGTTGGTTCATAGATTTATGACTGGATTATATTTTCCACAGCCAACTGCCAAACATGGAGTAGATAAAATCTATGTTTCTTTTTGTCCAGTCTACCTCTTTTATCCCATCTCTGGTTTACATTGCCACGTAACTGCAAATAAATATCCTGAATTTGACTTATTTATAAATTGGAAATTTTGTGAAATGTATTAACCCTCAGAAAATAGTTCAGGGTATTTAATTAGTAAAGAAAAACATACTGCACACAAAATGTCAGCAGAAATTACAGTAATAAGCTGTCTTTCAAAACACTATTAATTGCAGTTGATATTTAACCATACATTTCCCCCCCCCCAAAAAAAAAAAAAAAAAAAGAGGTGGACCCAGCTCAATTTCTGGCTTGAGGAAACTCAGATCTGAGTAGAGGAGCCAGTCTGTGGAAGTAGAGGAGTATTTATTCTATGGGTAATTTTAAATCTATGGTTTAATTTTAGTTTTTAGGTCTAGGAACTAACTCTGACACAAGGCTTTTTCTAGTCATCACACATTTGTAAGCCTTCCTTGAGTAACGGTGTATTTTGACACACAAAAAGTTATTTTTTTATCATCATAATCCTATGGAATCACAAATGGTTTGGGTTGGAAGGGACATTAAAAATTATCCAGTTCCATCCCCTGCCATGGGCAGGGACAACTTCCACTAGACCAGGTTGCTCCAAGACTTGAACACTTCCAGGGATGAGGCACCAACAACTTCCCTGGGCAGCATATGGTGTTTCTGCTGAAATTACTAAAATATGGACTGAAACTCTTGTCTAAATTTAAAGAATTGACTCGATCACGTAATCCTTGAAAAATCACACCATCATCCCTCATTAACAGCCCTGTACAGATCTAAGCCTTCCCCAGATTTATTCTCTCCTGCTTTGAAGGCCAGTAACTTTACTGACATATTAATGTTCTAGCTGTGAATAGAATATCTCATTCTGCTTGAAGGATAGTTCCCTTGATCCATTAAATAAATACAGCATGCAGGGGGGAAAAGGGTGTTAGACTGATATGCAAGAGTCGCCATCACTGGGCGCAGATTTATGGTGTAAGGGAGTAAAAGGAAGTGATATGGCTGGGAAAAGAGAAACGAAATGACACTTATGGGCACTAAAGCCTCCAGAACTGAAAAATATCAGCCATTTGTGCTTAGAACACACAGTATTTTGTATAAACGGGTTTTCATCGATACATCAGGTGGTTTCTGAGGGTTACACCAAAATGTACCATTTCTGCCAAGGAGTAAGGTGAGAATTTGGTTGTGCTCTGGTTTGAGTCGAAGGCTGGGAGCTTTCCCCCAAGTTTTGCCCCCATCCTCACTGCTCTGGCTGGTGTGGGTTTGCCACCAGCTTGGCAGCCCTGTGCTCAAATTGAGGACCTTCCCCTCACTCCTCCGTAAGTTGCAATCCTGGAGGAACTCGTTCTCCGGAGTTTGTGATGCATCTTGGGTGAGCAGCTCGGCACAGCTCTCATTTAACTGACTCCGAGGCTTATGTGCCGATGATTTCTGCTGGTAAAGTGTTATAATTGGATTATTGAAGTATTAGGTAAATTCAGTCGGATTTGCTGTTTGAAGTGGAAATACAAAAAATGCTGGGATGCTATTACTGTTTTGTCATACCTATTAACAACAGATCCCAGTATTGCAGCAACAACAGATTTGCTTTCGACTGTTTGGACTTTCCAATGTGTAAATTTATATCATTTAGGTGGGGAAGTTGGCAGATGCCTGTGACCTCCACGGAGCCTGTTGGGTCACTTTTTTAAGAGCCTAGCTTTTATTATTTGAAATTTCTCTGAAAACATTGTTGTGCGATGTATTTCCTAGAACAGAAATGCATTGTGGCTAAACTTGGAGTGGGTAGCAACAAAATGATAGAATTCGGCACATTTTACAAAATATAGAGTCCAATTGGCCTCATGACTGTAATTTCTGGTTGCCCAGGTAAAAGAATAAAGCAAAACCTCCCAACGCTATAAAGTAATTTTAAACATGTAATGAATACAAATTTGTCTGTCAGTCTTTATCATTCTTCATAAAAACCCTTAATTCAAAAGAAGCAACCTGTGGCATAAAGAGATATTTGGCCAAATCCATACAACAAGTGGCAACCATGTCTACTCTTTGTTTTAAATTATATATTTAATGTTTTGCAGGAAACATTTCCAAATGACCAACGTTTGCTGAGACTTGAGGGTTTTTTAGGCGGTTTTGAGAAATTTACATTGAAGCATGAATTAGATTAATAATTGTTTGGGTTTAACACAAATCTGGTTTTACCTAATCTGTGATGTTCAGGTTTGAATGATTGAAGCACCGTGGCATCACTTCCAGTTTTCAGTGCTTAAATCCCTGTATTTGTTTCTTCTTTTTATATTAATATTATTTGTCCTCATTCATAAAACCATACCCTTTAAACAGCTTGGAAGCAAATCTCAATGCTGCCCAAGCAGATCACCAGAGAGCTGCGTGTCAGAGATGCTTTGAAACAGCAGTTACAAATATCCCAAAAAAACCCCTACAGGCAATTTAGATCCAGATGCAAACTGCTCAGGTCCTTCAGTATAAAACACAGCATGGGGCAAAACATCCCATGTGTTCCAATGTGTGCAAAATCCTGATAATGATTTATTATATCAAGGACTGCAACCTATGTTTCCCAGGTGACCGCGAGCGAATGTAACCTGATTGTTAAACAAGCTCCCTCACCTAATAAATGTGCTTTATTTGATGTGGAAAGCTCAGGGAGGAGGTTTGAGGGGGTCAGTCCCAGCAGTTAGATTCTTTCATGGACATATCAGGCCTGGAGGTTTAAGCTCAGGTATTGCCCTTTTCCAGGAGCTGCCCTAAACTTTGGGATGCTGTAGATAAGGGGTCAGCAGATGATGGTTTTCCTGAGGTCTGATCTCCTAAATTTGCTACACAACTGCTTCTTGGATCAGAGCATGTTGTTACCTGCTGTGAAACTCTCGCTAAGACTTGGGGGTTTTGTTACATTAAGTTTGTTGCTCACAGCTCGTGGCGCCAGGGAAGAGGCACATGGAGATAAAAAAATGGATTTAATTTTCTGGAGTGGTTTAAAAAAACAATATTAAAAAAGAAAAAGTCACAGAGTGGTTTTGTGTTGGAAAAAACCTTAAGGCTCATCTCATCTCATCTCATCTCATCTCATCTCATCTCATTCCTCATCTCATCTCATCTCATCTCATATCTCAATCTCATCTCATCTCGTCCCACCCTGTGCTATGGGCAGGGACACCTTCCTCTAGAGGTTGATCCAAGTCCCATCCAACCTGGCCTGGAACTCTTCCACTTGTTAATCATAAATTGTTTTGTTCCTGTCTCACTTTTTGTCACTCTTATGTAAATACATGATCAAAAACATAAAAGTAGAGGTCTGAGGAGGAAAAGTTGCTCCATATCTCAGGAGAACATGGAGAGTATCAACAATTGAGGAAATTTCCTTTGGACCATAATGTAAAATTCAGAGGCACAACTTCTGTCCAGGCCTGGGTTGGGTGTCCCTTCTATGGGATTTGGCAGTCTGGAGGGACTTGGGACATTGTAGGGCTGAGGATGAAGCAGCTGAAGATGTCATTGTCTCACACCATTGTTCAACCTATCCATGAGATGAATCTGGTGATTCTCATGTCCTGGCTCTGGTGTTTTCAGGCTGTCTGGTTTTTAAAACAAAGCCATCCTCATTAAACTGTTCTTTGAAAAAAAAATTACTTTTGCCAGTTTCTTGTTTCTAATAGTTTCCCATTGCATTTAAAAATTTAAAAAGATACACACACACACTGAGTCTGGTCCACGTTACGGACTAATACTCTGCATAAGTTCTTTAATGAAGTTTTAGTTTGTTGGGGTTTTTTTTTGTTATTATTCTTTTCAAATTAAACCAGTGCTAAAAAAAGCCTCCTTGTTTTTAATGTAAACCCTTAAAAAACCCAAACAAAAAGTCGTTGGAGAGAACTTTCAGTGCCTTATTTTAGCCTGTGGCTGGTTTTCACAGCTAAGTCACAACAGCAGCACTGGATGTGCTGGCAGAACTTGAACTCCAGCAAGGTTAGTGGGCATCACTCTAAACCCATAAATCTGGTGTAAGCACACAAAATCAAATTTAGACTAAAAATATTCCATGAAACATCTTAAATGGATTTAAGGTTGACAGTAATTGTCGCATTGGTAAAGACCCAGAGTGTTCTCAGAAATAGTTAAGAGGAGAAACAAAAAAGTCAAATTACCTGAGACAATTTCTGTACACCTGCCCCCTTCATTTGAATAAATCTGACACCAGATTTCAGAGCCTGAAAATGAGGAATTAGAAAGCATCCAGATATCACTCAAATTGGCTATCAAAAGATTAAAGGCTTTAAAAAATATTGATAAACATCGGAATCAGACAAAATACATCCAAGGGAGCCAAAGGAAGTTAGAAGGGAAATTGGAGACTCTATTAGAAATTTCAGATCCTTGAAGGCTGGTGAAATTTAATAAAGGAATTATTTAAAATTGGTCCAGGGACATGTGAGGAAAGAACATATTGCTGGTACAAACTCTGGAGAATGTCCTAGTTAATATTTTAAGGAATCAGATGAAAGGTACACTGGGACAAGTACTGCCCGATTAGAGCAAGCAAATTTAATTTTTGGGGGTGGAGGGGGAAGTCCTCAAGTCTGACAGATCTACTGGAATCCTTCACCGTTATTATTTCTGCCAGGAGAGACAAGGCATTGCAGCAGACATCCTATACTTACATTTTCAGACATCCTCTGACAGGGTTTCCTACTAGAGGTTAATGTTAAGTTGTGCAGCCTCAGAATAAGTGGAAAGTTGAGTTTAATGGATTTAAAATTGGCTAAAAAACACAAACCAAAGTGTGGCACACCAGCAATCAATGGACCCTGTACCAGCCGGGAGGGTGAGTGGTGGGATATATTAGAAATTATCTGGGTCCACAGAGGTTTATGTTAAAAATTACAGGGTGCTGCATGATATTGAAAGCAACTTTTCAAATTTCGTTGATTGCGTTAAATTGCAGGGAAATATAACTGATGAGGAACAACGACATAAAAACTGTTCTATAAAATCATGTCCTTTTACTATCAATGTTCAAAATTATATGACAGAGTCTTCAGTGCAAGTGGAAATTGGCCATTTTTGTGCTGTAAATATTGCATCAAAGGAAAGTTAACAGACCTCGGAGTTTGCACTGAATGTTTTCAGGGTATCAGATGACTCTACCAGTGAAATTCCAGAAAATTTTAAGTGGGAATAAAACTTTCTAGTCCAAAAACACCAAAATATGTAGCACCTTTAATATAGATGATTAACAGTGAAATTGTGAAATTTGGCTGAGAGAAGAAAGAGAGACAGTCTGTGGACATACAGCAGTTTATTCATTTATGAGCTCATTAATCCATAATAGAGCTGGGAAAATAATTAATTTGTTCTGTTTCAGGTGAGACTACAAAAAATAGCAGAAACCTGAGAAGGTTCAATTTAAATAGGAATCAATAGGAACTTTTTGGCATAAAAGGGAAAAAAAAGGATTAATAAAAATTGCTGAAAATTTTTTTGTTATTAAAACCTGAAGTCAGCTGATATAGTTGACCAAGGTGAAATGTTTAGATTAGTTTTGAATTATTTAACATTTTAGTCTACTCTGAATCCATTTCTTTTCAAATTTCACTTCAAAAATAAACCCCCAGCAGCTCCACTTTGAAAGCATCAAAACAAACCACGTCATTTCTGAAGCACATTTTATTTCAAACAAATATTGGGAAAAAAAAAATCTCCTTCTTGTGGTCCTTTTTATCAGATGAGATCTGAATTTGTGATTAGATTACTTCCCAGAATTTTTATTTCTTTTGTGTGAAATGTATTAGTAATTAGAGAAAAACTTCATCCACTCTACTTGAGGAGAGGGGGGGAAAAGAAAACAACATCTTTCAGTTGATAGGCAAATAAAAAGGACCCTGTTTGAAAGCAAGTTTGAATTCTGAGTGATTTTACAGCCTGTGATCTGAGATAAATTACACCCTTTCCCAGGTTTTAATACACCAATTGAAGCCTTTCAGAGCTGCCAGTTGCTCTCATTCAGGATGGATCCATCAAACATTGAGTCAGCCTCAGCCTGATTCTGCATCTTCCCCTCACTACTTGTATTCAAAAAATATTTAAACCACATGAAAATTTTAGGCCAGCTTTGCTGGTGCCTGTGTGTGAGACGAGCTGTAATAAAACAGGAGGTAGGTCTCAAAGAAACAGTTTTATTTTATCAAATTTTGAGGGCAGTATTAACTCTGTTGATAACTCAGAGATAGGAGAATATAAAAAGTGCAGTTGTGTTTCTTTTGCTTTCTTTAAAGACTTCTTTTTTTAATTTTTTTTTTTTAAAATTCATGGGCCTAGCCTGCCAAATGTTCCTCTGAAAACGATAACAAAAGTTCCATTCCTGGAACGAATTGTTTCTACAAACCATGATCCCAGAAATGCAAACATGGATAAATGGTCCCATTTTAACTCTGAATGCGGTATAACTTACTGAAAACAATCTGACAGTCTGCCAGCTTGCCTTCAACAATGGCACAGTACCAAAACTGAGATTTACAGCAGAGAAAAGCATCACATTTTAGAAATAATTTCTCCACTGGAAAGGTAAGAGTGGAAAAAAAATCCTCACCAAATAGCAGCAGAAAGAGGAGGCAGGAGAAGAAGTGAGTGATATCTCCTGCAACATCTTCTGGGTGGAGCTGTGTGTCCAAGAGCCCCTGGAAACGGGAGAAGGTGGCACTGATGGCAAGAGCCATGGGTTGGGATTGTGTCCCCTACACAATGGCCATGAGCACTTACTAGAAAGCATCATTAAAACTGTGGAATGGTAGACTCATAGGATATCCTGAGCTGGGAGGGATCCACAAGGATCATCAAAATTCAACTGCTGTGTCTTATGTTGCTACAAAGGAGTCTTTAGGTCACTACCCAGCCAGCTTTCAGTTGGCAGAATTTACTAAATATTTGTATTGTGACTTGGAAGATCTTTGTCTCCCAGTCCCTTCCTCTCTCCCCAAATTCCCGCTCCATCTGAAACGCTTTTCTATTTGGGGATCAATACATTTTTATGAAATCTTTTGTCATCGACACAAAAATATGTTTTTATGAAAAAAACCCTGAGAATATTTCTGACTTGACTGGCTCATAGTGAGAAGTAGATAAAGCTGCAGTTCATGCACTGTAAAGTGTGGTTTATCGTCTTGTTATTCAGAATGAAAAAGAAAAAGAAATAAAGGCATTGATAATCTATTTCTAGTTCTCATGAACTCTTTACAGGAGTACAACCCCATCACGTCAGAGTTCAAGTACACAAATAATAATATTAGTCAGAATATTCACTCCCAAAGCAATTTTAACACCATTCAAAATATAATCCTTCTATGCAATATACCTCATTTAACAACCATTAGTGCCTTTTCCATCTCAGATCTCATGTACCCAGTAATGATTTATTTTTACCCATTGTTTGAGCTGATTTCATTCCACCAATGGACCTGTACTAATCATGGGGAGTGCAATATGCAATGTGCACTTGCCAGATATTTTTTAACTTCCGTCACCACACAATTTGCAACAGAAAGAACAGAAATTATAAATGTTCTCTTCGTTCACAAGAAAATAAACTAGAGCAAAATAAAAAACCCAACCAACCCCTTGACCAATTTTGCATTTGAGAAGGAGAGTTCATTTCTTATATCTAAACTAAACTATTCTCTTAATTATCTACCACAGTGGGTTGATTACAGGCAACACTACACAAAATCTATACATTTTGTTTGGCAATGTATCAACCTAAGGCACATTGTCAACACACCTTAACTGTTGTCCTTTCCTGGGAGTCTGAGCTTTCTGGGCACCCTTGGCTCCCACTGGGCCAAATCATGAGATCCATGCTCTGCCCAGAGCAAGGGAACTCCCACCTGCTCCAGCGTGCGCTTCACCCGCGCAGAAACCGCGGGAATAAACACCTCGCCGTTAAACAGCAACGTGTAAACACACAAAGAGTCAAAATCTTGCAAATGAGTTGTTCATTATGAAATATCCCCACAGCTTGGCTGAGTGGGCCTTGCAGCTGAGAGGAGAAGTTCTCAGAGCTTTATAAATAGGGAAAGTGCCGTGCGGTGTTCGTGCAACTTCCTCGCGCGAGCGCTGCGCCCAACAGATGATACAACTCCCAAGCCCTGTTTCCCCGCGATAATTTCTCGTCTAAACTCCTAATTACACATCACTTCACATTCTGAGATATATAAATACATTTTTTCAGATGTACACTGTGCTAATGGTATGCATGGGAGAGCAGGAATGTTCTTTGGCATGAGTGCTCAATAGCAAAAGTGAAAATCGTCTCTCCAAACTCTTTTTCAGAGAAGTGAAAGCCCCCAAACTGCTGAAAAAAGTTGAGATATTTTGCAGCAACCACGTGTAAAACCAGCTCTCAGTGGTTTTCTAGGTCTGGTGGTGCTTCTGGGGCTTTGTTCATTAATCATAGTGTGGGGCAGTGGGAGCCCAATCACACAAACCGGGAAGCTGAAGCCAATAAATGCTCCAGAAATTGTTTGGGTTTTTTTTTTTCAGAAGAAATCCAGTTTTTTTATTTGGAGACTTGGCATTATTAATGAAAATCAAGGAACAATTAGCAGGGATCACTGGAGATCTGATCTAACTCAGTCCTGTACTGCAAGGAAGCCTACAAGGAAGTCGAGACAGACTCTTCACCAAGAGCCATAGTGACAGGACAAGAGGCAATGGTTTCCCACTGAGAGTAGGTTCAGATTCAATATTAGGAAAATATTCTTCCCAGTGAGGGTTGTGAGGCCCTGGCACAGTTGTCCAGAGAATCTGTTCCTGCTCTATCCCTGGAAGTGCCCAAGGCCAGGCTGGACAGAGGTTGGAGCAACCCGGGATAGGCACAATGACATGAACTTTAAAGTTCCTTTCGACCCATTTCTCTCTTTCAAACCATTTCTCTCCTTATATGAGGTCATTGAACCTATTCTGTCCCAGGGATACATGTCCCAGTTAAATGCACCCATTCATGAAGAAACGCCTATGGAAATATTTTTATTTTCTATCAACGGTTAATAAATCCTCCTAGAAGAATTTTAGGATGGCTACAGCTTATTGATACTTTTTACATCATGTCTCTGTAATATTAATGGTTAAACTCCACTTGGAACTCCGAATGTTTTCCATAACATCTAAAACACCTCATTTCCATCTCTCCATCCTCAAACTTTTTACAGGTACTGCGATGGGTGCCATCTGCATGAGGAACTGGTATCTTTTCCCTCCCGAGATTGATAGGTACCACCATATGGTAGATAGGATGCTCAACTTTGCCACACGGAAGGCTTTTCTGGCGACTTTCCAGGAGCTTGAGGGCCACGCCTAATTTGCATATGCATTTACATACAATTTTTATTTTAGATAAATGCACACAGGATGGTTCGGTGAACTCGTGTGGCTTTCTCCTTGATAGATGGTCTGGAATTATTTGTTGTTTGAGCTCCTCAGCAATAAAATAGCTGGAGTTGAATCCACCCTGCAATTAATATTATTTATTGATGCTATTGCTGTGCTCAGGGTAAGGAAGCAGAATCCCATCTTGAAGAGCTTCTCTAATTAGTCAAAGAAAGTTCCTTGACATACTTTACACCAGGTGATTAGAAAACATTCCAATTTCAAAATTCCGTGATTGTTGGTTTGGGATATTTTTTCCCCAGAAAACACATTTTCATCATCTTTTCAAGACAAGTGTGGGTGTAAAAGATATGACAGAAACAACAAGCATTAGCCCCAAATAAGTACACACTCTGTCTGTGGATTGGGCACCTCTGACCTCAGCCTAAAGTATGTTTCTCTGAGGGCCAAAAGATTTTGTGTTTGCCCAGCTCTGATGACTTAGTTGCCATTTTAACCATGTTTTACCAATTAATTAATCCTTCCACTGTGCTACATAAAAGGGTTATGGATAGCTAAAATTCCCTTTTCAACTTGAGCTTCTGAAAATCTTCCAGGAAGGGTGGTGATGTCTTCAATTTTCCCATGTTGTGGGACATTGGGATTGCCATGTGTATTCCCAAGATAATTTATGCCTACCTGGTTGTATCTGGTCTCTTTGTAGAGCTCAGGATTCCAGTACTTTCCTTCTAGTGGGA
The DNA here is from genome assembly GCA_024500445.1 of Entomyzon cyanotis. NCBI lineage: Eukaryota > Metazoa > Chordata > Aves > Passeriformes > Meliphagidae > Entomyzon > Entomyzon cyanotis. The sequence goes on from JAKEPQ010001026.1 coordinate 2,646,039, forward strand.
GAGTTCTTAGCAATAATATGGCATTAAAAATAAAATCACCTTAAGAGTGAGAACAAATATCTCTAAGTAGGTGAAAATCAATGTGAGGAACTGCTGAGAGAGAGCCTGGGTCCTTCAACTCACTGCTGCTGAAGATGCAGCTATCCATTCATGAGCCTCCACCTCTCAAAGTCAGAGAGAGTTTATTGGTGTTAGATGTGACCACCGAAATTCATCAGTAAAATTACTGTATTGATTCTGGTTTATATTTGAATGTATAGTCTCATTCAAAGCCCTTTTTTTTTTTTCAGGTCTAAGATAATGCTAAAGGACTTCATTTTGTTTGTGCTTTAATGAATTTGTCGTGAGCAGCAAAGTTGCAGCAGTAGCTTGAGCAGGTATCTGGCTCTGAGGCTCTGCTTTGAATGTACCTCATTATTTGAATGGATTTATTATTTACTGAAAAAAAATCAAAACTCTCGTGGTTGAGAATCTCATACCTCTGTTAGTCCCTCTGGGAGAAAAGATTAAAGTTGATGCATTTGGATGTGAGGTTGAAGTTGTAGAAATGTTATACAAGGCTACAGAAAATGGGAATGATGTAGAAATATTTGATTTCACCAGTGAGTTTTCAGTGGTTCTTGGGTTCTGTAACCCCCAAACAGGTGGTAGGATGGTGTTTTGTTAGGATATGGGTACAGTAACTGAGAGTTTGGCAGGAATTTTGGGAGGAATTTGGAGGCTGGAACATTTTGGGGATTTGATCAGAGGCCAGGCTCAGATTTATAGGCACAATCAAATCCTATGAGGGAAATTGAATTTTAAATGTGTTATCAAGAAAATTGGTGTGCTTAGAAATGGCCGGAGGAGAAGCTGAGGATGGGAGGAGTGAGAGATTTCAGTGTTTTGGACATCCTCCTAATTCTTTGGTATGAATAGCAATATGATTGATGCAGCAATAACTGCAGTGCTGCAGGGATTTGATACCCAGAGGGAATCAATTAACTGGATTTTGGATATTGGAGCGTTATGACCTTTGCTTAGATCATAATGTTGACAAGTAGGAGCAAATGGAAGAATATGAGTCTTTTCTGATTGTAATTGACTGGAGATATTGAGAGCAAGGTGGAGATCCAGATTTGCAGACAATGGCAAGGATGGCTGGAGAACAGGAAGTCAGCCTTGTTCAGAACTCACCTCATGAGATAGTAGGAGAGGAAAAGCAAATTTAGAAGCAGCTCCTTTGCGCTCTTTAGTGGTCAAATTGCATCTCATTTTACATCTTCATTAGTGTTTTACAGGTGAGTGATGCTGTGGCTTGCTGCAGAGTGTCACTGAGTCAGGATTTATTTATTATTAATGTTTATTTTATTATCCAATCTCCTTGCATGGAAGTGTGAAGGGGAGCTGTTGTCAGTGCTCCATGAATTGCTGTCCTTTGCTGCTGCTCACTGGTGGATTGGGAAGATGAGAGAGTCTTGGTGGACTTTCCAGGGCTTGAAATGGAAGAAAAAAAAAAAAAGGATGTATTTAGGTATATTATGGTGATGGGCTAATAGATGGCTGAGCCAACTCAGAGTCAACTGAGCAGTGCAGTTAGTGGCCAATTAACAGGGTGGAGATAATGAAAGCACAGCTGGTGTGGCCAGTGAATGTGGAAGGAGAAAAGTTCAGCAATAATTCTGCTATTTAGCAGTCAATCTTGATGATCTTGGAGGCCTTTTCCAACCTTAAAACTTCTAAAAGTAATGGAGAATATTAGGGAAGGGAGTGAAGAGAAGCTGTAGATCTCAGACAGGAAGAGGTTTTGAGTGTAGGTTGAAAAACATGGTGATTGGAAAAAAAAAGTTCATGCTAAATATTTTTCATCCATTATTTCTTTATTGAACTAAAGCAGACAAGTGGTAAAATCAGAGTTCTAAAATCTGGATTTCTCAAAAGATTGCAACTTGTCTTTTATAGAGTTTTACATTGGAATGAGCAGACTTGTATTTTGCCTATCTAAAAGCATTCTTCTTATTTCTTTTCCTTTACAATAACACCAGGCTGATGATTTCCCTTTGACTGCTTTTCTCTGGCTGAATTAGGATTGTGTGGTCAGGTAGCCTTTTCCTGTTCTCAGACTAACTCTAAATTAGATACAGACAGACAGCTCTGGCCTTCACAGAGTGTTTTCCTGCTGATCTCTGCATTTTCCATCTTCCAGCTCATCTGCTGGTGAATATTCCTGGTCCTTCTATGTTTCTAAAAGTCTTAATTTTTACTGGAGAAGCTCCATATCTGAGGAATGAAGAATGACAGGTTTCATGGCAGCTTTTTTGGAGAGCCTGGAGATGGAGGATTGGATTCGTGTAAGCCATTGACACACTGAGGGAGTTACAAAGAAAAAGACAGATTTAGTTGCATGACTAAGTTCCCTAAAACAAGAAATAGTTTTGGGAAAAGTAGTAAAGAAAATGTTCAAATAAATTATGCACAATCTCACAATTTGGTTTAACATCTGAATTGTTTATTCTGCTGAAAATTATTTCTTTCGTTTTCCTAATTACTTTATTTTGATTTTCTTATCCTCCTATTACCAATTATCAGTATCCATAGTGCTCACCTGAGTGACTTTCCCTGATCCCAGGCAAGAGTTCTTTCGTTATTCCTTTCCACTGGACTCACCGGGTTCTCCTGCCCAGTGCTCTCCACCTTTAAACTCAGCTTCTTTGGGATACAGTCACAGATAAAAGAAATTACTTACGAGTATGGGTGAATTTTAACAAATGGTATGTGCAGTTTAAATTTTTTGTGATTTTTATTTGAGAACTTTTGTTGAGATTCCCATGATTATATTTGCGGGAATTTTCTTTTTCTTTTTTTTTTTTTTACCATGGTCACCATGAAAGCCTTTAAGCAAAGAGTTTCAGAAAACATGTTGCTTTTAAACTTATTTTGCTCAAATTTCCAAACAATTCACTTGCAATATTATGTTAAGCATTGCTGTGTATTTTCAGCTCCCTCACTCCACTGAAAAAATTTAAATATTTTAAGTCTACCTCTAAATTTGGCTAAAAGTTTTAAATTAGACCAATTAGATTGTTACCCCCTTTTTCTCAAAATGTCTTTGTGTTTCAAGGTGCTCCACAAGATTTTAAACTTCATAACACTGAACATCCCAGGAAGACACTTTGAAGGTGTTTTGAATTCAACACCCATCTCTTAACAGTTTTAATATGAATCAAGGTTTATTCTTCCCTCCAAGAGAAAGGGCAGCGTGGTTGTTTTGATTCCTTTCAACTTTTTTCCAGTCTGTGCTTTGATAACAATTAAGAAAAGGAGAGGAATATTTTCCTTTTGGTTTTTTGAGGAAACAGTCCCTGTCCTTGCAAGGAATTAGAATAGCAATGTTTGTTACATAAATTCAGTTGGAACAATTATGCCACCTGCAGTCATGACTCTGAATGAAGTCGTCTGGTTTTGGCTTCCCAAAGAACTCCAAAGTCCCCATGGGAAATACCTCTTCCCCAAAATACATAAAATCCAGGGGAAAATTTGTGAAGGCAAACAGAAATTAGTAAAGTGAGCCATATGGGATGAGCTGTATTCCAATTCTGTGTTTTGTGCTTTTCAAGGAATTTTTCTTATCAATTGGAAATGAGAGCTGGTACTTCCAAAATATTTTGTTCTTAAATGAGAAGAATGATCCAGGAAGTTTCTCCATCCCTGGCAGTGTCCAAGGCCGGGTTGGACAGGGCTTGGAGCAGCCTGGGATGGTGGAATTGTCCCTGCAATGGCAAGGGACAGGAACTGGATGGTGTTTAAAGTCCTTTCCAACACCAACCATTCCATAAATTCCAACCAACACAATATCAGGGCCTGGTAAACAGACATGGAAAAGAAGAATGAAACCAAACCTCAAGGTGTAGGGCTTTGTTTGATTTCAGCTGAATGTGGTTGCTCATTAAGGTTGAATTCCTGGCAGCTGCACTGCACAGAGA